>CM072520.1:15012340-15104840 GCA_036898135.1 Oncomelania hupensis
AATGTAATAACAAAGCCCACTTTATCATTGTTGTAATGTAATAACAAAGCCCACTTTATCATTGTGTAATGTAATAACAAAGCCCACTTTATCATTGTGTAATGTAATAACAAAGCCCACTTTATCATTGCGTAATGTAATAACAAAGCCCACTTTATCATTGCGTAATGTAATAACAAAACCCACTTTATCATTGCGTAATGTAATAACAAAGCCCACTTTATCATTGCGTCGTGTAGTAACAAAGCACACTTTATCATTGCGTAATGTAACAACAAAGCCCACTTTATCATTGCGTAATGTAATAACAATGCCCACTTTATCATTGTGTAATGTGATAACAAAGTCCACTTTATCATTGTGTCATGTGATAACAAAGCCCGCTTTATCATTGTGTAATGTAATAACAAAGCCCACTTTATCATTGTGTAATGTAATAACAATGCCCACTTTATCATTGTGTAATGTGATAACAAAGTCCACTTTATCATTGTGTCATGTGATAACAAAGCCCACTTTATCATTGTGTAATGTGATAACAAAGCCCGCTTTATCATTGTGTAATGTAATAACAAAGCCCACTTAATCATTGTGTAATGTAATAACAAAGCCCACTTTATCATTGTGCACTGTAATAACACTGCCCACTTTATCATTGTGTAATGTAGTAACGATGCCAATTTTAGGGTAAACCCGTTTTCGTCAAAAGTAAACAAAGCGTTCGATCTGGGTCTCTGTAAAGTTTGGAAATACACTGGGTCACGGTGGTCTTTGCGTACAGTTCAACGAATTTTAAAGTAGTTTTCTCAATTTAAACAGCTGCTGGACATTATTAATGACATATGAAATCGAGTCTAGTTACATGTGCACCGCGTGTTTATTTATTTGTTACCGAATAGTTTGTTAGTTTGCAGACGATATTCTTGGAGAAATAAATTTTTTTACGGTCTATTGCGATCATTGAGAGTTACGTGTTTGACGTCTGTAACTTTTATGTGTGTTCGTAAACAAGGCCTAACCTGAGGCATTCTTGCATGTGTGTCTGTTAGCTCCACAAATTTCTTAATTTATTTCTGTGTTTTCTTAAAGTGAGAAGTCTGAGGTTACCACCAGGTTGTATATATCATCCCTTCCCTCCCCCCCTCCCCCCCTCCCCCCCCTTTCAAGTCAATGTTTCTCCCCTAAATCTGTTTCTATGTCCCCCAAGGCTTTTCAGTCCTATATTTCTCTAGTTCTATGTTCCTCCTGCTCCATCACATTATCCCAGGTTTTTTTGTTCCTGCAGGTATATGTTTATCTAGGTTCGTTACATACAACATTGTTCATGTGTGTATACGTGCATGAGTCTATGCGTACGTTGACCCCCCGTGGGGGTGCCGGGGGTTTCAGTATAAATAGTATTCCCATTTTCTGGAAATTTAGTGCTTTAAATTCCCACTGTCGCTGTCTTTCTCCTTTGTTCTTTCTCATTCCTACTCTGTTCTATCAATCTACTATACTATCTTCTTCTTCGCTAGACCAGTCACCTTTTTTTTCTTGAAAACTCTTCCGGGACAAAACTTCTCATTTGCGTATGAGCTCTGTTGGATCAGCTTGGGAATATTGGACGCTTTCTGCCAAATGGTCACTGGGGCTTCCTATGATGTTATTATTTAGCAATGTAGGCATGTTATATGTATGTGTTTTCTTGATATTGTATAATGCTGTTTGTATTCTATTTTGTTTCGATTTTGTTTTTGTAAACGGGAATTCCATAAATTAGAGTATAGCTCAGCGTCCCCTGCGTGGGATGTCTTCATTGTACAGTGACCGGCTGGTAGATTACCTTCAGTGTTACCACTAGGGTTGTTTTCGGCAGATCTTTTATGCGGAAAAGGGGCGAGTCCTCTTTCACTTCTCTAGTCCTGATTTGGCTCGGAAGAGTCCGCTGGACTTAAAGCAATAACCATGTAATGTAATGTAATATAATGTAATGCGTACGTGGTGTGTGTGAATATTAGCGACATATTACTTTTATCATAATACCGATTACTGATTGGTTACATGCATCAACTGGGGAGGGGTTGGTAGGAGTGGGGAGAGTGGCGGGACGCAGATCTAGTGGAAAAAAACAGCTGGCGGAACGCACTGTGGGGGACATAGCCCTAAAGGAACAAAGGCCTAGGGGCTACAATGACCTAGGAGAATATAGACCCGCTCCCGTTAGACCTGCAAGCTTTCGTGCAGTGGATGCTTTTTTGAACGCAAACATCCATTATAGGGGCAAAACGATGGCCGACTGCTGATCTGTTCTAAACTGTCAAAGCTTTACACTGAATGTATCGCAGATTAATCGTTGTTTTTTTTTTTCAGTCTCCGCGCTTCTGTTTTGTTTTGTTGAGTGATATCCTGTAGAGTTAGGATTTATGTAAGAGTGTGAGGGTTAGGTGTTTAGAGCGGGGGGGGGGGGGATGAAAAGGATAACGATACTCTTGTGCTTTAAAAAAAAAAAAAGTAAAGGCCCATAGCCTTGTGGCCGTAGGGGAGCGTGATGTTGGAGATCACACTTATCTTGGGCCAGCGTAATGAGGGTGATGCCCATCTCTCTCCCTCGCTGCTTTACCTTCCCCACCCTTAAGAGAGTAGGTACTCAGTCACAGTTGAGTCAACTGGGGGCGTTGTTATTTGTCGCTTCACGTTTTGCCGTCACCCATCCAAGTGCTAACAGCACTGGACGGTGATTAACTTGCGACACAGTAGCGAGTGCTCCAACCACTCGCTACATCCGACACCCCATTGTGCTTTGTAAACTCCAAAACATGTATTAGGCGAGAAAAGACGGGTGAATTATTTCCATTTTTCACAACAATTCTCATTTTTCCTAACTCTAATGTCAATGTGCGCAGTTACAATTCTAAGCCTACCTTACTGTAAGTCTAAGTGGGTTACAATTTCAAAAACACAAAATGTCGTTTGTTTTCTTTCTTTTCTTTTTTTTGTTTTTTTTTTTGTTTGGGGTGGGTGGGTGGGATGGTGGCACACTTTATTGTCCTTTTTTATCGGGAAATTCTGGACCGCCTCCTCTGCTGAACGCGTAGTCGCATCCTGTGGTGCGTCCAAACCCAACCTACTTCATATTAATTGTGTTTTGAAATTTGGCTGGGGGAGCAAACCGGAGTATTCTGAGAAAACCCCCGAGACTTAATAATATCGGGAGGAACATAACGTCCAGAGGCGGGGTTGATCCCACACCTGTCAGGCGCCAGCTATTTATTTATTTATTTATTTATTTATTTATTTATTTATTTATTTATTTATTTATTTATTTATTTTCCAGTTTCTGATGTCTTTTGCACTGAATTATTGAAAAGGTTTGAATTAACATCGATTTTAATCCCTCGTTGCCCAGTGAAGATTCTTAACGTTAACCTCACAGAACGCTTCTCCTCCTCCACCCCGCCCACACCAAACAAAAGAATAAAATAAAATATATATTTTAAAAATTTTATTTCTTTTGCTACGATTTTTGATTTTTTTTTTCATTTTTGTTTTAACACCTAGAAATTTAAGACAATGTTTATGCTACAAAGAACTTAACTTTTATTATTACAATTTAACTCTCTCTGTTTTTGTGTAGTTCTGAAAATAAACTTTAATACAGGGTGGCCCAAAAGTAGGTTCACAGTTATCATGTAGACTTTTTATTTGAAAATTCGACACGAGAACAGCGGGAAATTCGTTATACCTGTTAACATAAACATAAACAATTTAATTTCTCAGATGCTCAAAATGTCCTCCTTCAACACTGCAACATTCTTCAAACTTTCAGACTTCCAATACTGCTTTAATATCCATTTCCTTTGCTCTTGATTTAAAGTGTTCGCCATTAACCATGAAATTAAAAAATATCAAGTAAAAAAGTTAGCTTTACATAATAAAATAAATTACAATCAGCAATGAAAAAGCTGTTTATGTAAGTTAGATTTATACTCTTAGGAATGTTTTATATTGGTGTCACTAAGCAAGCAACTTCAACCATATAAAAGGTAGTTTAATAACTGTAAACCTACTTTTGGGACACCCTGTAACCAATGATTTGTGATACATGACTGGTTTGTGTTACAATTCTGTGTTTACTTGCTGTATACAGAATGATTGCCAACTGAGTTGTATGAAGTGATGAACGAATGTGAGACTTCTGCAAGAAAGGATGTATTTCGTTGCCGCCATGCCACACCAAAATCCTTGAATAACGATTTACTTGGTGAATAAAAGTCCTATGACTATGTTACGTTGAAACGCGAATGGTAGTAGTCGGAAGCGCGCACGATAGATCTAATCGTTTCGTTTTGCAAAGTATTCAATAATGGAGTTTATTTACCTTTTATTTGAGTTTGCATTGTTGTTAGGAGAGGCTTTGTATAAGGATGATAATTTTCGTTAGTCGATATTGTTGTAGAATTTTCTGGATATGCGTGTTTACTCTCGATAGAAATTTCCCGATACATGTCGAAGCAAGAAGACGTTCCAGAAGGAGAACAAAATATCTATGACGTAAGACAGTAATGACGAAGTTAGAAGCGATTGGTTAAATTGCGTCAAACGAGATTGATCCAGGTTATTCGGGAGTATCAAGAGACTATTTAAGTGCCGCGCTGTTTCAAAAATAGGATAGTTGTTGAAAGCTGTTAAGTTGAGTTGAGAATTGTATGCAGTTGTTGATGTGTGCTGAATAAAAGTGGAAAACTTCATACGTCGACTTTGTGACTTGTATGCTGTTTGAGCAGGCTGCGTGGATAAACGAATCTGAGTTACACCTTATCAGGAATTCAGCATTGGGGCTGAATCAGATACTGATAGAAAACACCAACATCCAAACAGAGTGTAACATTTTGGGGGTCAAGCCGCGATTCACGCCATAGCCAAGGGTTCAACTGCTACAACAAGCGAGTCAACGTTACAAGAGGCAGTCATCGAGGGTAGCCGCCAACGAGTTGCGTCGAGAGGGGCCAACATACTGGGACTACATCCGATAGATTCGGGTTGACTGCAAGGGCGTGTAGTCGCTGAAGAGTTGCTTCGTGGGCGAACAACAGATCGGGACTACGTGGCTGCCGTAAGACTACATCGAGGGACAGTCTCGGAGCTACATCGCCAGTATTACAGAGAGCGGCGAGCGGACGTCGCGTCTACTTCAGCACAGGAGCGTGTACATCAACACCAGCGTGGTGCAGCGTCGCATACGACGAGGACAGCGGGGCCTGCGTCAGCGAAGGCGACTAGCGGCAAGCATCAGCGCTACTGCAGAAAGCGTGCTGTTCTAGAACAGTCTAGAAGGGTGCAGCACAGTCAAGAACTTTCTAGAAAAAGAACTTTCCAGAAACATCAAGATGGCTGACTTCTGGCAGAAAGGGATGCAACTGAATCTAAAAGGCAAACAGCTGACGGAGTACGTCAAGTCTCAGGAGAGAATACAAGAAAGAGAAGAACAACGTCAGCATGAAGAAAGAGAAGATGAGCGACGGCGTGAAGAAAGAGAATTAGAACAGAAGCGTCTAGAAATAGAAGAACAACGTCGCCGAGAAGACAGGGAATCAGAAGAACAGCGGCGCCGAGAAGAAAGAGAGGAAAGAGAGGCTGAGCGTCAGTACCAGCTAGAGTTGGCGCGTATCCAGAACAATCAGCATGCGCCACAAGTCACCAACGACCATACGGCTCCAAAATTGCCAGCTTTCGTCGACGGGAAGGACCAGATCGACAGCTATCTGGCGAGATTCGAAAGGTTCGCCGAAAGCTCCAATTGGCAACCTCGAGACTGGGCGATTCGACTGAGTGCACTTCTGACGGGGCAAGCTCTCGAAGTTTACACCAGACTGTCGAACGATGACGCCAAAAACTACGACGTCTTGAAAGAGGCCCTGTTGCAGTGCTACAACTTTACAGAGAAGGGCTACCGTAAACGCTTCCGTGAATGCCGGCCTAAGTCAGACGAGACGCCAAAGCAGTTTGTGGAGCGCCTGTCGTCATATCTACACAAGTGGGTGGAGTTATCAGGCAAAAGGAAGTCTTACGACAGTCTCCATGACCTGATCGTGAAGGAACAATTTCTCAATGCCTGTCACAAGGACCTAGCGACCCACTTAGAAGAACAAAAGCTGCAGATGCTTAAAGCTGTGACTGAGGCTGCTGAAAGATATCTCATCGCTCATGGGAAGACCCTGGGGCCACCCAGCGCGACGAAACATTTTCAGAAGACTGGAAACCATGTGAACCAGATCCAGGGGAGCCAGACGAACCAGAAACAGACGGACTCCACGCCTCCTCTCAGGGAAGGGCATTCAAAGGGCTGTTTCACCTGCAACGCTACAGACCACAGAGCTTCTAACTGTCCTCAAAACAAAAGTAGCGGACAGCGGGGCAGTACGGACAATGCAGCGGTGGGCAACCGACAGAGACGTTTCTCCAATCAACGGCAAACCAGTAGATCTGACCATCAAGTGTGCGGCGGGAGCGTCATTCTTCCGAGTGAGACCGAGCGCACAGCTACCCCTGCGGACGTGCAAGAGTGCATGACTGATGGCCAACTCCTCCTTGCCAACGGGAAATCCATCCCCGTCGTCGCCAGCGCAGCTGTGACCGTCCAGAACATGCCTGTTTCAAAGGGACGCGTCGGAAATCATGAAGTGACTGTTCTAAGAGACTCTGGCTGCAGTGGGGTCATCGTCAAAGAAGACCTAATCGCTAAAGAACAGTTCACTGGCGATTCAAAATGGACACTTATGGCCGACAGCAAATGTTTGAAAGCGCCAGTTGCGAAGATTCATGTCAACACCCCTTTCTACATAGGCGAAGTCGAAGCGGTTTGCCTGAAGAAGCCGCTGTATGATTTGATGATCGGGAATATCGACGGCGCGAGACGACCCGACGACCCCGATCCAGAGTGGAGTCCTGCCTCAACCCAACGCGTCGAAGTTGTGGAGGAGGATCCATTGCCGTTTCCCGATGGAGACTTTACAGAGCTGCTACGGGACAATGTGGTTACTCCGGCTCAGCCCTGCCGACCAGAGATCGTCAGTGCTGTTACTACCAGGGCCCAGGCCAAGAGAGACAAGACGTCTACGCCACTGAAGGTCGCCGACAACTCCAAAGCTGCCATCGTGGACAGAGATAAGCTGATCCAGCTCCAGGAAGCTGATAGCACTTTAAACAAGTACAGGAACCGCCAAGACCACGTGACCAAAGGCAGTGGTACGGTCCATTTTGAGGTGAAGGCCAAGATCCTGTACCGAATCTTCCAGCACCCGAGGGTCAACGGAGGGAAACCACTACGTCAAGTCTTGGTACCGTTACCCCTAAGGCGCCAGGTGATGGAAGTAGCGCATGACTCAATCATGGGAGGTCACCTGGGTATCAAGAAGACGTCGAATAGAATCCAGGCGGTATTCTACTGGCCAGGACTTCATGCGGACGTCAGCCGTTTCTGCCGATCGTGTGACATTTGCCAGAAGACCATACCTCGAGGAAGGGTCCCGAAAGTGCCTATGCAGAGGATGCCTCTGATCGACCGACCTTTCAAGAGGGTGGCCTTAGACTTAATCGGCGAAATAAGACCTCCGAGTGAAGAAGGTCATCGGTGGGTACTGACTTTGGTAGACTATGCGACTCGGTACCCAGAAGCAGTGCCTCTGAAGAAGATTGACACTGAAACTGTTGCAGAGGCGCTAGTGGACATGTTCAGTAGACTTGGAGTGCCTGAAGAGATCCTGACAGACCTCGGGACGCAGTTCGTCTCTGACTGCATGAAGGAGGTCAATAGACTGCTGAGCATCCGGCATTTGACTACGACACCCTACCATCCGATGTGCAACGGGCTTGTCGAGAAGTTCAATGCTACGCTGAAGTCCACCCTGAAGAAACTGTGCAGCGAGCAGCCCAGACAATGGCATCGCTATATCAACGCCTTACTTTTCGCCTACAGAGAAGTACCGCAGGAGTCCACCGGCTTTTCTCCGTTCGAGCTGCTGTACGGAAGAACCATCCGAGGGCCGATGCACATAAAAGAACTGTGGACGAAAGAAGTAGACACCCCAGAGGTGAAGAACAGCTACCAGTACGTGTTTGAGCTACGGGAGAAGCTGGAGCAGACACTCGAGATAGCCAGAGAAAACCTGAAGAAGTCCCAAGACTGTGGAAAGCACTACTACGATCGTAGGGCTGTGAACAGGAAGTTCAAACCTGGCAACAAAGTGCTGGTGCTGCTACCTACCGATCATAATAAGTTGCTGATGCAGTGGAAAGGCCCGTACGAAGTGGAGACCGTGGTGGGGATCAACGACTACAAGGTGAAGGTCGGCCAGCATTCCAAGATATACCACACCAACCTCCTTAAGCTGTACGTGGAAAGGCCATCAGAGACTGTGCACGCAGCCACAGCAGCTGTGACCGACAACAGCTTTGACAGCGAAGAACTGTTGGAACTGGGAGACTTCCACAGCAAAGAAGGCATCGATGATGTTAAGCTAGGACCAAGCTTGACGGAAGGTCAAAAGTTGGAGCTCAAGGACCTTATGGGCGAATTTCCCCATAGCTTCAGTGATGTCCCAGGCTCTACAACTTTGGTCGAACACGAAGTCCACCTCACTTCGAATATCCCTGTTCGATCCAAGCCCTTCCCGATCCCTTTCAAGGCCCGGGAATCCTTGAAGAAAGACATCGATGAGATGCTGAAGATGGGCATCATCAGGGAGTCCAGTTCCCCCTACGCGTCCCCTGTCGTGGTCGTGAAGAAGAAGGACGGGAGCAACAGAGTATGCATCGACTACAGGAAGGTTAATAAGATCACCGTCTTCGACCCTGAGCCGATGCCTACCGCAGCAGACCTCTTCCGCCAACTATCGGGGAGTAAAATATTCTCAAAGATTGACCTCAGCAAGGGTTATTGGCAAGTCCCCGTGCGTCAACAGGACATACCAAAGACTGCTTTCATAACTCCTGATGGGACGTACGAGTGCCTAAGGATGCCCTTTGGCATGGTCAACAGCGGAGCTACCCTAAAGAGAGGAATGAGGAAGATGCTCAATGGGATGGACAACGTCGTGTGTTACTGGGACGACCTGCTAGTCCACACCCACACCTGGGAAGAGCATCTGCAGACCTTGAGGGAGCTGTTTCACCGTCTAACAGAAGCTAACCTGACCGTTAGACCCATTAAATGCATTCTGGGGACTGACAACGTCGACTTTATCGGCCATTCGCTGAAAGAAGGACAAAAGGGGCTTCTGCTGGAAAACGTCACCAAGATTCTGAACGCACCACGTCCCCAAACGAAGAAGCAGGTGCGATCTTTCCTGGGGTTGGCTGGATATTACAGGGAGTTTGTACCAAACTACTCCGCCATCACAGCACCCTTGTCGGACCTGGTGCGGAAAGGCTGTCCAAACCAAGTGCAGTGGGGACCGTCTCAGGAGAGGGCATACCAGACTGTGCGCGACCTCCTTTCGAAGGATCCGGTGCTACGACTGCCTGACACTTCCAAAGAATTCGTCTTAAGAACAGACGCAGCGGACGAAGGTATCGGCGCCATACTGATGCAAGAACACGAAGGGAAACTATTTCCGGTCAGTTACGCAAGCAAGAAGCTGTCCAGGGCTGAGAAAAATTACTCGACCATGGAGAAAGAGTGCCTTGCCATCGTATGGGGAATCCGGAAGTTCGAACTGTACCTTCAAGGAGTGAAGTTCGTGCTGCAGACTGATCATAAGCCGTTAACTTACTTGAACTCTGCCAAGTTTGTGAACAGTCGCATCAGGAGATGGGCTATGTACTTGCAGAACTTTAACATGCGAGTAGAATCTATCAAAGGATCAGACAATGTTGGTGCGGACTCCCTCAGCAGAGTGTGTGAGTAAAAAAACATTGACTGTGTAGATAAACTGTGAACATTGACAATATCCAGACAGATTTGAAGATGAAAACCATTGACTCTGTGTGAATGAGCTGAGAACATTGACAGTGTTCAGACAGTCTGAAATAAGTTTTAATTCTGAACTTTGTTTGTGCATTACGTTTCAACGTTGTTGACAGAAATTGGGTAAATTTCTTCTTGAGTGGGGGGTTATGTTACGTTGAAACGCGAATGGTAGTACGTCGGAAGCGCGCACGATAGATCTAATCGTTTCGTTTTGCAAAGTATTCAATAATAGAGTTTATTTACCTTTGATTTGAGTTTGCATTGTTGTTAGGAGAGGCTTTGTATAAGGTTGATAATTTTCGTTAGTCGATATTGTTGTAGAATTTTCTGGATATGCGTGTTTACTCTCGATAGAAATTTCCCGATACATGTCGAAGCAAGAAGACGTTCCGGAAGGAGAACAAAATATGTATGACGTAAGACAGTAATGATGAAGTTAGAAGCGATTGGTTAAATTGCGTCAAACGAGATTGATCCAGGTTATTCGGGAGTATCAAGAGACTATTTAAGTGCCGCGCTGTTTCAAAAATAGGATAGTTGTTGAAAGCTGTTAAGTTGAGTTCAGAATTGTATGCAGTTGTTGATGTGTGCTGAATAAAAGTGGAAAACTTCATACGTCGACTTTGTGACTTGTATGCTGTTTGAGCAGGCTGCGTGGATAAACGAATCTGAGTTACACCTTATCAGGAATTCAGCATTGGGGCTGAATCAGATACTGATAGAAAACACCAACATCCAAACAGAGTGTAACAGACTAATATGTCCTCTGCCTTAGGGTGCTGAGCACAATTTGTCAGACGGAACCTTGCAACCTCTGTGGACCTCTCCTTAGCATGTAGAGACCCAAGAACGTGTTGTTGTTGGAGGTCTAAAACTAAAAAGAAAAAACACAGAAAAACTTTCACAAATTCAACAATCCCAAATGGCACAAAGTTATATCATTAGTCTCCCCTGTTACCATTATAAACCGACCATGGCCACCTGACTTCCACATCACCATTCTCTTTTCCACACTACCTAATTGAGTCAAAAACCTCTCCGGAGCATTCCTGATTTCCGCCTCTTATAGCATAGTGAATACAACTTAATCTGAGAAATAGCTTGACCAGTGCACACATTTAAATTCTTAAGACCAAACCTAACTCTAGCACAACACTTGGACTACCTGAGCGAAGTCCATACGAACTCACGTGTAGTCGTAGAGACCACCGAGAAGTTCACATTCGGAAGAAGCCAGTCTCATATTGAAAATATCTGATTTGCTAGGACCTATTAAGAACATTGGAACATGACATTGGAAAAGATTCTTGAATATTGGTGAGATTTAAAATCAATGCTGTCAGGAGGGCTGTCCTCCCAGTTTTCAATAGTAGTATTATTTAGCAGTGTAGGCATTTTTATAGGTATGTGTTTTGTTAATATTTTATAATGATGTTTATATTCTATTACGGGATGAGGTCGAACGGTTGGTTGACTGGTGCTCAGAGAACAACCTCGAGCTCAATGTTTCAAAACCAAAAGAAATTATTGTCGATTTTCGGAGAATTAAAGATCCACTTTCACCACTTGTGATCAACGGTGAAAGTGTTGAACAAGTCGAAGAGTTCAAATTCTTAGGCACAGTCATTTCGAACGACTTGTCATGGGGAAACAACACCACCCCCATCATCAAAAAGTGCCAACAGCGCCTGCACTTCTTGAGGCAACTCAAGAAGTTCAGGTTGCCTGCAAAACATTACATTATATGGTTATTGCTTTAGGTCCAGCGGACTCTTCCGAGCCAAATCAGGACCAGCGCCTGCAAAAGTCCTGACGCAGTTCTATCGCGCAGTTATCTAAAGCATCCTCTGTTTTGGCATCACTACCTGGTTTGGTGGTGCCACTGATGAGGAGAAAGTGCAACTTGAGCGTATCGTGAAACACGCGTCCAGAGTTATCTGGTGCGAACTTCCATCTGTCGCCTCGATCTACGACACGCGCTTGGTCCGTAGAGCTAGAAACATCACAGCTGACCCCTCACACCCGGCCGGCCATCTGTTCGAGCTCCTCCCGTCCGGCAGGCGCTTCAGAGCCCTCAAAACCAGAACAAACCGTTTTAGATATTCTTTTTTTCCAGAGGCTGCTCTCGCTTTAAATTCCTCATAATGTCAAATTCATAATGCTGTAATTGACGTCACGTGATAATCCACTGGCACCTATTTGTTTATTTTTATTATTTGTTGTTTGCGTGTGTATGTGTGCACGCTTGATAGGTATTTTATTAGCTGGTAAACGTGTGTTTGCATGTATGTTTTATGAATGTCACTGCCACATCGCAACATATTCCATGTGCATGTTTTATATCAATTTGGCGAATAAATTTCGTTGAATCGTTGAATAATATTTAAAGGTCATTTGCCTCCGGTGAGAAGAATCTGTGCGCGTCGTTAGTTGGAAAATAAAGTGAGAGATCGACATTTCGTCAAAACTTGAATGTATGAATGGATGTTGTAGGTCTTTAGTCCGTTAAGATTAAAGTTATCTAAAAGCTGAGAGTGGTAGATTAAGATTACTCTCTCTCCCTCCAATACATATTCGCTCATCTCCCCCACCCCCTAAGCACGCATCTTCCCCCCTCTTCACACTATCCCCACCACATCCCACCCCCACGCCACATCCCATCCCACAGAAGTTTTTTTATATATATATATATAAAATAAAAACAAGAAAAACAATCGCAGCAAACCTCAACTATGACGCTTTATGACCCAGTAAACCTGGTTTCGCAGTCTAAATAGAAAGCATGGTCCATCAAAACTCCAAACAGTCAACCAAGCTTTTAATCTTACGCACTCTGCACACTTTTTTTCCGGGACTAGTCTAAATTCCCCCAGGTCTAAGTTGTCCACGGGCCCAGGTCTATGTTCTCTCAGGTCAATGTTCCCTTAGGGCTTTTGTTCCCCCAGATCTGAGTTCCACTTCATTGTGTGTTTGAAGAACACAGACATGGGGAACATAGACCTCAAAGCCCTTGAGAGAACAGGAAGACCTGAGAGAACATAGACCATTGGAGGCCTCAAGCTGACCTTTCACCCCACCCCACCCTCAAATCCTCCTTCGCTCCCCTCACCCTCCGCCCCCTCCCGCACCTCACCATGAGGAAGACTCCTATAGTTGGTTTCAACATCTCTCGAATTAAGCTTTATAACCCTGTAAACCTGTTTTGCTCTGTCTAAACATTATGCATCACCGATGGTTTAACGACTATGTTTTACGGCTTTTCCAAACTGCGTTGTCGCTCTCTCTCGCTGGGTTAATGTGTATGAACTGGTTTTATTCTTCATTTTGTGGTATTAAGGTTATGACACAGGTCATTTAGGACCTTTTGGTGGCCACGCCCTCCCCTCCCCTTCCCTCCCCTCTATCCCTCCTTCTTACTGGGAAGTGAATCCTAATCCGCGTCTCTTTCTCCTTCTCACAGTTATATATAAATATATAATAATAATAATACAGGATGCTATATACGCGCCTTTCCCCAAATCAATCAGGCTCAAAGCGCGGCGATCTATACCAACATACACGCTCATCTGTCTCATCCACCCTCACACACACCAAATACACATCCATCACTCAAACAGGTGGTGTAAAGGCAGGAAGATCGCTATTAGAAGACGGAGGGAAAATCGAATTTTTATTTTTGAAATGTTTCTATTGACTGCGTCCTGTACCATTATTGAAGGGAGGGAGGAAACCGGAGTGCCCGGAGAAAACCCTCGGTGACCTCAATAGTCTCGTACCTAAGTCACATACGTTCGCCCCTTGCCGGAATCGAACCCGCGACCTTCGGCATAGGAAACCGGCGACTTATCCACTGCGCCTCGAGGCCACCTCACCTCTGTAAAGTTAAATTAAATTAAATTAAATTAAATTAAATTAAATTAAATTACATTAAATTACATGAATTAAATTAAATTAAACAGGTAAACATCGTCTTCTTCTTAATTGTTCTTAAATAGCGCTTTGCCAGTTCACTCTCACCTCTGCTCATCATTGTGACGTGGTTTCTACGTGATCGCCTGCCTTCGTCCAAGTCATCGTCTACCCCTTTCTTGGTGATGACTAACCTGCGTGGGTCTTCTTTCCTGACAACGTGCGTGACATCTGTCGTTATTTAGAAATGGCAAGTCACAGACAAACGGCAATTTGCGATCCTCCTACCACGTGGATCCGGATCGAACCTCATCATCTCTCTCCAGGTGTAGTCGTTCCCACCTACTAGCTATTCCCTTTCCGTCTCCTTACTCCTTGCGACTTTGACTATCTCTATTCTCATGCTGATGCCATTGTGATTGTTCGTTGGTTTTCATCCCATCAAGTTTATTGAGTTTAGCGTGTGTCAGTGAATGCTAGTTGGTTTAATTATTTGTTTGTTTCTTTAATTTAACGTCTGTTCACCTTAGTGATTTTAGACTTGATGGGAGCAGGGGGAAATATTAAACAAATAAGGAATGGTCATAATGAAGGGAGAAGGGGATTAAACAAAGTACACAAAACTGAATAATTAAACAATCAAAATTGTAAAATAATTAGAACTTATACAAATGACGTCCAATATAACTACTAACCAATCCTTGTAAAATAATCTTCATGGTTTACAGGACTGAATCTCCTATGATCAGATGTTCTAAGGGGGGGGGGGGGGGGTTCCCCTTCTGGTCTTGCAGGCGCTGAAACGAACTGACATTGTCACTGTTGGATTTCTTCATTTTAGTAGATTCGTCTTTATTTTCCTCATTTCTTTTGCAGCCATCATTTTTTGCAGTTGATAACTTCTTTCCTTCTGTTGCAGTGTTTCCTTTTGTAACGTCTTTATTACATCGATGCAACTTGAAGAGAAGACGCTCTGCATTGTCACGCTCTTGGGACTGCAAACTTGCGTCAGTTGAATCCGTCTGAAAGAAACCCTTATAGATAAAGAACAAACTGTCAATGTTTGTATCTTGCTTGTTAAGTAAAGGTATTGCTAACTTTTCCACAAAATCTGTGAAGGATGGAGCTGAAGGAGAAGTTGATTGGGCAACTGCTTGAGCATAGGTTTTCTTATTTGTTGTTTTAACTGGTTCCTTTCTCGCTTTGTCAATTGCCTCTTGCAAGTTGGTTTAATTTTAAAATTTAAGTTTAAAGTTTAAAGTTGGTTTAATTGTATGAATAAACTGTGATTGGAATGGTAACCATAAATCTTTTTCATTTGTTATACGTTGTATGTGTTTGCACGACCATTTTTTTCTCAGCAATTGGACGTCCGGCCGATCAAGAGCGCTTGTGTGAGTGTATGTTTATATGTGAGTGCCTGCGCGTGTACTTGTGTCTGATCGGTTCGCGACAATTCAAGGACAAATATTTAGGAGCCATTGTATCAGACAATGGGTCCCGACAGGAAGTGCTCTCCAGGATCGCACAAACAACTGCTGCCCTGGCAAGGTTGAAGCCCATTTGGAAAGACAGGATCATCAGTCTACATTCCAAAGTAAGACTGCTGCGCTCCTTTGTCATCTCCATCTTCCTATATGCTTGCGAAGCATGAACCCTCACAGCAGATTTCCAACGAAGAATACAAAGCATGGAGATGAGGTGCTACAGAAGACTTCTGGGCATTTCCTATATCCAACACATCACCAACGATGAAGTCCGACAGACCATCACACAAGCCATTGGACAACACGATGACCTGCTCACAGTGGTGAAGAAACGGAAACTCCGATGGTATGGCCACGTCACCAGATCATCAGGCCTTGCAAAGACTACTCTGCAAGGCACAGTGCAAGGAGGTAGAAGAAGAGGGAGACCAAAAAGAGGTGGGAGGACAACATTCGAGAATGGACTGGTTTGACACTGAGCGAAGCCATCAGGGCTGCTGAGGACAGAGAAAGATGGAGTGTGCTGGTTAAACGATCATCTGCGGTGCCCCTACGACATCAGGGTTACGGGACAGGATAGGATAGGATAGGATAGGCCGATACAGCATCTAACTTAAGCTATCCACTTGCAACCATTGGGTGCATAAGTCTGACGCCCTAACGACTGTCTGTTTTTGTCTGTCTTTCTCTGTCTCTGTCCCTCTTTCTCAAGAATTGGAATGTTGTGATGTTGAAGATACCACCAGAAGCAATACAATATCAGTTGTCTTTATCTTCTCTCCTACACTTCATGAACTCTGCTCTAATAATAATAATAATAATAATAATAATAATAATAATAATAATAATAATAATAATAATAATAATAATAACAATAATAATAATAATAATAATAATAATAATAATAATAATAATAATAATAATAATAATAATAATAATACTGGATGCTATATACGCGCCTTTCACAGTTATATATAAATATATAATAATAATAATAATAATAATAATAATAATAATAATAATAATAATAATAATAATAATAATAATAATAATAATAATAATAATACAGGATGCTATATACGCGCCTTTCCCCAAATCAATCAGGTTCAAAGCGCGGCGATCTGTACCAACATACACGCTCACCTGTCTCATCCACCCTTACACACACACAAAACAAATACACATCCATCACTTAAACAGGTGGTGTAAAGGCAAGGAGATCGTTATTGGAAGACAGATAGAAAATCGAATTTTTATTTTTGAAATTTTGATATTGACTGCGTCCAGTACCATTATTGAAGGGAGGGACGAAACTTGAAAGCCAAATTAACAGTTGTCTCTTTTTCCCTCCTCCCGTTTTCAATCAAATCCCAGCTTCTCTATATCACTGAAACTCTGTCTCTCTCTGTCTCTCTCTCTCTGTCTCTCTCTCTCTGTCTCTCTCTCTGTCTCTCTCTCTGTCTCTCTCTCTCTGTCTCTCTCTCTGTCTCTCTCTCTCTGTCTCTCTCTCTGTCTCTCTCTGTCTCTCTCTCTCTGTCTTTCTCTCTGTCTCTCTCTCTGTCTCTCTCTCTCTCTCTCTCTGTGTCTCTGTCTCTCTCTCTGTCTCTCTCTCTGTCTCTCTCTCTGTCTCTCTGTCTCTCTCTCTGTCTCTCTCTCTGTCTCTCTCTCTCTGTCTCTCTCTCTGTCTCTCTCTGTCTCTGTCTCTATCTCTCTCTGTCTCTCTCTCTCTGTCTCTCGTTCTCTCTCTCTCTGTCTCTCGTTCTCTCTCTCTCTGTCTCTCGTTCTCTCTCTCTCTCTCTCTGTCTCTCGTTCTCTCTCTCTCTGTCTCTCGTTCTCTCTCTCTCTCTGTCTCCCGTTCTCTCTCTCTCTCTGTCTCTCGTTCTCTCTCTCTCTGTGTCTCTCGTTCTCTCTCTCTCTCTCTGTCTCTCTTTCTCTCTCTCTCTCTCTGTCTCTCTTTCTCTCTCTCTGTCTCTCTTTCTCTCTCTCTGTCTCTCGTTCTCTCTCTCTCTCTCTCTCTCTCTCTGTCTCTCTTTCTCTCTCTCTCTGTCTCTGACTCTATCTCTCTCTGTCTCTCTCTCTCTCTGTCTCTCGTTCTCTCTCTCTCTGTCTCTCGTTCTCTCTCTCTGTCTCTCGTTCTCTCTCTCTCTCTGTCTCTCGTTCTCTCTCTCTCTGTCTCTCGTTCTCTCTCTCTCTCTCTGTCTCTCGTTCTCTCTCTCTCTGTCTCTCGTTCTCTCTCTGTCTCTCGTTCTCTCTCTCTCTCTGTCTCGCTTTCTCTCTCTCTGTCTCTCTTTCTCTCTCTCTCTGTCTCTCTTTCTCTCTCTCTCTCTGTCTCTCGTTCTCTCTCTCTCTGTCTCTCGTTCTCTCTCTCTCTGTCTCTCGTTCTCTCTCTCTCTCTGTCTCTCGTTCTCTCTCTCTCTCTGTCTCTGTCTCTCGTTCTCTCTCTCTCTGTCTCTCGTTCTCTCTCTCTCTGTCTCTCGTTCTCTCTCTCTCTGTCTCTCGTTCTCTCTCTCTCTGTCTCTCGTTCTCTCTCTCTCTGTCTCTCGTTCTCTCTCTCTCTCTCTGTCTCTCGTTCTCTCTCTCTCTGTCTCTCGTTCTCTCTCTCTGTCTCTCGTTCTCTCTCTCTCTCTGTCTCGCTTTCTCTCTCTCTCTGTCTCTCTTTCTCTCTCTCTCTCTGTCTCTCTTTCTCTCTCTCTGTCTCTCGTTCTCTCTCTCTGTCTCTCGTTCTCTCTCTCTCTCTGTCTCTCGTTCTCTCTCTCTCGCCCGGTCAAGGTCGAGACGTGAAAAAATGGCGACGTGTTTTTGATTCGGGGAGCTCACAAATGGACATTTTAAAATTGTGTTGATACCCAACGGCTCAGACAACAACCAGCAATATGCCAGTTGATCTACAACACCACCGGATATCTGCAGGCAAGTTTCTTTTCACCCAAATCGAAATATTGCGTCGAAAAACTGTTGCTGTTCATACTGCTGGTATTATTCTACTGTGGATAGGATGTGGTACAATGGCAAGACACTATATTCGTATATCGATGGAGTATGAAATGTTTTGTACCATGACGTCTAACTTCAAACGTGACGAGCCTGTATTCAAGAATTGTCGCTTTGGCCTAGCTACGACAATTGCATTTGTGTTCATGGCATTTTATTTGTTGACATGCGGTGACATTGAGTCCAACCCTGGTCCCGACAAAGACAAGACAGAGAATAGCAACACACAACACGCAGACAACATAGAGTCGACACACCTCTCTGCCTCAGCGCCGAACCTTCAAGCGAATGTTATACAAAGTATGCAAAAGTGTATCAGAGACAGTATCAGAGAGGCGATGAGAGAAACAACGGCAGATTTACAGACAAGACAGAACAAGCAAAATGAAGAGATGCAGAAAAGTCAGGAACAGCAAACGGAAAGACTAGAAAAGAGGATGGATGAAATGAAAGACTTGATTTCTACACAGTTAGGTAGGGTGGAACAGAATCAATAACACATGGAAAGGGAGGTCAGCAGTCTACAACATCTGTGTCAAGAATTGAAAAAAGAAAACGACGATCTCCATGCGGAACTGAACACAATCAAAGAAAAATACGACTCGCTAGAAAACCGCAGTCGACGGAATAATCTGTTGTTCTTTGGCATTCCAAGAGAGAAAGGATCGGCAGAAAACTGGAACGACTGTGAAGAAAAAGTGATGAGCGTTGTCAGAGAGGGGCTGCAGATTGACAATGATATTAATACAGAAAGAGCCCACCGCACTGGAAAAGGGGACGCAATCATTGTCAAACTTCTATCGTACAAACACAAAAACTTGATCCTAAAACACGCACGCAACTTGAAAACGTCCGAGAAATACAAAAAAGTGTTTGTGAGGGAAGACTTTTCAATTGAAGTTCGTAAAAAACGACAGGGACTGAGAGAAATGGCCACGAAGTTATTCAAAGCAGGACAAAATCCAAAGATGAAATACGACAAATTGGTGTCAAACGGTGGGGTATACATCTACGACTGCAAGATGAAAGAAGTTGTCAAATTGGATTGTGGTCGTGGTGTTGATGATGAAGATGTCAACGCAGCAGAGGACAACCCACAGAGACAAAACATTGGCACAATCAACCTAGAAGAAGAGGACCAAGACAGAGAACAAGGGGCTACAGGAGGGAGACCGTGGGACGACTGGAACTACGACCCGCTCGGAATGTCACAACGCGATTTTCCACCGCTGGAAAGGACTATCCGAGATGACGACAACGACGCAGCCACAAATCAACCGTATATTCTTCCAACGGCGGAGTACCCACATTTTGAACGCCACAAGAAGTAACTACGACAGCAACGACGCGAACATCGAACCAATCAAAGCACGAGAAAACACACGCGACACGAGGCACGTCAATGGCAATACAGCTACGAGAACCAGTCCAGTGAATACGCGTAACCGTGCACGTGCAGTTCCATTGAGTAGGCCTTCTGACAAAAACATTCCACAGACAAATACACTAAACACTTGGATTAGAAATGACAATGCAACACAAAATCAGTCACAGGCAAGAGGAGGTAGAAGTGGGGCTGTGTTAAACAAGGGGACGAGAGCTAGTTGTGGGCGGAATAATGAGTGTGGTGTTGGGGAAGATGATCGTGGTGGAGGGGGCAATAGTCATAATAGATAGGGATGTGGCCAGAGCCCGACAAGTATAACATCTTGACATGGAACTGTGAAGGTTGGTTACAAAAACTGGACTTACGAGATGTTATGTTCGTACATTGCTAAAGTTTGACATATTCTGCCTGAATGAAACGTTTGTATACACGGACAATCTCGCTTATCCATGTTCAAGAGACTACGATGTTTTGTGTCTAAGGCTGTCAAGTTGTCAGAACAGGGAAGATTTTCGGAGGAGTTTTGGTATTTGTACGGAATTCCCTGTCAAAATTTGTAAGAAAAATTGAAACCAAGTATGAACATATGTTCGTTGGGAAATAGATAATACACAGATGGGATGAGTCTCAAAATGTTTAATTTTTGGTCTGTTTATACTACCCACCCATACGAAAGAAAATTCTGGAGAGACGTCCGCAGTAATGGAGTTGGATAAGAGATTCTTGAGCACAACTGTCTAATTGTGATTTACATGAACTGTTTTCTGATCTATATGTCATCATCTGTGGCGATCTAAATGCACGGACGGGTTCGAACCCCTTGGGGTCATGAGCAATCTTGCCACTGTAGATTGTTCAAACCTATAAAGGGAACAGTGAAAGCCACAGTTGAAAACCTGTCTTTCCTTTATAGGCAAGACGCTTCACTGCGGCAACAGTACCCCCGTTGGAGTGCCGGGGGTTTTCAGTATAAATAGTATCCCCACTTTATGGAAATTTAGTGCTTTAAATTCCCCACTGTCGCTGTCTTCCTCATTTACTCTTTCCTATTCTTGCTCTGTCCTTCACTCTGCTATACTATCTTCTTCTTCGCTAGATCAATTACCTACCTTTTTTCTTGAAAACTCTTCCTGGACAAGACTCCTTGTTTGTGTATGAGGTCTGTTGGATCAGCTTGGGAGTGTTGGACGCTTTCTGCCGGGTGGTCACTAGGGCTTCCTATGAATGTACTATTTAGCACTATAGGCATTTTATATGTATGTGTTTGGTTGATGATTTATAATGATGTTTGTATTCTATTTTGTTTTTGTAACCGGGGTGTTCGCGTAGTTGAGGTCAACCCTCAGCCGTCCCCCCGCGTGGGATGTCTTTATTGTAAAGTGACTGGCCGGTGGAGGGCATTCAATTTTCCCACTGGGGTTGTTTCAGCAGATCTTTTATGCGGATCGGGGGTTGTCCGGTCCTGATTTGGCTCGGAAGAGTCCGCTGGACCTAAAGCAACAATAAATCAATCAATCAATCAAGGACGGGTTCGAAAAATACATCCGATGATAACTTTGATGTTATGCCAGGAAGTGATGCTGAGTTTTACGGAGTCGCAAGTGACGATAATAATATTTTTGAAAGGCGGTCTGATGATGAAGAAGTGTCAGCCTTTGGTAAAGACTTACTTGATGTATGTGCGATGTTTGATTGCGTCATTGCCAATGGATTGAGCCAGTTCGGATTTGATGGCACACTTACCTTTGTTACTAACACAGGCGGTAGCACCATAGACTATTTTATTGTTTCCAGCAGTCTTTGCATACAGCGCTACATTCAGTCATTACAAGTTTTGTCATCGGTTGATTCTCCTCACTTACCTGTCTCTATCACCATGGTTACTAACAAGACCCACAATAGGGGTGCAGACGAAAATAAAACAAACACAGAAAAAGGAAAATGGATTGAGAAACGTATTTGGAACAGCGATTTTGTGCAAACCTTTATTGATAGTAGCTGCTCGGATGATACCTACAGCATGTTCTCTCAGGCTGTATCCATTATTGAAGTTGATATAAACAAAGCTCTTACTTTATTCACTAATGCACTGTTGCGTTGCAGCCAGTGTATGGTGAAACGTATTTTCGTTGGAGATGACGTCAGGGATGATGTGGTATGGTTTGACGCAGACTGTAAACAAGCGAAACTTAAAGCTAGGCGTTCACTGAATGTCTTTAGACAAACCAAAGATGAAGAGAACAGGAGACAATACGTAAGGGACAGGAAAGAATACAAGGCTTTAATTCGGAGCAAAAAATCTAGTTATAAACGAGATAAAGCCAGGCAGCTCGCGTCCTATGGCAATGACAGCAAGACTTTCTGGAAGGAAGTAAGAAGGTTTGCAGGAAAAAGAAAAGTGGGTGTTTGTCCAGATATCACTGACCAAATGTGGTTAGAGCACTTTAAGCAGATTTTTGATGTAGAAGTAGGAAATCAAAGTTATGAGACTGTTCGGGATCCTCATAAAGAGGAAACCTTAGATGTAAATTTTGATGAGTTAAACAGTCCTATTACAGAAAGTGAAGTTGCTGATGCTATTCGAAAATTGAAGAACGGGAAAGCATGTGGAATCGATGAAATAATGCCTGAAATGTTGAAACAAATGGGTAATACTGCAGTTGTTTTCCTGACAAAACTATTTAATACTTTGTTTGATAAAGCAATTTATCCTGACGAATGGTCAAAATCAATAATTGTGCCTATTTTTAAAAAAGGTGATAACTCACTAACTGACAACTACAGAGGAGTCTCATTACTAAGTTTAGTCAGTAAGTGTTACACGTCAGTACTTAATCGAAGACTTGTAACTTGGATTGAAGAGCAGGGAAAACTGACAGAGTCACAGGCCGGATTTCGGAAAGGTTACTCAACTTTCGACCATATATTTACTCTAAATGCTATTGTAGAAAAATGTTTATCAAAAAAGGGAGGTAAATTGTACGTTTTGTTTTGTGGACCTAAAAAAGGCCTTTGACTCTGTGCAGCACGAACCACTTTTTGATGTTTTAATGAGATACGGCATAAACAGTAAATTTATAAAGGCAGTTAAGGCAATATATAGCACTGTGTTGTCTTGTGTTAAAGTTAAAAACAGATTAACGGATTTTTTTGAATGTTTAGTTGGTTTGAGACAGGGTTGTATCCTCAGTCCTGTTCTTTTTTCTATATTTATTAATGAAATTGCAGCTGCAGTAGATGAGAACGGATTGCATGGTATCCAGTTGTTACCCGGCCTGGTAGAATTATTTTTACTTTTATTTGCCGATGATATCGTCCTTCTGTCCGATACTGCCATGGGGCTACAAAATCAGATTAATATTTTAAATACTGCTTGTAAACGGCTATTCTTAAAAATTAACTCTGATAAAACAAAGGTAATGGTGTTTCGAAAAGGGGGATTTTTAGGTAAGAACGAAAAATGGACCCTGGATGGGAGCGTACTTGAAGTGGTAAACGAATACATTTATCTTGGATTTATGTTCACAACGAAAATGAGCTTAAACAGAAGTGTTAGCGCTCTGGCAGGTAAGGGCAGAAGGGCATGTGTAGAATGCATAAAATTTATAGGTAAATTAAATGACATTACCAAAATTTGCTTTTTCAAAATTTTTGACTCACAGGTGCAGCCAGTTTTGATGTACGCCTCTGAAATGTGGGGCCTGAATAGACTGGACAGTATTGAAAAAGTCCACACATTAGCTTGCAAGCGTTTTCTTAGAGTACCTCTGAAAGTGCCAAACAGATTTGCATATGGGGAACTGGGGAGATACCCCTTGTATATCAATAGTGCAGTTCGATGCATCAAATACTGGTTAAAGTTGCTGCAAATGGATGGATCAAGACTACCAAAACAGGCTTATTACATGCTGCGAAGTATGGACGATAGAGGCAAAGCATGCTGGGCAACACTAGTAAAACAGACTTTGTTTAAATTAGGGTTTGGATATGCGTGGATTAACCAGGGCGTAGGATGTGAATCTGCTTTTGTTTCAATGTTTAAACAGAGAATGATGGACCAGTATGTACAAGAATGGAACTGTTCAGTGAGAGAGAAAGATATGTATAGAGTATATAATTTATTCAAGTCAGATTTTATATGTGAAGAATTTTTTGATTTTTTGGACATCAGATGCTTTAGAGACGGTCTTGTTAAACTTCGCATCGGTGTATTACCTATTAATGGGTCATCTTTTAAGAGATCTATTTATAGCAATGTTAATCTTTTGTGCATCACATGTAATGAAACTGAAGATGAAGCTCATTTTATTCATCACTGTCGTTTGTACAAAGGTATTAGGATGAAATACTTGCTCGGCATTAGCGAACATTACACGGCGGTATTACGTAATGGATCCACTGAGCAGATTCGCAAATTGGCCTTTTATGTTTTCTACGCGTTGCGTCAAAGGCAAACGTATATCGATCATATTTTATAGAGCACTGTATGTAAATATTAAGTTGTCGTTATGACACTCATTTTCAGAACAGAAGACGCGGATGGGTGTCATCGTCGCCATGACCTTGGACGTTTGATAATTGTTCTATTTTGCATTGGGTTTGCTTGTATTGTTTTTCATGTATTGTATTGTGACCCTTTTCTAAGGGCCAGTGCCTTCAGGAAATAAAAGTTCGTTCGTTCGTTCGTTCGTTCGTTCTCTCTCTCTCTCTGTCTCTCGTTCTCTCTCTCTCTGTCTCTCGTTCTCTCTCTCTCTGTCTCTCTTTCTCTCTCTCTCTGTCTCTGTCTCTCTTTCTCTCTCTCTCTGTCTCTCTTTCTCTCTCTCTCTCTCTGTCTCTCGTTCTCTCTCTCTGTCTCTCGTTCTCTCTCTCTCTCTGTCTCTCGTTCTCTCTCTCTCTGTCTCTCTTTCTCTCTCTCTCTGTCTCTGTCTCTCTTTCTCTCTCTCTCTGTCTCTCTTTCTCTCTCTCTGTCTCTCTTTCTCTCTCTCTGTCTCTGTCTCTCTTTCTCTCTCTCTCTCTGTCTCTCGTTCTCTCTCTCTCTCTGTCTCTCGTTCTCTCTCTCTCTCTCTCTCTGTCTCTCGTTCTCTCTCTCTCTGTCTCTCGTTCTCTCTTTCTGTCTCTCGTTCTCTCTCTCTCTGTCTCTGTCTCTCTTTCTCTCTCTCAATGACCCAAGCTCGAATCCCGTGGTGGTCAAGATAAAAGTGGCCATTTTCACTGTCTGTATTAGCAGTATGATTGCTCTGGTGGTTCAGTGTGGAGTTAGGTCCCTTACTCCCTCTTCCCTCGGGATGGTTATCCTCGTCTGCCATATCGCTAATGGTGGGTGCAGACGTTAAATTTCAATGTTCATTACATTGTCTCTCTGTGTCTCTGTCTCTGTCTCTGTCTCTCTCCCACTCTCTCTCTCTCACACACACACACACACACTCACCCACTGGGCCCACAATAAGAGGGGATTGTGTGTGTCGAAGCTGAAGAGAGCGGCACAGATAAATTCGTATCAGTTGTGACACTGACAGCAGCCACTCCAATTCATGACATATAGCACTTCTCTGCGTTATCTCATATCCTACAGCTTCCTATTTTTAAAATTCTTCTCATCCTCTTATACCTCCAGGTTTTCTTGTTCTCCACCTTATACAAACCTGCCTGCATATTCACTCAACAAAAACAATTCCCCCCAAAATATCAAGTTCATGATCATGACCTCTCCATTCCTATCCTATCCTATCCCGTAACTCGAGAGTCGTTGGGGCACAACAGATGATCGTTTAACCAGCGTGCTCCATCTTTCTCTGTCCTCACCAAACCCCCATGGCTTCGCTCAGAGTCAAGCCAGTCCATTCTCCAATGTTGTCCTCCCACCTCTTTTTCAGTCTCTTGTCTTTTTCTGCCTCCCAAGAATGGTCTTTGCAAGGCCTGCTGCTCTTGTGACGTGACCGTCGGAGTTTCCGTATAACCTAATTCACTGTTATCTAATATCCTACAACTTTCTATTTTACTCTCCCCTCTCCTCCCCACTCTCCCTCTCCCACCCTTTTCTCATTTTCTGCTCGTCAACTTGCTCTTCCTCTTCGCCTTTAATCTTCTTCGTCTTCCTTTTTCCTCGCTCTTTCTCCAACGCATGCTCTCACTCACAGGTAGCACTCAACTGCATGACGTATTAATTAAATTTCTATGACGGATTCGCCTTAGGTTGTTGTATGTTCACAAAGGGAAGCCTTAGGGTAGGGCGAAAATTGGCACGACAGACATAACCAGGCAAAAAGGCACCAGCGAGTTTCACGTGTGTTCATCAGCCTAGAATCACGAACACCTGTGGGGGAGGTATTGCCCTCATCCACAACAGCTCTCTGACAGTGAGACTCCTAACAGCAGAAAAACATATTTCTTTTGAATCATTGTGTTTCATACTTTCTCATGAAAAGCTGTCTGTGCATGTAATGTGCGTCTATAGGCGACCTTATACCAAAGTGCATAGAGTACCTACCTCCGTATTCTTTGATGAATTCACCCCAGTGTTGTCAGCCATCGCCGCCTCTCACAAGTACTTCATTGTGCTTGGAGACGTGAATCTGCATTATGACTCCCCCAAAGATTCTGACACCAAACGCATTTGCCAGCTGCTAAATTCGCTCGACATCTCTCAACTGGTAACCAAGGTGACACATAGGAGAGGTCACATCCTTGACTGGGTCATGTCAAGATCCACCGTTGCCTTGGTCAAGACTGTCGATGTTGAAGACCAGCAATTCTCGGATCATTTCCTTGTGACCGCTGAAACTATTATGTCACGTCCCAACCCTCCCAAGAAAATTATTCATGTTCGAAACATCAAAGGCATGAGAAAGGAAGCATTTAGAAAGGACCTTCAGGATTCGAACCTTCTTCTCTCTCCCCCTGACGATGTTGAGGAGCTGGTGTCTCTGTACAACGAAACGCTCTTGTCGCTACTAAACAAGCATGCACCTGAGAGGAAGAAGCAAGTGACGGAGAGAGGCGACACCGGCTGGATGACGCCCGCTGTGCATGACGCAAAGAAGGCCAGGCGCAGGGCGGAAAGGAGGTGGCGCACCACGGGGCTGGAAGTAGACAGGCAGTGCTTCTGTAAGGCTAGGAACAAGTGCACTGAGGTGGTAAACAAGGCCAGAGCTCACCATGTGCAGGAAGCCTTAGAAGATGCAGGATCAGATTCGGGCAAGATGTTCTCAGTGGTCAACAGACTTCTGGGAGGTGAAGCATCAAGTCCGATACTTCCTGACATGGACTGTCAAGCTGCAGCCACGACTCTCAATCACTTCTTTCAAGCCAAGATTGAAGAAATCCAGCAAAGTTTCCGGGATGACAATCAACCCCCCATTGTGAACATCACCCGGCCTTTCATAGGTGAAATGTTATCTCACTTTGCCCCTGTCACAGCCGAACAACTGAAGACGATCATCGCTCGATGCAAGCCCACTTCTTCACCTGTTGATCCTGTACCGACTAAGATTGTGCTGGACAATATTGACATCCTGTTGCCCATTTTGGTGAAAATAGTAAATAGAAGCATCAGTCAGTCGGTTGTTCCTACTCCCTTCAAAACGGCTCTCATTAAACCCCTGCTGAAAAAGCACAATCTAAACCCAAATGAATGTAAAAATTTTAGGCCAGTTTCAAACTTGCCCTATATCTCAAAACTACTTGAACGAGTCATCGCCAGGCAAATGATCAGCCACTTAGACCAACACAATCTCTCAGATAGATTTCAGTCAGCATATCGTGCCCATCACAGTTGTGAAACATCGCTGTTACGCCTCATGAATGACCTTTTGTGCAATGCCGATGCCGGTGACTTGACACTTTGCGTCTTGTTAGATCTCAGTGCGGCATTTGACACTCTTGATCATACTGTTCTCCTTGATCGCATGTCTTGTGAAGTTGGAGTGACTGGGCCTGCATTGGACTGGTTTGTATCATACTTGCGAAACAGAACCCAGTATGTCACAATCAACCATGCATCCTCACCAGAGACGAAACTATCATGTGGAGTCCCTCAGGGCTCAGTACTGGGCCCTCTGCTGTTCTGCATCTACACTTGTCAGCTAGGCTCTGTTGTCGAAAGGCATGGCCTCAATCGAAAAATGTTCGCCGACGACACAGAACTCTACACAGCATTCAGACCTACAGCACAGTCAGCACAGGAGGCAGTGACATCGGTGGAGCATTGCTGTGAGGAAGTCAAGAACTGGATGTCATCAAATAGGCTCAAACTGAATGACTTGAAGACTGAGATTTTGCTGTGTGGGTCTAAGACCAGCCTAGCAAAAACCAGCATCGACTCTGTACAAATTGGAGAGGCCAAGATCACACCATCTGACGTAGTGCGAAACCTAGGCTTGTACATTGACAGCCGACTAACCTTGTCAACGCATGTTAGTTTCATCGTGAGGACATGCTACTTCTACATCAGAATGCTAGGCAGACTTCGCCCATTGTTAAATCTTAAAACAGCCAGATCAGTTGCAACTTCTCTCATCCTCTCTAGATTGGATTATTGTAACAGCTGCCTCTGGGGACTACCCAAAACACAACTGCAGAGACTACAACTTGTTCAAAATACTGCAGCAAGGATTGTTCTAAAACAAAAAAGGAATGAGCACATTTCACCTGGACTTCGTTCTCTTCATTGGCTGCCCGTTGAAAAAAGACTAGACTACAAAATCCTGGCACTTGCCTATCAGTGCTTCACGAGCACTGCTCCCACCTACCTCACAGAACTGGTCTCCCCTTACCAACCCAGACGCGAACTCAGGTCAGGGACTCAGTGTAGACTTGAAACCCCCAGTGTGCGCACAAGCAACACAACCAAAAAGACTCTTGGAATGCGCTCCTTCAAAAATGCTGCACCCACTCTGTGGAACTCCCTTCCCCTGAGCTTGAAGCAAGCTCCATCCCTGCCAAGCTTCAGGAAAGGACTAAAAACTTACTTGTTTTAATATGGCTGAATCACCGTTTTAGTGCGCATAGAGCATGAACACTACGTACATGGATTTTTTGGCGCCTTACAAGATCACATCATCATCATCAAAAGGCAAATCGGGTGCTGCATTCTATCCTTTGAATCGTTTGCTTTCTCTCTCTCTCTCTCTCTCTCTCTCTCTCTCTCTCTCTCTCTCTCTCTCTCTCTCTCTCTCAGCGTTGTCCTATCTACTTCCGCCATCCCCCTCTTTCTATCCATTTTTATCTTTTTTTTAATTCCCATTCTTCTGTTCTCTCACACGCTTGAATGTTCACGTAATCCTACCACTCACGGATTGCACTAAATTGCGTGGAATATCCAACCTCAGTGTTATTCGCAAACTTATTAGCTAGCTAATCTACTATCAACATCTCTCTCTCGGATAGTGCAGTGGTTGGAGCACTCGCTACTGTGTCGAAAGTGAAGCACCGTCCGGTGCGGTTAGCACTTGGATGGGTGACCGCTAAGGTGTGAAGCGACAAACAACAACGCCCCCAGTTGACTCAACTGTGATTGAGTACCTACTCTCTTGAGGGTGGGGAAGGTAAAGCAGCGAGGGAGAGAGTTGGGCATCACCCTCATTACGCTGGCCCAAGATAAGTGTGATCTCCAACATCACGCTCCCCTACGGCCACAAGGCTATGGGACTACCTTTACCTTTTTTTTACCTCTCTCTCTCTCTCTCTCTCTCTCTCTCTCTCTCTCTCTCTCTCTCTCTCTCTCTCTCTCTCTTGATTACCTTTCAATCCTTCTTGTTCTTCTTCTTCTCCTCCTTCTCCTTTTTTTCTTCTTCTTCTTACCACCCCATCCCTTCAACTAGGATATAGCACGCACGTTTTAAAAGTTGCACTTCAGGGCATGACACACGTAGACCACTTCAATGTTATCTCACATCCTTTAGCTTCCCACTCTCGATATACTCCACCTCATCCTCCTCCTCCTCTTCCTCCTCCTACTTCTTCTTCTTCTTCTTCTTTGCCGCGAACTCTCTTACACCGGCATACTCTCACTCACCACCACACATGATCCACAATTAAAATGTCTTTATAGTTAGTTATTCAGTGCTTAAAAATCTAAAGTGTTCTTATTTAGTACTTTTACCTCGTTTCATCATGACTACAATAAGATAGTTCTGAGTCATATTACTATTGTGTTTAAAGGGCCACAAAACAGACCACACGTTTATAGATAAAATATTAGTTCATATTTCCATTTCCAGATTGTACGAAGCAAAGCACCCTTGTGCTCGGCAACAAGAGCTCGCAACATCCTGACAACCAGAAGATGCTTGCAGCCATTAAAAAGAACAAACACACATATTTAACTTTATCATAAAACCAACAGATAAAACAAAATGGAATGATTATTAATAGTAATTAAGTACATTATCAAAAAGCACGCTATGTCCTGACGATCAGAAGATGTTTTCAGCATTATAAATGTATAAATAAGAGGAAAGATAATAGAATTATCTGTATTCATAATTGAGTGCGTGTGTATGTGTTTGTGTGTGTGTGTGTGGGAGAGAGAGAGAGAGTAGTAGTAGTAGTAGTAGTAGTAGTAGTAGTAGTAATAGTAGTAGTAGTAGTAGTAGTAGTAGTAGTAGTAGTAGTAGTAGTAGTAGTTGCTTGAGAGCTTGCACATCAATAAAGTGGTTTCGTAACCTCTTCTGTGATTATGTGTAACAGCTTGAGAACGAAACGAAGTCAGACTCACTTTAACGTTGACTGTTGTCAGCTACTGGACGACGAAAAAATGATTGCAACAAACTTCGCACAACTTGTTGGATTATGACCTTTCTGCAGTGTGAACACTAACCGGAGGCTTAATGGAACAATGATTAATTGTTTTGCGTTCGTGTAGACAGCATGCTTTTCAAGGGTAACTTTTTGTCTCAAAAACCTAGATCAACGTGTAAAAAACATAACAGAAGAAGAAGGAGGAGGAAGAGGAGAAGAAGAACAACAATAACGACAAAAAGAATAAAAAAAAACGACGACTACGATGATGATGGCGACGACGACGATGATGATGACGACGATGATGATGATAATGATGATGATTTGATGATGATGACGATGATGATGATGACGATGATGAAGATAATGATGATGATGATGAAGATGATGATGATGATGATGATGATGATGATGATGATGATGATGATGATGATGATGATGATGATGATGATGATGATTATGCCCATTGGCAGCTGTCACAGTCGGTCTTTGAGCTCTGGCCCTGCTCCCAGCCATTTCCCCCATATTCGCCCGCTGGCTCAGCGATCCAAGCTCCGCCCCTCCGGACAGTCCCACGTGATCGTGGACTGGACCGGGGGATCAGTAAGTCAGTCTGTTCCTGCATGCCCAAGCGAACACACTGTTGCCGAGGACACGTCTGCACCCACGTTGCGACCGCTGAGCCTCGCCAATATTTTTGTGTTTCAACCCGTTCCTTGGTCCAGGTAAGAGTGGTGACTTATTTCATATCATTTAGCTCCCCATCACCCGTCGATTTCCCTACATGTTCGTATGTCTTGTAGATATTTACGTCCATGTCTGTGGTTTGTCTTGATGTATTGCTTATGATATGTATTTTGCTTCATGTATCCATTGTCTGTAGTCTGATTGTTGCACTTGCCATGCTTGTATTTATACATGTATTTCCCCCTTCCTAGATTCTTGTATAAATCCCCCATGCCATGTTGCCCTATTATTTAGACTAAAGTACCCCAGTTAATCCCCATTGCTTATAATCCCCATGGTCCTGTATTTACACCCTTTGTTTCTCCCCTGATCCTAATGTGTAAATATCCACCCCTACTGTCCATAACCCCATCTCAGGCGCCGAAACTCGTATACTTTAGCGGCCGCCAGTAAATTCTCCCAAACCCCAGTAGCCATTGTTGTTACAAATAGACAGTTGGAAGACGCCGGTCAGTCTTGACCAGGCTTTCCACATTCAAATCTGACTGGCATGCGCAATAAATGGCGCAGCATCCAGAGCGTGTGTGCACCTCTGATGCTGAGAATGATCATTTGCAGAACGGGTCCTTGTGAGGGCTATTGCAAGACTCAAGCCACGCCGCGGGCAGCCCTTATACTCTGGCTGTCACTGAAGACGCGTGAGCAAGACCCCGGCCAAGTACATATGTCCGGTTCTGACCAACCCAAATGTTGCACCATCAACGCGACCTAGTGACCTACACTGGGCGCCCCAAGCCAAGCGACTGACCCATTGCGCAACCGCCATCCAGCCACCTGAGGCAACCACCGCCTACGTACATAGCAGTTAAGTGTGCACTCTGCGCACACCACAACTCGGCGTATATCTGGATACCCACGCTAAAATCATCCAGCCACCCATTGCCATATGATGATATCGGTCTATATTCGCCCCAATGACTCTTAGATTGACAAACCAGAATTACTCCAAGATACCCTGGACGATATCAGACTTTTGCTAGTGATCCAGTTTTAACCCAGCCTACTGTTTGACCTACACCCAGATAATAAATTATTGTATATTGTACTCTATTACCAGCCTTCCCTTGTTGAGCCCTCCACTAGTTAATTCTGTGCATCTCTCGTCTGTCTTTAACCTATCTATCATTATTTAGTACTCCCAGCGTTATTCACTTGAACGTCACCGCAAGTCGTAAGACAAGGGAGGCGACACAGCGCGGGTGAATAATTGCTAACCCTCATTCCCCCAACCCCCTATATTCGTGACAGCAGCTTCGTCCGTGCTTGCAGCATACAAAAGGCGCCCAAAGTACAGAAGAGAGACAGAGACAGACAAACAGAGAAGGAGGTTGGTGTGGGCAGGGGGGGGAGGGGGAGAGGCATGTTGAGTTAAACTTCTAAAAGGCCAGTTATAAAATTATCTTTTCTTACCTGCTCTTCTTCAAAATCAGGATTAACATTTCAAATACAAAAGTCATTCACCACCGTTGAAACGGATCCTCTTCCTTTTCCTCCCCTCCTCCCCTTCCCACCCCCCACCCACCCACCCCCCAACAAATAAAAATAATAAAAAATAAACTTGAGTCCATCAAATGTAAACCGTCCAGACTGTACCCCATTAAAGGCATTTAACTCATTTGTGCGTTATTGCTGAGAGAAAATGTCATCCATTATCCTTAATAGAGTCGCATCCTGCGTCGCAAGAAGTGTGAACGCAAAGGGGAATAACTGATAAACCAGCAGCGCAACCTGGCGACGAGCGTAGCTTAATGGTGTTGGCAGACCTCATTAATCTGGGGCTTTTTGGCTTTTAACGCCAGATTTGGCTTTGGAGGCACAGTATCTTAGGCTCGGCCAAGGACAGCTCGCAGCAAATTGAGTTCTTACACAACGTGCAGCTTCATTTATTATTTAATCGTTCTTATATAGCGCTTTTCCAGCTCAAGAGCTGCTCAAGGCGCTGGCCGATACAGGATCTAACTCAAGCCGCCCGAGACGCCCACCCGCAGCCTTTGGGCGCATGGTCTGACGCCCGGGCAACTGAGCACAATCCTGGGCAGCCAGCGCCGGATGGGGGAGAAGGACCAAGTGCATGCTGGGTGTGTTCTTGTCACCGGCGCTCACCCGTCTAGGACATGAGCGTCAGGATCTTTAAAGTCCGTTATGATGGAATGTATGCGACACAGACTAGACCTCGGTTTATACTCTCATCCGAAGGAGTAGGAAAAGAGGATTAAAGTGTCTTTCCCAGGGACACAACACAATGGCCCGGCCAGGGCTCGAACCCGGGACCTTCAGATCCGCAAGCCGAAGCACTACCATTAGACCACAGTGCCTCCTTTGCTTCCAGTGCAAAGAGCTGCGCAAGGGACTGCCAAAGTTACGATCCGAACAGTATTACTGCCTAAGCCATACATTTGCTGCAAAACCCGTACCTTGCATTGTTTTAAGCTATCACGTTCCGATGTTCACACATCCATCGCCATTTGCTGTAAGATTTGGCATGACACGTTTTCTTAAGCTTCCCAATTAAGACAGCTGTGATTGGCTTTCATTGTAACTGAGGAAAGTAGCGCGAGAAAAAAGAGAAGAAATGAATACATCGCTGCTCCCTTCAAGTTCGGCATTAGTAAAGAGCGTTATAGCTTTCTTACCACAAAAACTACCATTATCATTGATGTATGTTTACGTTCCGATACAATCGGCAGTAATAAAGTACCATTAATAAAACAGTTAGGCAGTTAAACGGCTCCGTGATACTGGCTCTACTCCGCGCAAATATTTGAGAATATGATTCGGTGGGGTACTCATTTGTTGTCTACATTAACCTAAATGATACAGAATATATTGTAAAATCTCTGATAGCAATGCATTAATAGTGCATTTAGTTGGTCAGCGTAAAGAGCCACTTAGCTTAAGCTTTAGCGAGGCATTTCTAAAGGGGTAGCTAGCTGTTATGTACAGTACGTGACTAACCGGGGTTTGCAGTCGGATAAGGAAGCAGCGGGTACGGTAAGATTAGGAAGTGACCAGCTGACAAGCAGATTTGTAATCCCTGTCCTTGTGTGGGGTGTTCAGATGACACACGATGTCTAAACACTGCTGCGACAGAAGAGAGAGAGAGAGAGAGAGAGAGAGAGAGAGAGAGAGAGAGGTGGGAGAGAGCAATATAGAGGTGGAGTTAGAAAGAAGGATGGAGGGAAGTAGGGGTTAAGAAAGAGAAAGAGAGAAAGAGAGAGAGAGGGGGGGGGAGTAAGAGAGAAAGTAGTAGTAAGCCTGGTAGTGTTAATTGATTTTATTGTCTTCATTCATCAAGATGATAAGACAACAACAAAAACAAAAACAAAAAACCAAAAAAATTAATTAAACGATTATATTAATCTTGCAACAGGTGAATCAAAGATTATTTTCGCTAGGGTAATACACAAAGGATAATTAATTTCTTTTAAGGAAGTTTTGTCATTCATCTCCAGCGGTAAAATAGGGGCAAGAATAGAGCATGCAAACAAAATGTGTTCTAAAGACAAAGGTCTGTCACAGGCACATAAAACATTTTTACAATATTTCGGTCTTATTGCATTGAGCCATATTCGATTTGCATTGGTAGTGGTAGTAGTAGTTGTTGTTGTTGTAAAAGTAGTAGTAGTAGTGGTAGTAGTAGCAGTAGTAGTAGTAGCAGTAGTAGTAGTAGTAGCAGTAGTAGTAGCAATATTAGTAGAAATAATAGTAGCATTTATTAATTTAATCGTTTTTATACAGAGCTTTTCCAGCTCAAGCGCTGCATGAGACACAGGCCAATATAGGATCTAACTCAAGTGCTGCATGAGACACAGGCCAATACAGGATCTAACTCAAGTGCTGCATGAGAAACAGGCCAATACAGGATCTAACTCAAGTGCTGCATGAGACACAGGCCAATACAGGATCTAACTCAAGTGCTGCATGAGACACAGGCCAATACAGGATCTAACTCAAGTGCTGCATGAGACACAGGTCAATACAGGATCTAACTGAAGTGCTGCATGAGACACAGGCCAATACAGGATCTAACTGAAGTGCTGCATGAGACACAGGCCAATACAGGATCTAACTGAAGTGCTGCATGAGACACAGGTCAATACAGGATCTAACTGAAGTGCTGCATGAGACACAGGCCAATACAGGATCTAACTCAAGTGCTGCATGAGACACAGGTCAATACAGGATCTAACTGAAGTGCTGCATGAGACACAGGCCAATACAGGATCTAACTGAAGTGCTGCATGAGACACAGGTCAATACAGGATCTAACTGAAGTGCTGCATGAGACACAGGCCAATACAGGATCTAACTCAAGTGCTGCATGAGACACAGGTCAATACAGGATCTAACTGAAGTGCTGCATGAGACACAGGCCAATACAGGATCTAACTGAAGTGCTGCATGAGACACAGGTCAATACAGGATCTAACTGAAGTGCTGCATGAGACACAGGCCAATACAGGATCTAACTGAAGTGCTGCATGAGGCACAGGCCAATACAGGATCTAACTGAAGTGCTGCATGAGACACAGGCCAATACAGGATCTAACTGAAGTGCTGCATGAGACACAGGCCAATACAGGATCTAACTGAAGTGCTGCACGAGACACAGGCCAATACAGGATCTAACTCAAGCCGCCGGTCGGAGGCGCCCACATGCATGCAACCTTTGGGAATATTGTCTGAGACCCAGACAACTGAGCACAATCCTGGGCGATATGGGATGCGTAGCAGTGAAAGTAGCAGCCTAAAGGAATAGCCTTATTAAACATAGCCCTCAAGCAGAGTTTAAAACAATTTACCAAACGCTTTAAGCACATTGTGAACATTTATAATACTGGGCGATTGGTCAAAATGGGTCCCTTTAAACATGGAAGCGGGCATGGAATAAATACGCGACGTTTGCGGAGAGAAGAGGAGAAAAAAATACGTCTTTTTAAAGTTGTGTTAGCAAACACAAACAGCTGTAGACTATCAGGGGAACAAACTTGTCAAACATGAATCATCCATTCTTAGAGTTCTCTCCCCTACTAGGAAAAAAAAACCGCACGAACCACTTCTTGCTATCTCCGCAACACTCCATAACTGACAAGACAACCTAAACCCCCTTGCTCACAGAAGGTTAAACTCCCTTATTAAACATCTACATTGAAGACCCTAGGTTTTGTGGGGATTTGAAGTTGCAGTGCAAGTAGGCCTAATATACGCGCATTTCACTTCATCATTCAAATATTGTCTCCCATGCAGTCTCTGTGAATGTAGGCTAATAACTCATTCCTTCACTTATATAATTGTGTGGACAACATTAATAAATATAGACATGGACAACTACAATGTATTGTATTTATTTCAATATTTATACTGCCAGGGCCCTACAAAAAGTAGAATGGCCATTTAGGCAGTGAGATGGCCACAAGGCTCATTATGGTAAAACAATTACAATGTTAATGTGTGCTGATATGGGTTGAAATTCAGGTGAGAGAGTGACAAAGGACAGCGCCGTTGACAAAAGACAATGAACAAAAAATGAAATGTATAGAAGTATTTTCCAGGGTTCATGTTTTTGGGTGGTGGTGGTGGTGTTTTTCTTTTGCGGATACTGAAAGAAGGAACAGTGGTGTTTTGGCAGATTCTGCATGACTGGTGGTGGATTGCGATCAAGGTGGCGGTTTGTCGTGCATATGTGGGGAAATAGATTTTTACATTCTGCTGGCTTGACATATATTTTGATAGTACATTCACATGTAAGAAACAAAATGTTTGATGTCAATAATTTGTCAATTTGAAGTAGGAGTTTTAGCTGGTGAAATTGTTACAATGTTAACTCTTTTAAATTAACTAATTAATAATTATTCTTTTTTTAATTGATGCTGTTGTTGTTGGTCTAAAATCACTATGTGCACAGACCTTAAATGAAAGAAATGAAATGAATAATTGTGTGGAATCGTTGTGGAGAAGTTGTATGTTGAGCAGTAATAGTTATATTTTCTTCTACGGTTCGTGTGTTGTTTAATCATCCGATAATTCAAATATCGTTTCCCACATATCATTATGAACGATGTACTGTCTTCAATAAACTCATTCTCTGACTTAAATACTTGTAGGGTCGTGGCGGAGAGAAATGATGGACGAAACCGTAAAGGTCTTTCTCCACTTCTCTGTCAGCGGTGGTGGTGGTCAGGAGATAGTGCGACTTTAATGATTAGGAAAGTCCCAATTTCATACTCCAAAGCTAAGAGTTGCAGAGTAGCTTTGTGAATGATCTGGGGACTTGCAGAATGAAAGCTCTGTTGTTTGGACATGGCAGGCCCACACGTCAATTGTGCGTGCAGAGGAGGTGCAAGCGACGGGGACAGCCCGGTTTCCCCAAGGTCTATGTTTTCCCTCCAGTCTGTGTTCTCTTAATTGTAGGTCTATGTTATCCCAGGCCTGTTATCCCACTTATAGGCCTATGTCCCTCCCGCCCACTAACCAGCCTCAGACTGTTTCCCAAGGTCCCCCCCCCCTTCCCCTTGTCCCAGTTTGGTGTTTTCGTATGTCAAAATCACGTTCCCAAGGACTGTCACCAAAATCCTTGGGGGAACATAGACCTGGCAATAAAAGGCATATACCGTACCTTGAAGGAGGAGAAGGGTTACAGACAAGGGGAAAGAAAAACAAACGGGAATATACTCTCGGAAGAACATGAACTTGGGGGTGGAGTGATGGGGGAGGGGAGGGGAAGAACAATAGACTTGCGGTGGTATACAGGAAGCATTTAGCCAAATACGCGAAACCGTACGGAATTATTCACTGCTTCGCGGATTTATTCATTTGGTAACTATTTTCCTGAATGCCACCTTAGAACGAATATAGACCTGAGTAAAAATAGACGTGCTCCAGTAACCAACCAGGGTGTCATTCTCCACAATGGTAGGAGAGTTTTAACTCATGGAGTCGACTATCCGTAATAAATGATGCCAAGTAAAGTTCGCAGCTTTGGCTAACTTTGGGCAGCCGAGTCTTTAGCCTCCGCTAACAACCCTTATATGAGAAAAATATCTTTAAAATGAACTTCAGTACTGTGCATACAGGTACAGTAGCTTCCCAAGAGGGGGCAAACGTTTTTTGTGTGTGTGTTAGAAAAAACAAACAAAACTTCTTCTTCTTCTTCTTCTTCTTCTTCGTAATACTGTGGATACCCCGTTTTGGAGGAAATGGCTCCACAACTTTGGCGTGCGCAGCGAAGGGTGTTCACAGATTTAAAATCAGGCAAAAGTACTATTTGAGGATGAGGCAGTGAGGTAGTCTGACTGGGCTAAAATTGTGTTAAGACATATGTACACGTAGGAGGTATTCATTACAAGATGTTTATACTCCAGTCTGTCAGCGATGCTCTAAAAGATGCGACAGACGAGGCTGACGCTGATTCAGCGCTCAGTGAGCTCCATAGCCTGGTAGCTGACGGGAAGAAGGAGTGCTTGTACACATATATTCTAGTGTAGGGGACAAGGAGTTTCATGTTGTGACCCTTAGTGCTCCGGTGGGCTCCACGCACAAGTCCCAGTTGGAAAACGTCGACAAGGCCGTGCATGATACGGTACATCATGGTCACCTTGTCGATCTGTCTCCGTTGTTGCAAGGGCTCCAGGTTCAGTTTTGCCAACATGGATGTTGCACTGCTGAAATCATGTAGGATACGACGGGCTGCTCGTTGTTGGACCATCTCCAGTGTGGAGACCAGATGTCGTTGATAGGGATCCCACACGACCGCTGCGTAATCCAGTAGAGGACGGGCGAGGCCCTTGAAGCACTGAGACTGGACCCCTGCCGAACATCCTTTGAGGTTTCTGTGGGCAAAAGCACCGGTCTCTTGTTGGCTTTCGCTACTGTTGCCTGGACGTGTTTTCCCCAGTTTAGGTCTCCAGATAGATTTACTCCAAAGGAATTTTGCCTCCGAGACAGTGTTTAAACTCAAAGACATTTAAACAGCAACAAATATGTGTAGTCTCGGTTTTTTTATATTGTTGTAAAGACTAACCAAATGTAGAGAAGATATACAAGTCTACGTAATATATGTGTGAGGAAATTTAATGTCAAATGTCAAGAAAAACTAGTAAGAAGTCAAATAGGAGCGCGATATTCTTTCAAGATTCTCTTTTGTAGATGAGAAAAGAATGGTCCCAATGATCTGATGAACACATGTCTGTCGACTTCTTAAATAAAATGTTTGAAAATTAGACAATCGCCAAACATAAAGAAATCTTTTTTGAAGATTCATTTTTGAAGTTGAAAATCAAATGATCCGAAGCTCTGCTACATTAATAATGTCTGTATATATATATTTTTTATTATTTTTTTTTTAATGTGAAATGTCGACAATAAAAGCAATGAGAGTTACGAGGTTCTTTTTAAAAATTTCTTTATTTTACAATAAAAAGGCATTAGTCTAACAATGGAGAAAAAACTATGCTTTAAAGAATTTTTATTTTCTTTTCAAACTTGAGAACAACAGCCCAAACTTACAGCTAGATACACAGACTTGCAAGATAAATGACTTTGATGCGTCTTGTTTTGACAAAATGTCAAGAAATCTAAGGCATTGTTTCTACAGCGAAAGTCTGTTGAAGATTCACTTTTTTCAAGTTGAAAAGAATGGACAGAACTTGCAGCTAAGATAAGCTACTGCAAGATAAATTACTTTGATGCGACCTGTTTGCACAAGAAAAAAGATAGGCTTGAACAAAAGAAGTGAACGCTGGTGTGTTTAAATGTTTAGGTTTGGGTTATTTGCTAATGTCACCGCCACAAAAACACTGTCTTCTTTGATCTTCACAGCATTGTAAGGACGGGTTTAACAGAGAGGATAGCGGACATAAAATTAATGTTGTGGAGGACTTTAGCATTGTATTTGAATTTGAAAACTTTTGTGGTGAAAGACTCTCTAGCTCTTTCTGTCTATGTGTCTCTCTCTCTCTCTCTCTCTCTCTCTCTCTCTCTCTCTCTCTCTCTCTCTCTCTCTCTGTGTTTCTGTGTCCTGTCTATTGCTCTCTGTCTCTTTCTCTCTCTTTCCCTCTCTAACACGCAGACACCCCCTTCCCTCCAAAAAAACAAAAACAACAACAACAAATGCCCTATCCACGTTAATCATTCAACACAAAAAAGCAGCAAATAAGAAAGAAAGAATAAAGACTAACAAAACGCGGGCACACACACACACACACACACACTCTCTCTCTCTCTCTCTCTCTCTCTCGATATCTCTCTCACGCACCCACACACCCGGAAAGATGTTCACCATCTGTTCCAAGCATTTAATGCATTGCCCACCACCATACACCCCCGACCCCCCACCCCCCAATAAAAAAGAAAAAAAAAGAATAATGTCGCTATAACACACACACACGCACTCAAGCATATACACGCGCACACTCACACATACTTACAACTTGTCACAAGCAGACCCGTTTACCCCCGCGCTATTTGAGCTTTTGCTTGTTTAGCAGTAGTAAAACTTAGAAGGTTACTGTAGTCTATAGCAGACGATTAAGGTATAACTGATGTGTACACACACACTGCGAGCTGACGCGAGCCGTTTAGTGACATCATCGCGGCCTACGATCGTGTTTCGAACTTTATATCCACTTAGGTTGTTTCAGCCAATCGGGACACAGGGAGAGCGTTTAGAACCAGTTCTGGCTGATTCAGTCCAAGCCAAGTATAGGTCAGTTGTGTGGAAAGCTTAGGACAGTACACAGCTACTTCCTAGCAAAAATCTCTCCACTGATAGAACAGGGAAGCAGTGCTTGTTGAATATTTGAATTCAATCAAGTAGCCACGGGCCTGACATTGTCGAACAGGTAAATGAACATACTTCTGTTTCATCGTGATGTATTTATTTTATTGTTGAAATTATGTTTGTGGAATTTGCTATGCATAGATTTGAATTGTTAGTCCGACTTTGCCTTACCACATGGAGAAGCCGAACACGTGTTAAGCACGACCGGTTTTGACGCCATGTTGTATACCTGACGGAACCACTGTTGTTTAACCTATATGTATGCTTGCAGACCAGTGGCTGTACCAGTGAATTTTATAATATTATTAATTCTTTATGTGTAAAGTTAGCCACGATTTATATTTATGTATGTATAGGAAATTAGAGTGGAGATTACAGTGGACCACCGACTTAGCAGAATGTTCGTCGCTTATGTATAGAGATGTGGAGCTATCACTGAGGGCTACTTTGGCTTTCAGTGAGACGCTCTGCACAGACCTATTAAATATTCAGGGTTGTGCAGAATTTCGTCTCATATGTTACAGACGAGCAGGCAGGATATCGTGAGCCCAACTCAACAGAAGAGCAGACCCTAATCTACGATTCGAGTTGGCTGCCGAGGCATCTACAGCATCGTGCGCAGATAGCCCCAAACGTCGTACCAAAAGTCAAGGACTACACGACGACCCAGCGTGTACCAGAAGCTACCTCAACGCAGCACTTCACCCACGCATCCATTGATCAGTTAAGTGCCCAGGAAACAGTGCACTAAAACTGTAGCAAAAGGACCACAGTAGTCCACTCTTCATGAACGCTAGTAGCCAGTGCCCTATGAAGAAAACATAGCTGCCTAGACTATAAGCGAGCGAACCATTCGCATTGACAATTGAACTTTTAAGTTAGATTCGTACTTCGAAGATCGTGTATAGAGTAGAAGAAATAAATGTGTGATTTTGACTGTTATCAAGTGGCTGGACTACATATGATTCATAGCCGTGTGAAAGCTAGTGAGACAGTGATCTTTTACCATTTTTCTATCTATCTCTGTACCCCAGCCTTAACACAGACCGAGCTAAACAAATAAATGTATTAAAGTAATTCACAGGGTGACTCGCTAGCGGTTCCATAGAATAGACGTGAGGGTTACAGCATTCCATTGTGCAGAGCCCAGCAACAATAAAACCACACGTTACCCAACTCACACATTTAAAACTGGGCTAAATCGATACATTTCATATTTATAAACATAAACTCAACATTAACATTATAAGGGGGGAAATGCAAATGTTTTGCTAGTAACGAATGAACTGAAAATTACAATAATTAAATTATTTACTTTCATTATTCTTTCATTCATTTTTATGTCTTTATTCTTTTACCGATTCCAAATCAATACTTTCAATTATTCATAGATCGTATTTATTACTTAAATTCATGGTAATTGTCTTTGCATATGGCCTCTGTTAATTTTGTCAATAAGGTTTAGAAACATAGGTTCGGGATCTAAGAACCTCGAAAAAATGGTTCTTGAAACTCCACGAATCTTCCTGAGAGAGAGAGAGAGAGAGAGAGAGAGACAGACAGAGACAGAGACAGAGAGACAGAGACAAAGACAGAGACAGAGAGACAGAGGACATTGGAATGGAGAGAAACAGAGATATAGACACAGGAACAATATTATTCCTCAAACAGTCACTTCAAATGATATTCTCCTGCCAACATTAAACAATTACAAAATAATATTTTATGCATTTTCACTTTGAACATTTGTATAGCGTTTTTTCCACGCGCATTGGTAGAAAATGAGTGTAAGAGATTTTAAACCTTATATACACAATGCACTTGGACTCATTGATTACAAACTACCTAAAAGGTATTAATTGTATACGCCAGCAAGCATTTTTAATAACTCATTTATTATTTGAGTGTACATTGTTTTAGCCACTATAAACAGCAAAGGATGTATTGACCATTGTTTTACAAACACTGATAATATTAACAATTATGTATTATACTGCAAAGTAAGGTAGTTGTCATGAATTGGCTAGTTTTAACTCTGCCCAGTGACTATTTAGCCATGTGTAGTACTTGTAACTTTAGAAGTTAGACTATAACACAGCAGCAATTAAATTACACAGCAGGCCACACACGGCGAGCGAGCCACCCACATCGCAGTGAGTCAGCACTTGAGTTTTGAATCGGACCGTTTAACCAATGACCAGCAGGCTAAGTGGGTAGAGCAGTTTTGACTGTGTCAGAACCTAAGACAGTTTGAATCAGTCGTGTGTGAGACGAGGTAGAGTCAACATCTCCACAGCTAGAGAAATCTCTACACTCATAGACCAGGAAGCAGGACTTAAGAATCTTAGAATTCTCTCAAGTCATCACGGGCCTGAACTTGTCAAACAGGTAAATGAACACCCTTCTGTTTCATCGTGATATATTTATATTATTGTTGAAATTATGTTTGAAGAATTTGCTATGCATAAATGTGAATTGTTAATCCGAATTTGCCGACCACGAGGCGAAACACGACCGGTTGCGCCGCCATGTTGCATGCCGTACGGAACCACTGTTGTTTAACTTATATGTATGTTTGCAGACCAGTGGCTGTACCACTGAATGTTTATATTATTATTAATTCTGTATGTGTATAGTTAGACACGATTGATATTTATGTATGTATAGGAATTTAGAGTGAGATTCCAGTGGAACCCGGAAGTAGCAGAATGTTCGTCGCTTATGTATAGAGATGTGGAGCTATCACTGAGGGCTACTTTGGCTTTCAGTGAGACGCTCTGCACAAACCGATTATTCAGGGTTGTGCAGAATTTCGTCTCTTATATTACAGACGAGCAGGCGAGCTATCCCGAGCTATCCCGAGCTATCCTGTGCGTCCCACTCCACAGAAACGACCAGTTGGTTGAGGAGACTCTGCCGCACAAGCCGGAAAGAGCTACCTTGAAAAACCCCCTACAAGACCCCACAGCGTGGCAAGGGAACCCAACTACACAACTACCCAGGTGGACCAGAAGCTACCTCACAGAAGGACTTCGCACGCTCCATCTAGCAGTTAAGTGAACACGCCAAGGTGCACTTAAACTGATCATAACAGGACCACTGTAGTCCAACTCGTCAGAAACTGTAAAACGGACCACAGTAGTCCAAATCTACATGAGATATACTAGCAAAGTGCCCGAGGAAGATAAAACAGCTGCCTAGACTATCAGCGATCGAACTATTAGCAGTGACTGAGACTTTTTAAGTTAGATTAGTACTTAGAGAATCTTGTATAGAGTAGATGAAATAAATGTGTGATTTTAACTGTTATCAAGTGGCTGGACTACATATGATTCATAGCCGTGTGAAAGCTAGTGTGACAGTATTCTTTTACCATTTTTCTATCTATTTCTGTACCCCAACCTTAACACAGAACGAGCTAAACAAATAAATTTATTAAAGTAATTCATAGGGTGACTTACTAGCAGTTCCCACCGAATAAACGTGAGGGTCCATAATTCCATTGTGCAGAGCCCATAAACCCCACGTGACACTTTAATTGGCGAGCCTAGCTAGGATCTGTGTATAATAGGAATTGGGTATAACCGGACCTAAGTACAATAAAATTAGATAACAGTAGGAGTAGTAGAATAACTTAGAATAGTGGTAACAAGGATTGATCAGTTGGGTGCACTATTCTTTAGTTAAAAACTTTTTTGCTTCAAATATTTTTGTGCCTGTATGTTGCATTGTTCTTTTGCAGGTTTTGCTTAAATAACTGTTGTATGCCATTTGACTTTTGTTTTATTCTATTATTGATTACGAATTTTATGGTCTTTGCATTGTTGTTATTGACTTGCAATATTGCTAGTGTTTTGGTATTCCACGTGAGTCAGAGGTTGTTCATAGACACGTTTGACAATGTCGGACCCAGTGGCCTTGAGATTGCGTTTCAAGGAACTAGGAGAAGCTTTACACTTAGCAGGGGCAGACCTAATTGCGTATATAAATGCAGAAATAGAGAAACAGGAGGCTAAGGCAGAGAGAGCAGCAGAGAGAGAACAGAAGAAACTCGAAGCAGAACAGAGAAAAGCAGAACTAGAAGCAGAGCAAAAGAAATTAGAACTAGAAGCAGAGCAGAAGAAACTAGCATTAGAAGCAGAGCAGAAGAAATTAGAAGCAGAGCAGAAGAAATTAGAAGCAGAGAGAGAAACGAGGAAATTAGAGCTAGAGGCAGAAAGAGAACAGAAGAAGGCAGCATTAGCAGCAGAGAGAGAAGCAGAAAGTAGGAGATGGGAGTATGAGAGGGCAGAAAAGGAAAAAGACAGACAGCATGAGTTAGAGCTAAGAAGATTGGGATCAGGAGCTTCAAGTTCTTCCTCAACCCCTCCCCACTCAGATCAGCTAGAGGTAGCACCCAACCCTGTACAAGGAATGTCATTTCCACTGGGAACATTCAATGAGAGAGAAGAAGGTCTAGATCTCTATCTGACTAGGTTTGAGCGTCTAGCAACAGAGTACAAACTAGATCCCACTCATTGGTCTTTTAAGCTTAGTCAAGGGCTTATAGGAAAGGCTTATGACATCTACAGTAAGCTACCGACTGACAGAGTGACTGACTATCACAAAGTAAAAGAGGCACTCCTAACGGGATTCGAACTGACAGGAGAATGCTATCGGCAAAAATTCCGCACCAATCGGAGAGTGAAAGGAGAGAGCTATGCGCAGTTCGCGGATAGGTTGTCCACAACGCTGGATAAGTGGATTAGCCAGTCAGCCACGGCTAAGACGTATGATGGACTGACAGAACTGTTAGTATGGGAACAGCTACGGGAAACCATGACCCCCGAGCTGAGGACATTCTCAGTAGAGCAGGGCGCGGAAAGACTGGAGGATCTGGTCAAGGTCGCAGATAGGTACGTGGCCGCACACGGAGAAGCCAAGAGCTTCAAGCGAGACCTAAAGCCTAACGGGAAAGAGGCACAGAAACGAAGCCCTAACCGGGAAGAGCGCACCGCGAATAAGCCGAATAACCCCAGACCTGGGCAAAATAAAGGACCCAACGCGGAATTCGGGAAAAGAGGTCCCGCAGAACAGAGACGGTATTGTTCGTTCTGCAACAGAAACAATCACTCCACCGCAGAATGTTTCAAGTTGGCCGCACAACGTAGGGAAGAGCGCGAAAGCCGGCCAGCGCACAGAGTTCTAACTCAAAGTAGCGGTAACAAGCCACTCACAATCGGAGATCACCCATCGGTGACAGACACGGTCAAGGTCAACGGAAAAGAAGCGAACTGTCTGTATGACACAGGTCTATCATACGACGCGATAGTTAGCGAATCTCTTGTATCGCGCGCGGACTTGACAGACAAGACAGTCGAACTACAAGGAGCAGACTTGACGAAACCGACGACTACTTGCCCAATAGCTTGGATAGAAGTAGAGAGTAGGTACGTCACAGGACGAATCCAAGCAGCTGTTTTACAGAAACCCCTGTATGATCTAGTGCTAGGTTGTAGGTATGTGTTCTTAGGCACGCCCCCTAAAACTGTAGAGATAGCTGCAGTGCAAACCAGGGCCCAAGCTAAAACCCAACCACCCCAGCCCGAGTTCGCTCCGAATCCAGGACTCGAAGAGATCAAAACAGCACAGAAAGAAGACACCTCGATAGCGAAGTGCTTCCAGAAGCTACCCAAGGCGCACACACCCCCGCACAAGGGAGACTTCTACATGGAAGAGGGAGTTCTACATCGACAAGGAGATGGAGATCACACCCAACTAGTACTACCAGCCACCCTTCGAGCCCAAGTACTAGAATTAGGCCACAGCATGCCACTCAGCGGACACATGGGAATTGGAGCCACAGTGCAGAGAATCAGCGCACACTACTATTGGCCAGGAATCACGGAGGATGTCAAGCGCTACGTGAAATCTTGCCACCAATGTCAACGATATTCCCCTCGACATCACACAGTACCAGTTACCTTAGGACCATCGGTAGTAGTCGGCGTACCATTCCAGCAAGTCTCAGTAGACATAGTAGGACCACTGCCCATGACCAAGAAGCGGAACAGATTTCTACTCACACTCGTCGACGCATGTACGATGTGGTGCAAAGCAGTCCCGTTGCCAGCGATCGACACCAAGAAGATCGCAGATGCACTCATCGCCATCTTTACCAGAGTCGGATTCCCGGACAGCATTAGAACGGACAACGGATCTCAGTTCACCGGCCGCCTGATGCAAGACGTGTTCGAGTTGATACAAGTTCATCACATTCGCATACCACCATACCACCCCGCCAGCAACGGACAAGTAGAAAGACTGAATGGAACCCTTCTCACCATACTCAGGAAAGTCGCCGACGACAATCCAGAAGCGTGGGACACCTACGTGAATGCGGCACTGTTCGCATACCGAGAAACGCCCCATGCAGCCACAGGCTACACCCCGTCAACATTGCTATTCGGCAGACCTCTAGCAGGACCGCTAGAAGCCCTACGCAGAAGTTGGACGGAGGCCAAGATAGACGACACACCAAGAGGTGCCACCAAGTACGTCGCAGACCTGCAGGAAACCCTCAAAGCAACGTGGAAGAAAGCTGGTGAAGCACTGAAGAAGGCAAGAGCCCGTCAGGCGAAGTACTACAACCGCCACGCGAAGGACAGAGAACTGCAAGTCGGCGATCAAGTGCTACTCTTACTTCCAAGTGGAACCAACAAGCTGGACATCGCTTGGAGAGGACCGTACCGGGTGACTGCCAAGAAATCCAAGACAGCCTACCAAGTAGAGGTGAACGGGAGAGCCCGGTACCACCACATCAATCTCCTCAAGAAGTATACGGACAGACCAGCGACCCCCAGCACACACACATGGATGGCCATCGCCATCGCGGAAGAAGCTCATCCACAACTACAACAGCATCGCCGTACCACTGACAAATGGAACCCGGAAAATCGCCCCGGACAAAGTAGTTTGGACAGCGGAATGCGAGACAGCATTCCAAACATTAAGGACAGAATGACATCGGCGCCAGTACTCCACCTACCCGATTTGACTCAGCCATTCGTTCTTCGCACCGACGCAAGCGACTTAGGCCTCGGAGCAGTACTGCTACAGCGCGACCCCAAGAATGCAGAGACGCTATTCCCTGTCGCCTACGCCAGCAGAAAATTGAGATCCGCCGAGACCCACTACGCCACGTCGGAGAAAGAATGTCTGGGACTAGTCTGGGCCATACAGAAATTCCAACTCTACCTGTATGGGACCCACTTCACAGTTCAGGTGGACCACCAACCACTATCGTACCTGGCAGCCTCCAAGTCTTTGAACTCTCGCCTGATGAGATGGGCACTCACCCTTCAGGCGTACTCATTCCAGATCGAGTACATCCCCGGCAAAGAGAACCACGGAGCCGACTACCTCAGTCGCCATCTCGTGGAGGACACAGCAGCTGTCGCCCACCCAACACAACTAAGGGCCACAGCACCAGAATTCGTCCCCGCCCAGTAATACCCTGTCACTAGTGTCCATAGCTACCTGGCACAGCATTGCAGCTCAGGTAGAGCAACTTACTTAGTGTGTAAATAGGACCCTAGGATAGTGCAGTGTTAAACTAGGCTCTGTAGTAGAAAAAGGTCGAATCCAGTAGTCATCGCCTTTTTTCAGTTGAGGGAGCCTGTCATGAATTGGCTAGTTTTAACTCTGCCCAGTGACTATTTAGCCATGTGTAGTACTTGTAACTTTAGAAGTTAGACTATAACACAGCAGCAATTAAATTACACAGCAGGCCACACATGGCGAGCGAGCCACCCACATCGCAGTGAGTCAGCACTTGAGTTTTGAATCGGACCGTTTAACCAATGACCAGCAGGCTAAGTGGGTAGAGCAGTTTTGACTGTGTCAGAACCTAAGACAGTTTGAATCAGTCGTGTGTGAGACGAGGTAGAGTCAACATCTCCACAGCTAGAGAAATCTCTACACTCATAGACCAGGAAGCAGGACTTAAGAATCTTAGAATTCTCTCAAGTCATCACGGGCCTGAACTTGTCAAACAGGTAAATGAACACCCTTCTGTTTCATCGTGATATATTTATATTATTGTTGAAATTATGTTTGAAGAATTTGCTATGCATAAATGTGAATTGTTAATCCGAATTTGCCGACCACGAGGCGAAACACGACCGGTTGCGCCGCCATGTTGCATGCCGTACGGAACCACTGTTGTTTAACTTATATGTATGTTTGCAGACCAGTGGCTGTACCACTGAATGTTTATATTATTATTAATTCTGTATGTGTATAGTTAGACACGATTGATATTTATGTATGTATAGGAATTTAGAGTGAGATTCCAGTGGAACCCGGAAGTAGCAGAATGTTCGTCGCTTATGTATAGAGATGTGGAGCTATCACTGAGGGCTACTTTGGCTTTCAGTGAGACGCTCTGCACAAACCGATTATTCAGGGTTGTGCAGAATTTCGTCTCTTATATTACAGACGAGCAGGCGAGCTATCCCGAGCTATCCCGAGCTATCCTGTGCGTCCCACTCCACAGAAACGACCAGTTGGTTGAGGAGACTCTGCCGCACAAGCCGGAAAGAGCTACCTTGAAAAACCCCCTACAAGACCCCACAGCGTGGCAAGGGAACCCAACTACACAACTACCCAGGTGGACCAGAAGCTACCTCACAGAAGGACTTCGCACGCTCCATCTAGCAGTTAAGTGAACACGCCAATGTGCACTTAAACTGATCATAACAGGACCACTGTAGTCCAACTCGTCAGAAACTGTAAAACGGACCACAGTAGTCCAAATCTACATGAGATATACTAGCAAAGTGCCCGAGGAAGATAAAACAGCTGCCTAGACTATCAGCGATCGAACTATTAGCAGTGACTGAGACTTTTTAAGTTAGATTAGTACTTAGAGAATCTTGTATAGAGTAGATGAAATAAATGTGTGATTTTAACTGTTATCAAGTGGCTGGACTACATATGATTCATAGCCGTGTGAAAGCTAGTGTGACAGTATTCTTTTACCATTTTTCTATCTATTTCTGTACCCCAACCTTAACACAGAACGAGCTAAACAAATAAATTTATTAAAGTAATTCATAGGGTGACTTACTAGCAGTTCCCACCGAATAAACGTGAGGGTCCATAATTCCATTGTGCAGAGCCCATAAACCCCACGTGACACTTTAATTGGCGAGCCTAGCTAGGATCTGTGTATAATAGGAATTGGGTATAACCGGACCTAAGTACAATAAAATTAGATAACAGTAGGAGTAGTAGAATAACTTAGAATAGTGGTAACAAGGATTGATCAGTTGGGTGCACTATTCTTTAATTAAAAACTTTTTTGCTTCAAATATTTTTGTGCCTGTATGTTGCATTGTTCTTTTGCAGGTTTTGCTTAAATAACTGTTGTATGCCATTTGACTTTTGTTTTATTCTATTATTGATTACGAATTTTATGGTCTTTGCATTGTTGTTATTGACTTGCAATATTGCTAGTGTTTTGGTATTCCACGTGAGTCAGAGGTTGTTCATAGACACGTTTGACAATGTCGGACCCAGTGGCCTTGAGATTGCGTTTCAAGGAACTAGGAGAAGCTTTACACTTAGCAGGGGCAGACCTAATTGCGTATATAAATGCAGAAATAGAGAAACAGGAGGCTAAGGCAGAGAGAGCAGCAGAGAGAGAACAGAAGAAACTCGAAGCAGAACAGAGAAAAGCAGAACTAGAAGCAGAGCAAAAGAAATTAGAACTAGAAGCAGAGCAGAAGAAACTAGCATTAGAAGCAGAGCAGAAGAAATTAGAAGCAGAGCAGAAGAAATTAGAAGCAGAGAGAGAAACGAGGAAATTAGAGCTAGAGGCAGAAAGAGAACAGAAGAAGGCAGCATTAGCAGCAGAGAGAGAAGCAGAAAGTAGGAGATGGGAGTATGAGAGGGCAGAAAAGGAAAAAGACAGACAGCATGAGTTAGAGCTAAGAAGATTGGGATCAGGAGCTTCAAGTTCTTCCTCAACCCCTCCCCACTCAGATCAGCTAGAGGTAGCACCCAACCCTGTACAAGGAATGTCATTTCCACTGGGAACATTCAATGAGAGAGAAGAAGGTCTAGATCTCTATCTGACTAGGTTTGAGCGTCTAGCAACAGAGTACAAACTAGATCCCACTCATTGGTCTTTTAAGCTTAGTCAAGGGCTTATAGGAAAGGCTTATGACATCTACAGTAAGCTACCGACTGACAGAGTGACTGACTATCACAAAGTAAAAGAGGCACTCCTAACGGGATTCGAACTGACAGGAGAATGCTATCGGCAAAAATTCCGCACCAATCGGAGAGTGAAAGGAGAGAGCTATGCGCAGTTCGCGGATAGGTTGTCCACAACGCTGGATAAGTGGATTAGCCAGTCAGCCACGGCTAAGACATATGATGGACTGACAGAACTGTTAGTATGGGAACAGCTACGGGAAACCATGACCCCCGAGCTGAGGACATTCTCAGTAGAGCAGGGCGCGGAAAGACTGGAGGATCTGGTCAAGGTCGCAGATAGGTACGTGGCCGCACACGGAGAAGCCAAGAGCTTCAAGCGAGACCTAAAGCCTAACGGGAAAGAGGCACAGAAACGAAGCCCTAACCGGGAAGAGCGCACCGCGAATAAGCCGAATAACCCCAGACCTGGGCAAAATAAAGGACCCAACGCGGAATTCGGGAAAAGAGGTCCCGCAGAACAGAGACGGTATTGTTCGTTCTGCAACAGAAACAATCACTCCACCGCAGAATGTTTCAAGTTGGCCGCACAACGTAGGGAAGAGCGCGAAAGCCGGCCAGCGCACAGAGTTCTAACTCAAAGTAGCGGTAACAAGCCACTCACAATCGGAGATCACCCATCGGTGACAGACACGGTCAAGGTCAACGGAAAAGAAGCGAACTGTCTGTATGACACAGGTCTATCATACGACGCGATAGTTAGCGAATCTCTTGTATCGCGCGCGGACTTGACAGACAAGACAGTCGAACTACAAGGAGCAGACTTGACGAAACCGACGACTACTTGCCCAATAGCTTGGATAGAAGTAGAGAGTAGGTACGTCACAGGACGAATCCAAGCAGCTGTTTTACAGAAACCCCTGTATGATCTAGTGCTAGGTTGTAGGTATGTGTTCTTAGGCACGCCCCCTAAAACTGTAGAGATAGCTGCAGTGCAAACCAGGGCCCAAGCTAAAACCCAACCACCCCAGCCCGAGTTCGCTCCGAATCCAGGACTCGAAGAGATCAAAACAGCACAGAAAGAAGACACCTCGATAGCGAAGTGCTTCCAGAAGCTACCCAAGGCGCACACACCCCCGCACAAGGGAGACTTCTACATGGAAGAGGGAGTTCTACATCGACAAGGAGATGGAGATCACACCCAACTAGTACTACCAGCCACCCTTCGAGCCCAAGTACTAGAATTAGGCCACAGCATGCCACTCAGCGGACACATGGGAATTGGAGCCACAGTGCAGAGAATCAGCGCACACTACTATTGGCCAGGAATCACGGAGGATGTCAAGCGCTACGTAAAATCTTGCCACCAATGTCAACGATATTCCCCTCGACATCACACAGTACCAGTTACCTTAGGACCATCGGTAGTAGTCGGCGTACCATTCCAGCAAGTCTCAGTAGACATAGTAGGACCACTGCCCATGACCAAGAAGCGGAACAGATTTCTACTCACACTCGTCGACGCATGTACGATGTGGTGCAAAGCAGTCCCGTTGCCAGCGATCGACACCAAGAAGATCGCAGATGCACTCATCGCCATCTTTACCAGAGTCGGATTCCCGGACAGCATTAGAACGGACAACGGATCTCAGTTCACCGGCCGCCTGATGTAAGACGTGTTCGAGTTGATACAAGTTCATCACATTCGCATACCACCATACCACCCCGCCAGCAACGGACAAGTAGAAAGACTGAATGGAACCCTTCTCACCATACTCAGGAAAGTCGCCGACGACAATCCAGAAGCGTGGGACACCTACGTGAATGCGGCACTGTTCGCATACCGAGAAACGCCCCATGCAGCCACAGGCTACACCCCGTCAACATTGCTATTCGGCAGACCTCTAGCAGGACCGCTAGAAGCCCTACGCAGAAGTTGGACGGAGGCCAAGATAGACGACACACCAAGAGGTGCCACCAAGTACGTCGCAGACCTGCAGGAAACCCTCAAAGCAACGTGGAAGAAAGCTGGTGAAGCACTGAAGAAGGCAAGAGCCCGTCAGGCGAAGTACTACAACCGCCACGCGAAGGACAGAGAACTGCAAGTCGGCGATCAAGTGCTACTCTTACTTCCAAGTGGAACCAACAAGCTGGACATCGCTTGGAGAGGACCGTACCGGGTGACTGCCAAGAAATCCAAGACAGCCTACCAAGTAGAGGTGAACGGGAGAGCCCGGTACCACCACATCAATCTCCTCAAGAAGTATACGGACAGACCAGCGACCCCCAGCACACACACATGGATGGCCATCGCCATCGCGGAAGAAGCTCATCCACAACTACAACAGCATCGCCGTACCACTGACAAATGGAACCCGGAAAATCGCCCCGGACAAAGTAGTTTGGACAGCGGAATGCGAGACAGCATTCCAAACACTCAAGGACAGAATGACATCGGCGCCAGTACTCCACCTACCCGATTTGACTCAGCCATTCGTTCTTCGCACCGACGCAAGCGACTTAGGCCTCGGAGCAGTACTGCTACAGCGCGACCCCAAGAATGCAGAGACGCTATTCCCTGTCGCCTACGCCAGCAGAAAATTGAGATCCGCCGAGACCCACTACGCCACGTCGGAGAAAGAATGTCTGGGACTAGTCTGGGCCATACAGAAATTCCAACTCTACCTGTATGGGACCCACTTCACAGTTCAGGTGGACCACCAACCACTATCGTACCTGGCAGCCTCCAAGTCTTTGAACTCTCGCCTGATGAGATGGGCACTCACCCTTCAGGCGTACTCATTCCAGATCGAGTACATCCCCGGCAAAGAGAACCACGGAGCCGACTACCTCAGTCGCCATCTCGTGGAGGACACAGCAGCTGTCGCCCACCCAACACAACTAAGGGCCACAGCACCAGAATTCGTCCCCGCCCAGTAATACCCTGTCACTAGTGTCCATAGCTACCTGGCACAGCATTGCAGCTCAGGTAGAGCAACTTACTTAGTGTGTAAATAGGACCCTAGGATAGTGCAGTGTTAAACTAGGCTCTGTAGTAGAAAAAGGTCGAATCCAGTAGTCATCGCCTTTTTTCAGTTGAGGGAGCCTGTCATGAATTGGCTAGTTTTAACTCTGCCCAGTGACTATTTAGCCATGTGTAGTACTTGTAACTTTAGAAGTTAGACTATAACACAGCAGCAATTAAATTACACAGCAGGCCACACATGGCGAGCGAGCCACCCACATCGCAGTGAGTCAGCACTTGAGTTTTGAATCGGACCGTTTAACCAATGACCAGCAGGCTAAGTGGGTAGAGCAGTTTTGACTGTGTCAGAACCTAAGACAGTTTGAATCAGTCGTGTGTGAGACGAGGTAGAGTCAACATCTCCACAGCTAGAGAAATCTCTACACTCATAGACCAGGAAGCAGGACTTAAGAATCTTAGAATTCTCTCAAGTCATCACGGGCCTGAACTTGTCAAACAGGTAAATGAACACCCTTCTGTTTCATCGTGATATATTTATATTATTGTTGAAATTATGTTTGAAGAATTTGCTATGCATAAATGTGAATTGTTAATCCGAATTTGCCGACCACGAGGCGAAACACGACCGGTTGCGCCGCCATGTTGCATGCCGTACGGAACCACTGTTGTTTAACTTATATGTATGTTTGCAGACCAGTGGCTGTACCACTGAATGTTTATATTATTATTAATTCTGTATGTGTATAGTTAGACACGATTGATATTTATGTATGTATAGGAATTTAGAGTGAGATTCCAGTGGAACCCGGAAGTAGCAGAATGTTCGTCGCTTATGTATAGAGATGTGGAGCTATCACTGAGGGCTACTTTGGCTTTCAGTGAGACGCTCTGCACAAACCGATTATTCAGGGTTGTGCAGAATTTCGTCTCTTATATTACAGACGAGCAGGCGAGCTATCCCGAGCTATCCCGAGCTATCCTGTGCGTCCCACTCCACAGAAACGACCAGTTGGTTGAGGAGACTCTGCCGCACAAGCCGGAAAGAGCTACCTTGAAAAACCCCCTACAAGACCCCACAGCGTGGCAAGGGAACCCAACTACACAACTACCCAGGTGGACCAGAAGCTACCTCACAGAAGGACTTCGCACGCTCCATCTAGCAGTTAAGTGAACACGCCAAGGTGCACTTAAACTGATCATAACAGGACCACTGTAGTCCAACTCGTCAGAAACTGTAAAACGGACCACAGTAGTCCAAATCTACATGAGATATACTAGCAAAGTGCCCGAGGAAGATAAAACAGCTGCCTAGACTATCAGCGATCGAACTATTAGCAGTGACTGAGACTTTTTAAGTTAGATTAGTACTTAGAGAATCTTGTATAGAGTAGATGAAATAAATGTGTGATTTTAACTGTTATCAAGTGGCTGGACTACATATGATTCATAGCCGTGTGAAAGCTAGTGTGACAGTATTCTTTTACCATTTTTCTATCTATTTCTGTACCCCAACCTTAACACAGAACGAGCTAAACAAATAAATTTATTAAAGTAATTCATAGGGTGACTTACTAGCAGTTCCCACCGAATAAACGTGAGGGTCCATAATTCCATTGTGCAGAGCCCATAAACCCCACGTGACACTTTAATTGGCGAGCCTAGCTAGGATCTGTGTATAATAGGAATTGGGTATAACCGGACCTAAGTACAATAAAATTAGATAACAGTAGGAGTAGTAGAATAACTTAGAATAGTGGTAACAAGGATTGATCAGTTGGGTGCACTATTCTTTAGTTAAAAACTTTTTTGCTTCAAATATTTTTGTGCCTGTATGTTGCATTGTTCTTTTGCAGGTTTTGCTTAAATAACTGTTGTATGCCATTTGACTTTTGTTTTATTCTATTATTGATTACGAATTTTATGGTCTTTGCATTGTTGTTATTGACTTGCAATATTGCTAGTGTTTTGGTATTCCACGTGAGTCAGAGGTTGTTCATAGACACGTTTGACAATGTCGGACCCAGTGGCCTTGAGATTGCGTTTCAAGGAACTAGGAGAAGCTTTACACTTAGCAGGGGCAGACCTAATTGCGTATATAAATGCAGAAATAGAGAAACAGGAGGCTAAGGCAGAGAGAGCAGCAGAGAGAGAACAGAAGAAACTCGAAGCAGAACAGAGAAAAGCAGAACTAGAAGCAGAGCAAAAGAAATTAGAACTAGAAGCAGAGCAGAAGAAACTAGCATTAGAAGCAGAGCAGAAGAAATTAGAAGCAGAGCAGAAGAAATTAGAAGCAGAGAGAGAAACGAGGAAATTAGAGCTAGAGGCAGAAAGAGAACAGAAGAAGGCAGCATTAGCAGCAGAGAGAGAAGCAGAAAGTAGGAGATGGGAGTATGAGAGGGCAGAAAAGGAAAAAGACAGACAGCATGAGTTAGAGCTAAGAAGATTGGGATCAGGAGCTTCAAGTTCTTCCTCAACCCCTCCCCACTCAGATCAGCTAGAGGTAGCACCCAACCCTGTACAAGGAATGTCATTTCCACTGGGAACATTCAATGAGAGAGAAGAAGGTCTAGATCTCTATCTGACTAGGTTTGAGCGTCTAGCAACAGAGTACAAACTAGATCCCACTCATTGGTCTTTTAAGCTTAGTCAAGGGCTTATAGGAAAGGCTTATGACATCTACAGTAAGCTACCGACTGACAGAGTGACTGACTATCACAAAGTAAAAGAGGCACTCCTAACGGGATTCGAACTGACAGGAGAATGCTATCGGCAAAAATTCCGCACCAATCGGAGAGTGAAAGGAGAGAGCTATGCGCAGTTCGCGGATAGGTTGTCCACAACGCTGGATAAGTGGATTAGCCAGTCAGCCACGGCTAAGACGTATGATGGACTGACAGAACTGTTAGTATGGGAACAGCTACGGGAAACCATGACCCCCGAGCTGAGGACATTCTCAGTAGAGCAGGGCGCGGAAAGACTGGAGGATCTGGTCAAGGTCGCAGATAGGTACGTGGCCGCACACGGAGAAGCCAAGAGCTTCAAGCGAGACCTAAAGCCTAACGGGAAAGAGGCACAGAAACGAAGCCCTAACCGGGAAGAGCGCACCGCGAATAAGCCGAATAACCCCAGACCTGGGCAAAATAAAGGACCCAACGCGGAATTCGGGAAAAGAGGTCCCGCAGAACAGAGACGGTATTGTTCGTTCTGCAACAGAAACAATCACTCCACCGCAGAATGTTTCAAGTTGGCCGCACAACGTAGGGAAGAGCGCGAAAGCCGGCCAGCGCACAGAGTTCTAACTCAAAGTAGCGGTAACAAGCCACTCACAATCGGAGATCACCCATCGGTGACAGACACGGTCAAGGTCAACGGAAAAGAAGCGAACTGTCTGTATGACACAGGTCTATCATACGACGCGATAGTTAGCGAATCTCTTGTATCGCGCGCGGACTTGACAGACAAGACAGTCGAACTACAAGGAGCAGACTTGACGAAACCGACGACTACTTGCCCAATAGCTTGGATAGAAGTAGAGAGTAGGTACGTCACAGGACGAATCCAAGCAGCTGTTTTACAGAAACCCCTGTATGATCTAGTGCTAGGTTGTAGGTATGTGTTCTTAGGCACGCCCCCTAAAACTGTAGAGATAGCTGCAGTGCAAACCAGGGCCCAAGCTAAAACCCAACCACCCCAGCCCGAGTTCGCTCCGAATCCAGGACTCGAAGAGATCAAAACAGCACAGAAAGAAGACACCTCGATAGCGAAGTGCTTCCAGAAGCTACCCAAGGCGCACACACCCCCGCACAAGGGAGACTTCTACATGGAAGAGGGAGTTCTACATCGACAAGGAGATGGAGATCACACCCAACTAGTACTACCAGCCACCCTTCGAGCCCAAGTACTAGAATTAGGCCACAGCATGCCACTCAGCGGACACATGGGAATTGGAGCCACAGTGCAGAGAATCAGCGCACACTACTATTGGCCAGGAATCACGGAGGATGTCAAGCGCTACGTGAAATCTTGCCACCAATGTCAACGATATTCCCCTCGACATCACACAGTACCAGTTACCTTAGGACCATCGGTAGTAGTCGGCGTACCATTCCAGCAAGTCTCAGTAGACATAGTAGGACCACTGCCCATGACCAAGAAGCGGAACAGATTTCTACTCACACTCGTCGACGCATGTACGATGTGGTGCAAAGCAGTCCCGTTGCCAGCGATCGACACCAAGAAGATCGCAGATGCACTCATCGCCATCTTTACCAGAGTCGGATTCCCGGACAGCATTAGAACGGACAACGGATCTCAGTTCACCGGCCGCCTGATGCAAGACGTGTTCGAGTTGATACAAGTTCATCACATTCGCATACCACCATACCACCCCGCCAGCAACGGACAAGTAGAAAGACTGAATGGAACCCTTCTCACCATACTCAGGAAAGTCGCCGACGACAATCCAGAAGCGTGGGACACCTACGTGAATGCGGCACTGTTCGCATACCGAGAAACGCCCCATGCAGCCACAGGCTACACCCCGTCAACATTGCTATTCGGCAGACCTCTAGCAGGACCGCTAGAAGCCCTACGCAGAAGTTGGACGGAGGCCAAGATAGACGACACACCAAGAGGTGCCACCAAGTACGTCGCAGACCTGCAGGAAACCCTCAAAGCAACGTGGAAGAAAGCTGGTGAAGCACTGAAGAAGGCAAGAGCCCGTCAGGCGAAGTACTACAACCGCCACGCGAAGGACAGAGAACTGCAAGTCGGCGATCAAGTGCTACTCTTACTTCCAAGTGGAACCAACAAGCTGGACATCGCTTGGAGAGGACCGTACCGGGTGACTGCCAAGAAATCCAAGACAGCCTACCAAGTAGAGGTGAACGGGAGAGCCCGGTACCACCACATCAATCTCCTCAAGAAGTATACGGACAGACCAGCGACCCCCAGCACACACACATGGATGGCCATCGCCATCGCGGAAGAAGCTCATCCACAACTACAACAGCATCGCCGTACCACTGACAAATGGAACCCGGAAAATCGCCCCGGACAAAGTAGTTTGGACAGCGGAATGCGAGACAGCATTCCAAACACTCAAGGACAGAATGACATCGGCGCCAGTACTCCACCTACCCGATTTGACTCAGCCATTCGTTCTTCGCACCGACGCAAGCGACTTAGGCCTCGGAGCAGTACTGCTACAGCGCGACCCCAAGAATGCAGAGACGCTATTCCCTGTCGCCTACGCCAGCAGAAAATTGAGATCCGCCGAGACCCACTACGCCACGTCGGAGAAAGAATGTCTGGGACTAGTCTGGGCCATACAGAAATTCCAACTCTACCTGTATGGGACCCACTTCACAGTTCAGGTGGACCACCAACCACTATCGTACCTGGCAGCCTCCAAGTCTTTGAACTCTCGCCTGATGAGATGGGCACTCACCCTTCAGGCGTACTCATTCCAGATCGAGTACATCCCCGGCAAAGAGAACCACGGAGCCGACTACCTCAGTCGCCATCTCGTGGAGGACACAGCAGCTGTCGCCCACCCAACACAACTAAGGGCCACAGCACCAGAATTCGTCCCCGCCCAGTAATACCCTGTCACTAGTGTCCATAGCTACCTGGCACAGCATTGCAGCTCAGGTAGAGCAACTTACTTAGTGTGTAAATAGGACCCTAGGATAGTGCAGTGTTAAACTAGGCTCTGTAGTAGAAAAAGGTCGAATCCAGTAGTCATCGCCTTTTTTCAGTTGAGGGAGCCTGTCATGAATTGGCTAGTTTTAACTCTGCCCAGTGACTATTTAGCCATGTGTAGTACTTGTAACTTTAGAAGTTAGACTATAACACAGCAGCAATTAAATTACACAGCAGGCCACACATGGCGAGCGAGCCACCCACATCGCAGTGAGTCAGCACTTGAGTTTTGAATCGGACCGTTTAACCAATGACCAGCAGGCTAAGTGGGTAGAGCAGTTTTGACTGTGTCAGAACCTAAGACAGTTTGAATCAGTCGTGTGTGAGACGAGGTAGAGTCAACATCTCCACAGCTAGAGAAATCTCTACACTCATAGACCAGGAAGCAGGACTTAAGAATCTTAGAATTCTCTCAAGTCATCACGGGCCTGAACTTGTCAAACAGGTAAATGAACACCCTTCTGTTTCATCGTGATATATTTATATTATTGTTGAAATTATGTTTGAAGAATTTGCTATGCATAAATGTGAATTGTTAATCCGAATTTGCCGACCACGAGGCGAAACACGACCGGTTGCGCCGCCATGTTGCATGCCGTACGGAACCACTGTTGTTTAACTTATATGTATGTTTGCAGACCAGTGGCTGTACCACTGAATGTTTATATTATTATTAATTCTGTATGTGTATAGTTAGACACGATTGATATTTATGTATGTATAGGAATTTAGAGTGAGATTCCAGTGGAACCCGGAAGTAGCAGAATGTTCGTCGCTTATGTATAGAGATGTGGAGCTATCACTGAGGGCTACTTTGGCTTTCAGTGAGACGCTCTGCACAAACCGATTATTCAGGGTTGTGCAGAATTTCGTCTCTTATATTACAGACGAGCAGGCGAGCTATCCCGAGCTATCCCGAGCTATCCTGTGCGTCCCACTCCACAGAAACGACCAGTTGGTTGAGGAGACTCTGCCGCACAAGCCGGAAAGAGCTACCTTGAAAAACCCCCTACAAGACCCCACAGCGTGGCAAGGGAACCCAACTACACAACTACCCAGGTGGACCAGAAGCTACCTCACAGAAGGACTTCGCACGCTCCATCTAGCAGTTAAGTGAACACGCCAAGGTGCACTTAAACTGATCATAACAGGACCACTGTAGTCCAACTCGTCAGAAACTGTAAAACGGACCAAAGTAGTCCAAATCTACATGAGATATACTAGCAAAGTGCCCGAGGAAGATAAAACAGCTGCCTAGACTATCAGCGATCGAACTATTAGCAGTGACTGAGACTTTTTAAGTTAGATTAGTACTTAGAGAATCTTGTATAGAGTAGATGAAATAAATGTGTGATTTTAACTGTTATCAAGTGGCTGGACTACATATGATTCATAGCCGTGTGAAAGCTAGTGTGACAGTATTCTTTTACCATTTTTCTATCTATTTCTGTACCCCAACCTTAACACAGAACGAGCTAAACAAATAAATTTATTAAAGTAATTCATAGGGTGACTTACTAGCAGTTCCCACCGAATAAACGTGAGGGTCCATAATTCCATTGTGCAGAGCCCATAAACCCCACGTGACAGTAGTAATAGAAAGAAAACAAGCATTCCCTGCATTACCTTAGTACTGACTAAAGAAACATTTTTTGTTAATGTATTGAATATTGTGTATGTGTGTCTGTGTATGGGAGGAGGGAGGAGGGTGTGTGTGAGTGTGTAGGTGTGGGTGCGTGTGAACGTGTGAAGTAGCACGAATGGGGAAGGAAATTTACCTTTTCTCGCACCAAATGGGGTAATTTCGTCTTTACCCATTTGTCTCCCGTTCCCCATTTGTCGCTAAATGCGCCGGAGTGCTCTTTTAGTGCATAGGAGTGCAGTTGTAGTGCATGAGATTGTTTTAAGTACAGAGGAGTGCACTATCCGGGACGGAGAAAATACAGTGAATTTTCTGAAAAGTTTGAAGCAAAACTCGACCTATAGGAGACGAACTAGGTCAACTTTTGAGACGGAAAGAGCCAATTTTGTCGTAGATTCTTACATTTCTGGAAGAAATTTGCGTTCTTTCCGTCAAAAAAGTGCTTTCCGACTCCTACATTCTAAAATTACCCCATTTGTGACCTATACAAGAATGTGTGTGTGTGTGTGTGTGTGTGTGTGTGTGTGTGTGTGTGTGAACGTGTATTTATGTCAAAGTGGGAACTCGACTTTGTTTTTTTAGTCATAAATGGGGTCTTTTGCTCGGACCCCACTTTTTTCCAGGGCCCCACTTTTTCCAAAGTGCGCGGGAGTGCTCTTTTAGTGCATGGGAGTGCAGTTGTAGTGCATGGGAGTGTTTTAAGTACAGAGGAGTGCACTATCCGGGACGGAGAAAATCCAGTCAATTTTCGGAAAAATTTTGAAGAAAGTTCGACCTATTTCGTCGCTCCTAGGAGACGAACTAGGTCAACTATTTAGACAGAAATTTCCTCGACGATTAGGGTAAGGCAGTGCCTCGACGATTAGGGTAAGGCAGTGCCTCGACGATTAGGGTAAGGCACCCATTCCAGAAAAGGGTTAGGGTCAGGGCTAGTTGCAGCGCTGCAACTAGCCCTGACCCTAACCCTTTTCGAGGCACTGCCTTACCCTAATCGTCGAGGCACTGCCTTACCCTAATCGTCGAGGCACTGCCTTACCCTAATCGTCGAGGAAAGTTCCTTATCCTAGCTGTGTTTTTGAACGAACTTGACCTACTTTGTCCCTTATAGGCGAGGAATTAGGTCAAACTTTTTGCGAAAAGGGTGCTTTTTTCAAGAAACTTGACCTACTTCGTCTCTTAGGAGCGAGGAATTAGGTCAAACTTCTGGCAAAAAGGTGTCTTTTTTGAAGAAATTTGCCTCTTAGGCGGCGAATTAGGTCAAAGGACCCCATTTAAACATGAATACACATATGTGTGTGTGTGTGTGTGTGTGTGTGATAGCGTGCGCGTATGCTTCACAATGAGTAGCAGAGGATTGCCGAGGCTTTCGTCGCTTCTCCATCATCTCCATTGCTGGTTACAAACAGACCGCATATAGTCTACGGTCCCGAACTGAAAAAAATCAGGGGAGATTAGACTGTCCGACTACACCCGGCGTAATAGGTAGGCTTTGCGACAAGCAGCGGAGATTGGAGAGAGGCGAACGTAAGCCAGGGCCAGTCTCAGCTACGCAGCGTGAGCCGAGTCAGTGAATGTGTAAAATCATTAGTGGACAATGGATGGGCTTTTAGTGTCCACCAATATATAAGCGTACTTCTCTTGCCTTTCAACATAAGGAAGAGATTAGTTTAAGTTGGCTATGTTGGGAGAGCTGCGATGAGAGAGAGGAAGAGAGTTCCAAGTTGAAGGACCAAGACTGGGAGGATCGACAACCTGCAGTGCCTTCCGAAAGTGTTCAAAAATCCCTAAAGGATTTCATCCTTCACCATGACAACGCGCCTCCTCACAAATCGGGGAAAAAAAACTGCTGAGTTTCTCGCCAAATCTGGGATCGATGTCCTCCAACCACCGCCTTGTTCGCCAGATTTGGCAGCTTGCGACTTCTGGCTGTTCCCCACCGTTAAGAATGAGCTGAAAGAAATTGATTTTGAAGACAGGGATAGCCTCATTTCTGCAGTGGAAGAGCAGCTGAACCATTTGATTGATTTTCGGCATTGTTTTGATCATTGGATTTATCGGATGAAAAAGTGCATTGAAATCGGTGGCGAGTATGTCTAACAGCACTGAAGTGATTCCAAAGGATAAGGCTTTGTGGATTTAAAAAAAATCAAATTGATGAAGCCTTCTTGTATTTACTTTTAAAAAGTTTCAAAACGTATGAACCTACCCTCGTATTTATTTTTGTGTTTACAGCAAGGGACTGAAGCAACACCATGTCACATAGAATGATGTTATTCCTGACCTCTATGGCCTTGACCTTGTTTCCTATTACCTTGACCTCGGAGATCCACAAAAGCATCAACAATGTAAACGCAACGGCGCCTGGTCAGCTTTTGAGTAACTTGGTGAACACGATAAGATTTTTTTTTTTATATTTTATAAAATGAATTTAAAACAATTCTTTGATGTAGTGAAATATATGGATTGACTCAGTGCGATGGCCAAGGCTCACAGAGAATGTGGAATTCGAACAGAATTGTCAAAAATCTGCTCTCTTCAGCAAGAAGTCCAGTTTTCTAAACATTAAAAACAAACACACACACGCACACACACACAAACACACACACACATACACACAACGCACACACATACACACACACAATTCAGGACCCTTTGTTGTCCGCATAAACATTTACAAGGAGATTTTTCGTGCAGTGTCCATCTGCATATAACAATAACAAGGAAATTAAATTGTAATAGGCACATAAAATTGAAAATAAATAATGATGATGATATTTACAGTGATTAAAACTTGTCAACAATGACACTGCCACTATCATGTACACTCTCACGCACACACCCACACACACACACACACACACACATACACACACAATGTGATCTTGTATCGGCCTGTGTGTGGGTGTGTGTGCGTGTGTGTGTGTGTGTGTGTGGGTGTGTGTGCGCTTGTGGGTGTGGGTGTGTGTACATTTTTAGCTTTGAGTGCCACGTCACCACGAAATTATACGTGCACCGCCTTACCGAATCATTCAACACATCAAAAGGGTCAGCAAATCAGGCAAAGAAAGATATTAATGCCAACACAATAGGCACGAGGTAACCACATTGAAGCAGTTGCTGACTGATACTGCGAGGAGATGTAGGTGTGCACACGTGGTCGGCAGATGTTACCTGATAAAATCCCCGTTTCTTTCCTTTCACACTTGATAAAACCTCGTTTCTTCTTAATCACAGTATGTAGTCGGCTAGACTAGTGGATCAGTAGAGTGGTACAACGCCGGGCTGTGACACAGGATAACCTGAGTAGTTGGATTACCGAAAGACGCCAACAAGACTTTTGTTTTCCCCTCTCCCATGAGTCAAATGTCTGCCTTGACGCTTTATACGGCCGTACACTTTTATTTCGTTGTTTAATATATATCGCTCTTCCAGCTCAAGAGCTGCTCAAGGCGCTGGCCGAACCAGGATCTAACTCAAGCCACCCGAGGCGCCCGCTTGCAACCTTTGGGCGTATAGTCCTGGGCGACCGGAGATGGGGAGAAGGGACCTAGTGCGTGCTGGGCGTATTTGTGTAGCCGGCACTCACCCGTCTAGGACATGAGCGTCAGGATCTTTAAAGTCCATGCTATGGAATGCCTGCGTGCACAGACTAGACCTCGCTATGTTTATACTCTCATCCGAAGGAGTAGGGGCGCAGTGTCTCAGTTGTTTTTGTTATGTTTTGTTAATTTAAATACTCCAGGCCGTCAAATGGTTGTGAACCACTGTATATACAGGCTGCAATGTATGGCGTACGAACAGGGTCAAACGCGCGATGAAAAGTATGGATGCTTTGCATCGATTCTATTCTCATAAGGATCCATCCGTTTAGGAAAGTATCGCTACTTTTCTCAAAAGGATCGCACATTTTCTCAAATGGAACGCCAATTGCAAAAGTATCGATGCTTTCTGAAAAGTATCGATACTTTGCATCGATACTTTAGCTCGAGCAGTTTCATCGCGCAGTTCCGAAGTTTACCGAGGCTAAACACTCTGCAAAACTGAAATCGGTCAAGCTAATGAAATAATAATTATACATATGCAATCAACTCACCGTTCAACCATACCTAACCCTGCAACAGGTCTCTCTTCAAGTTCTCTCATTCGATCGTCGATAATTTCAATCGCATCCATCTTCCCGCCTCAAGTAACGTAAAACGAAAGGAAAGCAAGCAGATTGGCGCGATTGCCTGTTTTGTATTCCGCTTTAGTTCCGATCAAACTTTTGGAAAATTTGCATACTGCGTATTCGGAAGAACTCGGAAATGCGCGATGAAATGGATCGATCCTTTCGTAACGGAGCGATGCAAAGTAGCGATACTTTTCATCGCGCGTTTGACCCTGTTCATACGCCATAACAATGCATTGCCTGATATTTGATTTCACTGCGTACACGACTGAGCCATCTGCGCTTACCTTGTTTCTCACCCCTTGGGGTCATGAGCAATCTTGCCACTGTAGATTGTTCTAACCTATAAAGGGAAAATTGAAAGCCCCAGTTGAAAACCTGTCTTGACTTTGTAGGCATGACCAATTCACTGCGGCAACAGTACCCCCGTTGGGATGCCGGGGGTTTCAGTATAAATAGTATCCCCACTTTCTGGAAATTTAGTGCTTTAAATTCCCACTGTCGATGTCTCACTCGGCTATACTATCTTCTTCTTCGCTAGATCAATGACCTACCTTTTTTTTGAAAACTCTTCCTGGACAAGACTCCTTGTTTGTGTATGAGGTCTGTTGGATCAGCTTGGGAGTGTTGGACGCTTTCTGCCGGGTGGTCACTAGGGCTTCCTATGATGTTATTATTTAGCAATATAGGCATTTTATATGTATATGTTTTGTTGATAATTTATAATGATGTTTGTATTCTATTTTGTTTTTGTAACCGGGGGTTCAAGTAGTTGGGGTAAAGCCTCAGCCGTCCCCTGCGTGGGATGTCTTTATTGTAAAGTGACTGGCCGGTGGAGGGCATTCAATTTTCCCACTAGGGTTGTTTCAGCAGATCTTTTATGCGGATCGGGGGTTGTCCGGTCCTGATTTGGCTCGGAAGAGTCCGCTAGACCTAAAGCAACAATCAATTAATCAATCAATCAACCTTGTTTCGCGCAAACGGTAGACTACTTTAAAAGAAACCGGTCATTATATCAAAGAAGACAGTGATACAGACTCATCAAACAAACACGGGTACGGGTGCATCCACAAGTAGCTCAGCTGTAAAGCGGCATGGTTTTCAGTTAGCGCCTTCCACAGCTCTTTGAGCTTGTTTGGTCGCTGTATTAAAATATTTACTTTCACCGTTACCCTTCTTATTTTTAAACAAATCTGCACTAAGGTAGTGTCCGAGTGTACGAGTAAGTGGTTAGACTGCCATACACAGTACTCTAAGTTTAATCCTGCTCCCAACTGCACACTGCATAGAAGAGATTCGACGAGGCTTACCATGGTGGAGAAGTGACGTAAACCTCGGCTAGGTTTTGCCACGCAGCGTGCACCCACTGTGGACTGGTCCTGATTTGGCTCGGAAGAGTCCGCTGGACCTAAAGCAATAATCATGTAATGTAACCCACTGTGGACCGTGGAATGACACACAACAACGAACATGCGGAGCAAGCTGTGATTGAATGCCTGGCTCTCTTTGAGAACCGGAAAAAGTGAAACGGCCAAGCGCAGTGAGCATGAACTTTTGAGTGTGGAGACCTGCGCTGTACAAGACTATACCCTCATAATCATTATCATCAGCAGCAGCAGCAGCAGCAGCAGAAGTGGAAATGTTTATGCACTTAATAAATTTTCATTCATTCATTCATTCATTTATCATCATCATTATCATCATCAGGATTATCATCATCCTCATTACCATCATCATCATCATCATCATCATCATCAACATCACCATCACCATCCTCATCACCATCTTCCTCCTTCTCCTCCTCCTCCTCCTCATCATCATCACTGTCTTTTTAGAGAATGACAAGGTGTTTTGTTTTGTTTTTAAACTTGCTGTTACGTCAACAAGGACGCAAAGGCGAAACATCGCTCAAAGAGTCATTACAAAAATGGAAAAGAGGAAAGCGGAACACCGCCTAGAATCAAATTCAGAAGCTAAGAATTTGAACTCCTCTGGAAATCCTGCATGCGACCTTTCACGTGATGTGTTGGCAACATAACAGGAAGTGGAATGTTGCCTTAAGAGTCGTCAAAGATAGTGGACTCCTGAGAAAAAAGTGCTGACTAATAAGCTTAACACACCGATGGTTGGACGCCTACATCGTAACACTAACCTCACACCAATATGAAACTTAATAAAATTTAAAATATCGAGATTAGGTTTCCTTAGATTTCGATAAAAACATCCTAATAAAATAGACTTGTCTATTAGTTTTCGCGTAGAAAGAATCTCCGCGGCACTGGCGGGTCAAAACATAAACCATGTTGTGCCAATATGGTGAACACTCGAGATGCGACAAAACGGGAGCCGAAGGGTGGTTTATGTTGTGCGTGTCAACGTTTGGGCCCATGTGGGTTAAAACGTTCCTTAGGTGGTGAGGCTCAAGATTTGACCCTCATTCTTTAAAACACTCCGTCAGATTCAGATCATATGATGGTATTGGAAAAGTATCAGTTAGATGCTGTTTAGTTGTTGGGGGGGGGGGAGGAGGGGTTTCTGGGTGGTGGGGGTGAGGGAATAATCATGCGTAGGATCTGTCGTTGTGTTTGAGTCCCTGTCTCGTTCTGCTTGCTGACATACCTCTCTGTCTCTTTCTCTGTCTACCCCCGTTGGGTGCCGGGGGTTTCAGTATAAATAGTATCCCCACTTTCTGGAAATTTAGTTCTTTAAATTCCCACTGTCACTGTCTTTCTCATTTGCTCTCTCTCTCTCTTTCTCTCTCTCTCTCTCTCTCTCTCTCTCTTATTTTTTTAAAACCAAGATCGAAGGAAAAGAGTCAGAACTTCAGGGGACTCTTCAGTTACCAGACAGGATAATAAACTGTCTGAGAGTCACACGAGTGGTCGTTCCAAGCTTTCGACACCCCTCTCAAGATGGACATGAAAAAGAAGAACTTTTAAAACAGCATGGAAAGAGAGATAGGAGGAGAAGGCGAAAGGAGAAACAGAAGAGAACTTTTACTTTTAAACTTTAAGTGTTCCAAAGAGTAAATAAAAATAAAATACATGCAAAATACAAAGTTAATGACATAAAATAAAATAAAAGATAATAACACTAAAAACCTTGAGAAACTGCTTTTCAGACATTGTGTTTCTTCTTCTTCTTCCTTTTTTAAAATCTCCGTAATGAGTCCCGTGAGTGGTGGTCGCTTTGTGGTGTCCACACCACTCTTCGGGTAGAGCTTATGGGCTGAAATGAAGGACGAGGAAGAAGAGAAGGAACAAGAAGGGGAAGAAGGAGAAAAATAGAATAAGATGAGATTGGTGAAAGCAGAAGAACGAGAACAAGAACAAAGAACGAAAGAAGAATGAGTTCACGTCTTTATTCTGGCGCGAGCTCGAAAGCGAGAGTTTAAAAAAAAAAAACGTTTGTACAGACCTGACGTGGTTTTTTTATGGTTGTTTTTTTGTTTGTTTGTTTTGTCTTTACATTATTTTAATGATGAGTCTCATGAGTAGTGGTATCATGTTTTCATCAGCTCTGTGGATGAAAACGACAATGCTTTGGGAAACAGACCATCCTCGGAAATATGAGGGGAAACAATTTCAGCTTGCCCGCATGTTGCGCCCACAGTTGTCCTACTTTGGGCGAACATTCTTTGCAAACGAATACAGTTTCTTGCCTGTAATTTCTGCTCTGTCCTCTATCAAACCTTACGAATCAACCGAAAGGTTGATTTCAGTTGCAATCCTAGCTTGCTCCGCTAGTTCGGCCTTGCGCTGCCCTGCGCAACTACCACTACCCTTTCCCGAAGAAAATCTTGTTGTTTGTAGATTATAGTCACACGACACTTTCGCATATAGGTGACTACTGGACCGATTTATACTGACACCAGAGAAAGAAAATCTTGCAGCTCGGGATAGCTTTTATAGTGTTCTGAGACAACATGCTCTAATAATTTCCGCCCTAATAACTCTAGGTAACTAAAAAGAAAACAAAAAGACAAGTTAACTCCCATTTTTGAATAAGGCCTATTGAAAATGAAGAAGAAGATAAGGAGCGGTAAAAAGATGAGGTCAATAGCGCCAGGAGATGGGGACAATATGAAAGAGCGAAAGAAAATGATCGCGACATCGAACGGAAAATGAAATGAAATGAAAATATACAATTAAAAGAATTAAATCAAATAAAATAAAACTAAATTAAATTCCAAAATTAAATTAAATGAAACAGTTTGTTTGGGTGCTAGAGAGAGAGAGTGAGAGATAGAAAAACAGCCAGAGAAGACAAGACATACAGACAGACACAATCCAACAAACAAACAATGAAATCGACAATAGACCAACAGAGACAGGGTAACAGACCTTGTAGATCGAAAATCCACAAACCAATACTCCTATGCAACAAACTAAGAGATTTTAAACCAACAATAAAATTCTCCGAAGACAATCTACGACCAATCCTTTGCTATCAACAGTGGCACCGAGCAGTAAATATTCCAGGCAATGCTAATAAAACTGTCACTACAGACGTGTTTGCCAAAATTTAGAAGGCTCTGTACAAACTACTTCAGTTTTGCACGGAAGCAACTGTAATAAGTTGGTTAAGACAAGCAAAGTTAAACAATGTTTTCATTGAACTAAGAAAGAAAGTGAGAAATGGGTTTATTGGAAATTAAGTTTAAATAAGCCATTGTTAAAAAAAGTCTGGGATAGCTGGACAGAATACTACCCTGACCTTTACAACCACACACCAAATGGAGACCCATCAGTTTTAGCATGTACCAAGAACAGAGAAGAAGAGGAAATCCAGCGGTAGTGGACAACATACCCGCAGAATCGCTTCAAGCCAGAGAAAAAGCGATGATTGACGCCCTCACCATTATCTGTAACAAGATCTGGCAGAGTGGGGAGCGGCCTACAACATGGACCCAATCGCTTGTCATTTCTCTTCCCAAAAAAGGTAACCTTCAAAAGTGTGAAACTTATTGCACCATCAGCTTCATCAGCCATCCCAGCAAGGTCCTCCTGAAAATAATACTCAACACGTTGAAACTCCAAGCTGAACAAATCATAGCTGAAGAACAAGCAGGATTCAGGGCAGGGAGAAGTACCAATGAACAGATTTTTAACCTCAGAACAATCTGCAAGAGATACCTACAGCACCAACAACATCTATATCATGTGTTTGTAGACTTCAAGAATACCTTTGACCGAGTCTGGCATACAGCTCTGTGGGCATTCACGAGAGTGTACAACATCAGCCCTAAAATTATTGAAGTCATCAAAAGCCTGTATTGCAAGGCTACCAGTGCAATCCTTTACAACAGCGCCATCGGGAACGGGTTCAGAACAACAATTGGTGTGCGTCAAGGATGCCTACTCTCTCCAACACTCTTTAACATCTTCCTAGAGCGCATAATCTCAGATGCCCTTGCAGATCACGAAGGCACATTCAGCATAAGGGGTAGAGCAATCTCCAACCTCCGTCTTGCGGATGAGATTGGTGGATTGGCTGGAGAGGAACTAGAACTTGAACAGCTGGTATAGAGGTTTAACACCGCCTCCAGAGTCTATGGAATGACAATAAGTGCAGAGAAGATCAAAATGATGGCCAACAACACCAATGGCATTAACACGGACATCAAAGTCCAAGACCAATCCCTCAACACAGTGCATTGCTTCAAATATTTAGGAGCCATTGTATCAGAAGTCCTCTTCTGCATCACACAAACAACTGCGACCCTGACAAGGTTTAAGCTTATTTGGAAATACAGGACCACCAGTCTACACTCCCTTGTCCTTTCCATCTACCGTATCGCTTGAGAAACATGGACACTCACAGAAGACCTACAACGAAGAATACATAGCATGGAGATAAGTTGCTACAGAAGACTTCTGGGCATTTCCTATACCCAGCACATCACCACCGACGAAGTCCGACCATCACACAAGCCATTGGACAACACGATGACATACTCACAGTGGTGAAGAAACGGAAACTCCGATAGTATGGCCACGTCACCAGATCATCAAGCCTTGCAAAGACCATCCTGCAAGGCACGGTGCACGGAGGCAAAAGAAGAAAGAGACATAAACAGATGTGGGAGGACAACATTCGAGAATGGACTGGCTTGACCCTAAGCGAAGCCATGAGGGTTGCTGAGGACAGGGAAAGATGGAGTACGCCGGTTAAACGATCATATGTGGATTCCGAACGACCTTCGAGTTACGGGATAGGATATCATGTTCAGTTTTGCTAGAAAAGCTAGAAAAGTAGAGGTGGAAGTTTTATTTTCTAAACAATCTATATATTCAATGAATTATTTAGAATTGTTATTTTACACAGCAAAATCAACCAAGAAAGAGAGATATAGATGTTGGTAAATAAATTGAAAATACAATAAACGAATCAATAAATCAGTAAATGAATTAAATAAATAAGTAAATTAATAAAGTACTGGAGTTCCTACAGTATTCTGAGGAGAAGACGAAGAAGAAGAAGAAGAAGAAGAAGAAGAAGAAGAAGAAGAAGAAGAAGAAGAAGAAGAAGAAGAAGAAGAAGAAGATATTTTAAAATGTATTGGCTCACCCGGTACACATTGGTCGAAGGCTGCCAGAAGCATGTTTTACTAGTCGCCTCAACAGGCAATAAAGCATGCTCTCATGCTTCATAGCACTGCTTCCTACACGCTTCAAGCGCTATAGTGACGGAAAAAGCGCAATTTCACTGTAAATATATACAGAATGTTGCTCTACAACATTCCGCTCTTTCCGTCTCAAAAACCCAATTGCCTTATTGGATTCTTAAATTGCATGAAACCAAGTGAGGACACTATCCGGCGTCAACAATCGGTTCAAAAACATAGTCAAACGGTTCGTAAAAGACAGTTGACCTAGAAACTAATACAGTTTGACCTAATTCGTCCCCTAGAGGAGACGAAACTTACATTTTTCTATTTTCATGAGTTCACTGCAGTGAAATTGCGCTTTGTCCGTGACTATAGCGCTTGAAGCGTATAGAAAGCAGTGCTCCGAAGCATGGGAGCATGCTTTATCGCCTGTTGAGGCGACTAATAACGCATGCTTCTGGTAGCGTTCGACCAATGTGTATTGGGTGCTTCAGTTTCGTCATACTTTAGTTTTTGCTCGTATAGTATTTTTTGTTAGAGTCAAACCACAGGCGCTTGTATTTAATATAACCAGAAGGGAGATGCGTTACAGACATAGTGTCCGGATACAAGGGTCTGTGGTTTGACTGTAAAAAAAATAATATTGATGCTAAAACTGAAGACGAATAATGAAGCTAACAAATTTTAAAATAAACTCTTCTTCGTCTTTCTTCTTGTTCTTCTCCGGGCACTCCGGTTTCCATCCCTGCCTTCAATAATGGTACTGGACGCAGTCAATATAAAATTTCAAAAATAAAAATTCGTTGTTCTTTCCGTCTTTCAATAGCGATCTTCATGCCTTTACACCACCTGCTTGAGTGATGAATGTGTATTTGTTGTGCGTGTGTGTGAGGGTGGATGAGACAGGTGAGCGTGTATGTTGGTGCAGATCGCCGCACTTTGAGCCTGATTGATTTTGGGGAAAAGCGCGTATATAGCATCCAGTAGTGTTATAATTAGTAGTAGTAGTAGTAGTAGTAGTAGTAGTAGTAGTAGTAGTAGTAGTAGTAGTAGTAGTAGTAGTAGTAGTAGTAGTAGTAGTAGTAGTAGTAGTAGTAGTATTCCTTGGATTAAACCCCTGTAAACTATTGGACGTGAACAAAGAATTACATAATTTACTTCATAAATTAATAGTGTGGGTGTATGTGTGTGTGTCCTTATTAAAATCGTATCCTACATGTTGTAAAGATTTTAAACAAATATTATACTATCTTTAATTTTTTTTACTTGCATTTTTATTTTTATTTTGTTTTATTTTAGTGATCAAGTGCCTGTCATAATTCCTTGTGAGAGGTAATACAGATTTGTTTCCTACTCCTTCGGATGAGAGTATAAACCGAGGTCTAGTCTGTGCCGCATACATTCCATCATAACGGACTTTAAAGATCCTGACGCTCATGTCCTAGGCGGGTGAGTGCCGGTGACAAGAACACACCCAGCATGCACCTAGGTCCTTCTCCCCCATCCCTGGCGGCCCAGGATTGTGCTCAGTTGTCCGGGCGTCAGACCATGCGCCCAAAGGCTGCGGGTGGGCGTCTCGGGCCGCTAGAGTTAGATCCTGTATCGGCCAGCGCCTTGAGCAGCTCTTGAGCTGGAAAAGCGCTATATAAGAACGATTACATAATAAATAATAAATAAATAATGGATTGAAAGAAAAAGAGCAAACTATTGGAACATTTCTAGGAGGGCTTACTTTTGTTTGATCGTTCCTACGTGGCGCTTTTTTGAGCTCACGAGCTGTTCAAGGCGCAGACCGATACAGAATAAAACTCAAGCCGCCCGGAGCGCCCACTTGCAGCCTTTTGGCGCAGCGTCTGTCCCCTAGGCAACTGAGCACAATCCTGAGAAACCGGGTATACTTCATTTTTGCATGGAGTGTAGAATCAGTTTTTTGGGGTTAACTGTACAAATATAACTATAGAGATGACTATGGATAGAGCAATAGATAATAATAATAATAATAACAATAATAATAATAATAATAATAATAATAATAATAATAATAATAATAATAATAATAATAATAATAATAATAATAATAATAATAATAACAACAGACGATATTATCCAGCGCTTTTTCCTCAATCAAACTCAAAGCGCGACGATCTGAAGAGCTCGCTATTACAGAAGGCTGAAGAGAAACCAATTTTTAGTTTTGAAATTTAGATTAACTGCATACAAGACCCTTTTTGAAGAGAGGGAGGAAACCGGAGCACCTCGGTGTCCTGAACAGTCTTGTACTAAGTGACGTAAGTTCGTCCCACGCGGGGCTCGAACCCGTGACTTTCGACCTAGGAAACCAGCCCCCTATCAACTGTACTACCAGGGCACCCCAGGGAGATATAAACTTTTATTCCTATACTGTTCTTTCTTCTTCTTCTTCTTCTTCTTCTTCTTCTTCTTCTTCTTCTGCTTTTTTTTTTCATCATTCGGCCGACTCACCGTCCATCTGAATAACTTTGACAGTTGCTCAAAGCATCTTGCCGCAACCAAAAAGCAGGAAAGGGGATGCAACTCTCAAGTACTTTTCACAGCGCGATGGAGTTACTTCCCTTCCGCACGTATCGCCCAGTTGGCAAGAGTGTTATCTGCCCCTTTCTAGGAAGTTATCTCCCTGCCTTATCGACTCTGCGGGATAGATCAGACCCAGGAAAAGAGTATCTAAGATGTTATTCATCTTTGTGTGAGGAATGGCGAAGTATGTATTTGAATGCACGGCGCACCCTCGTTACCTCGGATGTTCAGGTTTAGACTCCGAGAGAGATTTGAAAGATGAAATGTGCTGTGATGTGGCGTGAATCTCTGGAGATGTTTTTGCTTTTAAAACTTCAGGAGAAGGAAAAGGAGGAAGAGAGGAGTTAGAGGAAGAGGTGTTTGATAGTCCTGTCCCATTCTTCTTTGGCATGTTGATAGTGAGCTCAGTGGATAGAGAGCTGGCTTCATATGCCCAAGATCGCGGATTTGAACCGCAAAGAGGGAAGAACTTATATGACTTGGGTACGAGATTTTCAGGTCATCGAGCGTTTCCTCTGGGTACTCCGGTTTTCTCCTTCTCTTCAATAATGGTATTGGATGCAGTCTGTCTAAAATGTCAAAATAAAATTTGACTTTCTTTCCTTCTTCTAATAGTGACTTGCTTTACACCACATGTTAGAGTGATGAATGTGCGTTTGTTGTGTATGTAGAGTGCCCGTAACATGTGAACGTCTGTATTGGTTATAGATCGCCACCCTTTGAGTCTGATTTAGGAATAAATTAAGTTGCGAATAACATCCAGTATTATTATTATTAATAGTAGTAGTAGTAGTAGTAGTAGTAGTAGTAGTAGTAGTAGTAGTAGTAGTAGTAGTAGTATATTATATTCAAAGAGCTGCTCAAGCCGCTGGCGGAAATCAGGCTGTAACTCAAGATGCTTAAGACGTCAACTTGAAGCGTGAAGAGCCCTGTCAAAACCTGGAAACAACTGAGCCAACAGATCGCCCTTACAGCCTTAACCTTTTGTAGGATCGATCGGTGGTCCAACTCAACATGCGGATGTGGACCACTGCATACAAAGTCGTATATAACATTTGTCACGTATACTGCTCGCGCCTTAATTAATATAGACTTAAACTCCCTTTAAACAAAAATCTCTTTTCGACATCAAGAGTTCACCTGCTCGTCAGGAGGCCATTCTACCACTGAGCCAACAGTTGCCTATTTTTATTATTATTATTATTATTATTATTATTATTATTATTATTATTATTATTATTATTATTATTATTATTATTATTATTATTATTATTATTATTATTATATTTGGTATATAACAGCCTTGTTTTGCTTTCAGGGCAATCCCCGAAACAAAGAATTCATAACAATCATAAACATTATATGCCCAGTGCTGGGCACCCTACTAATAAAATACATAATGTCCAAAGAAACACGAACCAATAGAGCGTACCGAATGCAGCATTTTCAACCAATCCCAAAATTCCGTGTCGGCTGCCGGGGAGCAGTCTTTTAGCGCGTGGATATTGGAGCCTCACACGCGCTAGCAGACGACATAAACAATAGTGACCGCGAGGCTCATTTCTATCTGATTTTGTAGGAAGTTATTACTATTGAAGATGAGGCAAAATTGTCATACATTGCCAGTTGGGTACTTGCAACGGAGATGCAAGGTTTCCCAAGTCGATCAAAGGCAAACTCTTGCCATTTCCTAACCCCAAAACAAGAAAAGTCGTCGAAATGGCGTGGATAAAAGCGTGCATGAAGACTTTAATGTCAGCATCTTAGAAGATAGAAACAAGCAAAAGAATCGAGGCGTTTGCAGTAGGGTAAGAACACGTAAGTTTGTTTTTGCTCTTTATGTAATTAGTTACAAATTTGTACCACTACAATTGCATCTTTTTAAGCTGTAATGTTGTGCCTTTTTCTCTCCTTATGAATCAAGATGTTGGGTGAAGGCAATGGTTTGATTCATTAAATGCTCAGTTAGCCTGCTTTTATTGTTGTTTTGTTAGGGTTGTTGCTTTCATTTAGGAGAAAAGTGGGAAAATAGCTGAATGTTTTATGTGAGGTTACTTTTACTGTAGTTTGTTGGCTACTTATAAATATACACCATTTGCTGTTACTATAGCCTTTTACCTGAGATAGGAAATGTCATATTTTGCCAATTTAAAGTATGTGTTATACTGTACATGTAAATAAAGCAGAACACACACACAAACACACACACAGAGTGACCACACGCTGAAATGAGAGATAAATAGAAAATCACACAGGTACATATGACAGGCATATTTTTCAAAACACTATGTTTTTGAGTTTGTTTTTTTTTAAATTTATTCCAGCATTTCATAGATGGGGGACCTTGTGAGCTTCACCCCTACCCAATGCCTGCATATGGATCTTCTATCCACAAAGCCAAGAGACCACTAGCTAAAAAAAAAGATACATTCCATGTCCTACAGATTCTGCAAATTCTAAACAAACTAAACACCCTGTTACCAAATATTTTTTTGTGTGTAAGTGGTTTTTTTCCCATAATCATGGTATTAAAAATTACATTTAACACACAACAGAAACGTGTCCAAATGTACTTGACATATTTGAATTCCCCCCGCCACCCCCCACCCTCCCCCCCCCCACCCCCCCCTGATATATCATACACTATTTTTTTTTCTTTTTGTGTACTTGGGAATAATAGACACTAACAAATACAGTTTCCATGATTCATGTACTTGGGAATAATAGACACTAACAATAACAGTTTTAATGGTCACCATGCTTGATTAATCAACACAAAACATTCTGCCCTTGCCAAGAAATGTCAATCATTCCAACAATTTAATAATCATCACAAAGCAAGTTAAACATTCTGTCCATGTCAAGAAATAAGACTACATGTATTGTCAATCATTCCCACATTAATCATCACAAAGCAATCATCACAAATCAAGTTAAACATTCTGTTTATGTCAAGAAATAAGACTACCTGTAGAGTCAATCATTCCCACAATTTAATAATCATCACAAATCAAGTTTGACATTGTGTTCATGTCAAGAAATGTGACTAGTGTCAAAGTAATAACCATCTCAAAGCAATATGAACAAAAGCAAGTTAAAAACATTCTGTTTGCTTAAAGAAATATGGCTTATTTCAATCACAGTGTAATAATCATCACAAACTGACAAAGCAGGTTAAACATTCTGTTTATGTCAAGTTTTGTTTCTCAGGTATGATAAAGGTGTGCCAGCGGGAGACTTCAACTGGGAAATTTTATCTTGTGTCACCTTTGGTACCCTGCACAAATGTAAAATTTGTGTATAACATGTGTAGCTGAATGAGTTATTTGTTACAATATTGAGCAATGTTTGTGGCACATGCATGAATTGTTGACACTCCACTGAATGATGCAAAGAAGACATTGACCCATAAATTGATTTGTGTGTGTTGCCTTTAGTACTGAATTGATGAATGAATTTTTTCTCCTTCAGTACTAAATGAAACTGTTAAGGACTGGTAATTGTCTGAGTTGTTTACACACAAAACATAATGGAAAAACTTATTTTAAAAAAGTAATGTTACTTAGACCTACATTTGTTTTAAATTGATAAGATGAGGTGCTTACTTGCTGTTAATGTCAACCTGACACATGATTGGTTTCCTCTTCCTCTTGTCAACTGGGCGTGCTAGCACTAGGTGGTTGATTGGGACAGGTGAGATTTTGCTGCCTCTTAGTGCTGCCACACCCCCATGCTTGAGGCATACTTGTGCAGCTCAACTTACCAGGGACATGAGTAAAGTTCTGCAATTTGAAGTATTGCAGAGTCTTCAGAAGCCCGATAATGTGGGAGCAGTGACCATCCAAACTGAAAAATAAAAATAAAAAAATAAAAATCAATAGCACATGTACATGCATTTTTTTGCTCTCTCTCTCTCTCTCTCTCTCTCTCTCTCTCTCTCTCTCTCTCTCTCTCTCTCTCTCTCTCTCTCTCTCTCCCTATTTATTGTGCATTCAAGAATGTTATAAAATGGACGATATGCTAGCTTCAATAAAATGTGTAACACTATTGTGTTCTGTCCTGTTCTGTTGGTACTGAACACGCAGATAAAACAGTGAAAATGGCGAAATTTACTACTAGGATTATATAACTAAAATTATGTATAATAAATTTCGAAAATATAAATTTTTAAAAGAACATGATAAACTTACCCTGCTTTGCAATCGCACATGGCTTCGGAAATACACTCCTTTCTGATGTTGATCTCGATGAACGAGTTTATGTGGGTCGGCAAGATTTCTGCATAGCCATAGATCTGTAACATTAATTGCAGCTACTTCCACAGTTTCTGTTGATCCATCCTTGAAAACTCGGAGCATCGCCGATGAACTGAGATTTGAATTTGTTCATCCCCCACTATAGCACAGTTTTTGACAACGGTGTGAAGTTAGGGAGATACTGAATTTGGGATGCAATCGATGCTATCCTTCGCGCAAGCATCACTAATTGCCGCCATCTTGTCCACTTCATGTGAGGCCAGCGATCGTGCAGGCTGTGGTTGCTATGCTCTCACTGCGCATGCCCGCAAACCGGTACGCTCTATAGAGGAAGAAGACAGATGCTCACCGAAACTAAAAGCCAGAGAATATCCGTTTCCGCCGGATGTTGTTTGTTGCTGCTAGTCTCGGTTGTCTCGAGACAGGAAGATCAACAAATTAACAAATGGGGGGCGCATGCGTACGAGCCTGTTTTTATTTCTCTTTCTTCTTGTAATGACATTGTAGGGTCGTAGCATTGAGTTACTACACATAAAAACTGTAGGTAATGGCAGGCAGGCAGGTAGATTAACGTCCCCGGACACATAGCGTATAGGGGACTTCTGTAGGTTATGCAAACCAGGGCTGGCTTTATAGTTATCACAAAAAGATAATCTTGGGGACAAGCAGAAAGGTTTGAATTCTGGATGTAAATGGCTTTCCCTTCTATCACAGTCAGTGATTTGTTGATAGAAAACTGGGCTGGTTTTCAGCTAACGTGATTTTAATCGTATGAAACTATTGCGTTATAAGACAGAAAATTAGAATTTCAAAATGGTGGATATTCTGTTTTTCATTCCTCATTCATTTATAACCTCTTGTGAACAAATAATCTCTCCTGAACAAATGTTGGTCATTTTAATAGCTTATGACCTGTGCGTAACATGTGATGACCTTACACGTCGACCTGAATAAATAATAAAAGATACCAAAACTGTACACCAACATTTTCAGTATAACTATTAGCAAGAAAAATAAAGGTAATATAGCTATTGAAACCCTGTAGTACACCAATTTTTTTCAATTTTTAGCCAAATATTAACAAAAAATATAGCTTAGCTTTGAAATCTTTAGGAATTTCACCTTGCATGGGTGACTAATAAAATCAAACGAGTATATTTCGTAAGCTGGGAAAATAATTGAGACAAAAAGTGTGAGCAAAACACAGGGAGTGGGTAGTCTCGCCAAAAGGAAAAGGAACATTCCCCTAAAAAGCATATACAAGTCTTGAAATAGACCGCAGTTGTCTAGCCCAATGTTTAAACTGCTTTGGGATAAATGTTATATACAATTAAGCCACGAATGCAAGCATAGTGTACAGACGAAGCAAATAAAACTCTCGAACTGCGGTAGCGACTCAGTCTTTGTTGCTTCATGAGCAGTAGTTTTGACATGTTATCATCCCAAATACACCCACGACCCCATCCCAGAGCGATAACCTGGTTGCTTGCGGATCACTTCTGGTCTCCCCCTATGCATGGGGCCGCTGCATGGAGTTAAGTCCTAAAAATATTGTGAAGCTCTATCAAGGTTATTTGGCTTGGCCTTCATAGTGATACAGAGGATGGGGAGGAGAGGGGAGAGGAGGGTGGGGCGAAGGAGAAAGAGGAAGAGTAGATGGTGTGGTATTAAATACAGCTATAATATCGATTATGTATTCCTGTTACGTTGAAACGCGAATGGTGCGTATGAAATGCGCACGATGTTATGTGTGAAGCGCGTGCAATTGCAGGCTTGTGTGTGACGCGCGCGATAGATCTGTTCGTTTTATTTTACAACGCATGCAGTAATAGAGTGTATTTATCTTTGATTTGATTTTGCGTTGTTATTAGTAGAGGCTTTGTGTAACGTTGATGTTTTTAGTTGCTCGATATTATTTGAGAACGTTCTCGAATCAGTTGTTTACTATCGATCGAAGCGTGTGGATTATTCTGTTGGTTACCATGGAAGCTTCCATTCCAAATGAGGTTGTATGACGTGAGTCACGTGATGATGAAATTAATTTTGATTGGTTGTGGTGTTTTATGCAGGATTATTCTCGTTTGTTCCCGTGTATGTAGAGACTATATAAGCGCCGCACAGTTAGTAAAGTTGCTGATAGTGAAGCAGGAGAGTTGCTGTGAAAGTTGTTGAGTTGAGTTGAGAATTGTATGCAGTTGTTGGTGTGTGCTGAATAAAAGTGGAAAACTTCATACGTCGACTTTGTGACTTGTATGCTGCTTGAGCGGGTTGCGTGAATAAACGAATCTGAGCTACACTCATCAGTACTTCAGCATTGGGGCTGAATCCACTACTGATAGAAAACACCAACATCGAATCGAGTGTAACATTTTGGGGGCCAAGCCGGGATTCACGCCATAGCCAAGGGTTCAACTGCTACAACAAGCGAGTCAACGTTACGAGAGGCAGTCATCGAGGGTAGCCGCCAACGAGTTGCGTCGAGAGGGGCCAACATACTGGGACTACATCCGATAGATTCGGGTTGACTGCAAGGGCGTGTAGTCGCCGAAGAGTTGCTTCGTGAGCGAACAACAGAGCGGGACTACGTGGCTGCCGCAGGACTACGTCGAGGGACAGTCTCGGAGCTACATCGCCAGTATTAGAGAGAGCGACGAGCGGACGTCGCGTCTACTTCAGCACAGGAGCGTATACATCAACACCAGCGTGGTGCAGCGTCGCATACGACGAGGACAGCGGGGCCTGCGTCAGCGAAAGCAACTAGTGGCAAGCATCAGCGCTACTGCAGAAAGCGTGCTGTTCTAGAACAGTCTAGAAAGGTACAGCACAGTCAAGAACTTTCCAGAAAAAAGAACTCTACAGTCAAGAACTTTCCAGAAAAGAGCTTTCCAGAACTTTCCAGAAGCATCAAGATGGCTGACTTCTGGCAGAAAGGGATTCAACTGAATCTAAAAGGGAAACAGCTGACGGAGTACGTCAAATCCCAGGAGAGAATACAAGAACGAGAATTAGAAGAGCAGCGTCGCCGCGAAGAAAGAGAATTAGAAGAGAAGCGTCTAGAAAAGGAAGAGCAGCGTCGCCGTGAAGAAAGAGAATTTGAACTGAAGCGTCTGGAAATTGAACAGCAGCAGCAAGAAAGAGAGCGTCAGTACCAGCTAGAGTTGGCGGCGTATCCAAAACAATCAGCATGCGCCACAAGTCACCAACGACCATACGGCTCCAAAATTGCCAGCTTTCGTCGACGGGAAGGACCAGATCGACAGCTATCTGGCGAGATTCGAAAGGTTCGCCGAAAGCTCCAATTGGCAACCTCGAGACTGGGCGATTCGACTAAGTGCACTTCTGACAGGGCAAGCGCTCGAAGTTTACACCAGACTGTCGAACGATGACGCCAAAAACTATGACGTCTTGAAAGAGGCCCTATTGCAGTGCTACAACTTTACAGAGAAGGGCTACCGTAAACGCTTCCGTGAATGCCGGCCTAAGTCAGACGAGACGCCAAAGCAGTTTGTGGAGCGCCTGTCGTCATATCTACACAAGTGGGTGGAGTTATCAGGCGAAACGAAGTCTTACGACAGTCTCCATGACCTGATCGTGAAGGAACAATTTCTCAATGCCTGTCACAAGGACCTAGCGACCCACTTAGAAGAACAAAAGCTGCAGACGCTTAAAGATGTGACTGAGGCTGCTGAAAGATATCTCATCGCTCATGGGAAAACCCTGGGGCCACACAGCGCGACGAAACATTTTCAGAAGCTTGCAAACCATGTGAACCAGATCCAGGGGAGTCAGACGAGCCAGAGACAGACGGACTCCACGCCTCCTCCCAGAGAAGGGCATTCGAGAGGCTGTTTCACCTGCAACGCTACAGACCACAGGGCGGCTAATTGTCCTCAAAACAAAAGTAGCGGACAGCGGAGCAGTACGGACAACGCAGCGGCGGGCAACCGGCAGAGGCGGTTCTCCAATCAACGGCAAACCAGTAGATCTGACCATCAGGTGTGCGGCGGGAGCGTCATTCTTCCGAGTGAGACCGAGCGCACAGCTACCCCTGCGGACGTGCAAGAGTGCATGACCGATGGCCAACTTCTCCTTGCCAACGGAAAATCCATCCCCGTCGTCGCCAGCGCAGCTGTGACCGTCCAGAACATGCCTGTTTCAAAGGACGCGTCGGAAATCATGAAGTGACTGTTTTAAGAGACTCTGGCTGCAGTGGGGTCATCGTCAGAGAAGACCTAATCGCTAAAGAACAGTTCACTGGCGATTCAAAATGGACACTTATGGCCGACAGCAAATGTGTGAAAGCGCCAGTTGCAAAAATTCAAGTCAGCACACCTTTCTACATAGGCGAAGTCGAAGCGGTTTGCCTGAAGAAGCCGCTGTATGATTTGATGATCGGGAATATCGACGGCGCGAGACGACCCGACGACCCCGATCCAGAGTGGAGTCCTGCCTCAACTCAACACGTCGAAGTTGTGGAGGAGGATCCATTGCCGTTTCCCCGATGGAGACCTTACAAAGCTGCTACGGGACAATGTGGTTACTCCGGCTCAGCCCTGCCGACCAGAGATCGTCGGTGCTGTCACTACCAGGGCCCAGGCCAAGAGAGACAAGACGTCTACGCCACTGAAGGTCGCCGACAACTCTAAAGCTGCCATCGTGGACAGAGATAAGCTGATCCAGCTCCAGGAAGCTGATAGTACTTTAAACAAGTACAGGAACCGCCAAGACCACGTGACCAAAGGCAGTGGTACGGTCTATTTCGAGGTGAAGGCCAAGATCCTGTACAGAATCTTCCAGCACCCGAGGGTCAACGGAGGTAAACTACTACGTCAAGTCTTGGTACCGTTACCCCTAAGGCGCCAGGTGATGGAGGTAGCGCATGATTCAATCATGGGAGGTCACCTGGGTATCAAGAAGACGTCGGATAGAATCCAGGCGGTGTTCTACTGGCCAGGACTTCATGCGGACGTCAGCCGTTTCTGCCGATCATGTGACATTTGCCAGAAGACCATACCTCGAGGAAGGGTCCCTAAAGTGCCAATGCAGAGAATGCCTTTGATCGACCGACCTTTCAAGAGGGTGGCCTTAGACTTAATCGGCGAAATAAGACCTCCGAGTGAAGAAGGTCATCGATGGGTACTGACTTTAGTAGACTATGCGATCGGTACCCAGAAGCAGTGCCACTGAAGAAGATTGACACTGAAACTGTAGCAGAGGCACTGGTGGACATGTTCAGTAGACTTGGAGTGCCCGAAGAAATTCTGACAGACCTCGGGACGCAGTTCGTCTCTGACTGCATGAAGGAGGTCAACAGACTGCTGAGCATCCGGCATTTGACTACGACACCCTACCATCCAATGTGCAACGGGCTTGTCGAAAAGTTCAATGCTACGCTGAAGTCCACCCTGAAGAAACTGTGCAGCGAGCAGCCCAGACAATGGCATCGCTACATCAACGCCTACTTTTCGCCTACAGAGAAGTACCGCAGGAGTCCACCGGCTTTTCTCCGTTCGAGCTGCTGTACGGAAGAACCATCCGAGGGCCGATGCACATCCTGAAAGAACTGTGGACGAAAGAAGTAGACACCCCAGAGGTGAAGAACAGCTACCAGTACGTGTTTGAGCTACGGGAGAAGCTGGAGCAGACTCTCGAGATAGCCAGAGAAAACCTGAAGAAGTCCCAGGACTGTGGAAAGCACTACTATGATCGTAGGGCTGTGAACAGGAAGTTTAAACCTGGCAACAAAGTGCTGGTGCTGCTACCTACTGATCATAATAAATTGCTGATGCAGTGGAAAGGCCCGTACGAAGTGGAGGCCGTGGTGGGAATCAACGACTACAAGGTGAAGGTCGGCCAGCATTCCAAGATATACCACGCCAACCTCCTTAAGCTGTACGTGGAAAGGCCATCAGAGACTGTGCACGCAGCCACAGCAGCGGTGACCGTCGACAGCTTTGACAGCGAAGAACTGTTGGAACTGGGAGACTTCCACAGCAAAGAAGGCATCGATGACGTTAAGCTAGGACCAAGCTTGACGGAAGGTCAAAAGATGGAGCTCAAGGACCTTATGGGCGAGTTTCCCCACAACTTCAGCGATGTCCCTGGCTCTACAACTTTGGTCGAACACGAAGTCCACCTCACTTCGAATATCCCTGTTCGATCCAAGCCCTTCCCGATCCCTTTCAAGGCCCGTGAATCCTTGAAGAAAGACATCGATGAGATGCTGAAGATGGGCATCATCAGGGAGTCCAGTTCCCCCTACGCGTCCCCTGTCGTGGTCGTGAAGAAGAAGGACGGGAGCAACCGAGTATGCATCGACTACAGGAAGGTTAATAAGATCACCGTCTTCGACCCTGAGCCGATGCCTACCGCAGCAGACCTCTTCCGCCAATTATCGGGGAGTAGAATCTTCTCAAAGATTGACCTCAGCAAGGGTTATTGGCAAGTCCCCGTGCGTCAACAGGACATACCAAAGACTGCTTTCATAACTCCTGATGGGACGTACGAGTGCCTAAGGATGCCCTTTGGCATGGTCAACAGCGGAGCTACCCTGAAGAGAGGAATGAGGAAGATGCTCAAAGGGATGGACAACGTCGTGTGTTACTGGGACGACCTGCTAGTCCACACTCGCACCTGGGAAGAGCATCTGCAGACCTTGAGGAGCTGTTTCATCGTCTCACAGAAGCCAACCTGACCGTGAGACCCAGTAAGTGCATTCTGGGGACTGACAACGTAGACTTTATCGGCCATTCGCTGAAAGAAGGACAAAAGGGGCTTCTACTAGAAAACGTCACCAAGATTCTGAACGCTCCACGTCCCCAAACCAAGAAGCAGGTGCGATCTTTCCTGGGGTTGGCTGGATATTACAGGGAGTTTGTACCAAACTACTCCGCCATCACAGCACCCTTGTCGGACCTGGTGCGGAAAGGCTGTCCAAACCAAGTGCAGTGGGGACCGTCTCAGGAGAGGGCATACCAGACTGTGCGCGACCTCCTTTCGAAGGATCCGGTGCTACGACTGCCCGATACTTCCAAGGAATTCGTCTTAAGGACAGACGCAGCGGACGAAGGCATCGGCGCCATACTGATGCAAGAACACGAAGGGAAACTATTTCCGGTCAGTTACGCCAGCAAGAAGCTGTCCAGGGCTGAGAAAAATTACTCGACCATGGAGAAAGAGTGCCTTGCCATCATATGGGGAATCCGGAAGTTCGAACTGTACCTTCAAGGAGTGAAGTTCGTGCTGCAGACTGATCACAAGCCGTTAACTTACTTGAACTCTGCCAAGTTTGTGAACAGTCGCATCATGAGATGGGCTATGTACTTGCAGAACTTTAACATGCGAGTAGAATCTATCAAAGGATCAGACAATCTTGGTGCGGACTTTCTCAGCAGAGTATGTGAGTAAAGAACAATGACAGTATCCAGAAAGACTGAAATAAGTTCTAATTTCTGATTTTGTTTGTGCATTACGTTTCAACGTTGTTGAAAGAAATTAGGTAAATTTCTTCTTGAGTGGGGGGTTATGTTACGTTGAAACGCGAATGGTGCGTATGAAATGCGCACGATGTTATGTGTGAAGCGCGTGCAATTGCAGGCTTGTGTGTGACGCGCGCGATAGATCTGTTCGTTTTATTTTACAACGCATGCAGTAATAGAGTGTATTTATCTTTGATTTGATTTTGCGTTGTTATTAGTAGAGGCTTTGTGTAACGTTGATGTTTTTAGTTGCTCGATATTATTTGAGAACGTTCTCGAATCAGTTGTTTACTATCGATCGAAGCGTGTGGATTATTCTGTTGGTTACCATGGAAGCTTCCATTCCAAATGAGGTTGTATGACGTGAGTCACGTGATGATGAAATTAATTTTGATTGGTTGTGGTGTTTTATGCAGGATTATTCTCGTTTGTTCCCGTGTATGTAGAGACTATATAAGCGCCGCACAGTTAGTAAAGTTGCTGATAGTGAAGCAGGAGAGTTGCTGTGAAAGTTGTTGAGTTGAGTTGAGAATTGTATGCAGTTGTTGGTGTGTGCTGAATAAAAGTGGAAAACTTCATACGTCGACTTTGTGACTTGTATGCTGCTTGAGCGGGTTGCGTGAATAAACGAATCTGAGCTACACTCATCAGTACTTCAGCATTGGGGCTGAATCCACTACTGATAGAAAACACCAACATCGAATCGAGTGTAACAATTCCACGAGTCCAAACTAAGCAGCTCCGCTTTCTTTAGACTCTTCCTACAATGCGTAGCTGAGATTCGTCGGGCGCATCCTCGCCTATTTACTAGTGTATGTAAACATAAGCATGGGCGTGTCCCAGCGAAGCAGTGTGGGCTCTTCCTTATCACTCATCAAAATCCTATCCTATCCTATCCTATCCTATCCTATCCTATCCTATCCTATCCTATCCTATCCTGTTACTCGGAGGTCGTTGGGACACAAGAGATGATTGTTTAACCAGCGTACTCCATCTTTCTCTGTCCTCAGCAACCCTGATGGCTTCGCTCAGTGTCAAGCCAGTCCATTCTCGAATGTTGTCCTCCCACCTCTTTTTCGGTCTTCCTCTCATTCTACCTCCTTGCACTGTGCCTTGCAGGATGATCTTTGCAAGGCCTGGTGATCTGGTGACGTGGCCATACCATCGGAGTTTCCTTTCCTTCACCACTGTGAGCATATCATCGGGTTGTCCAATGGATACAACTCAGTGATCCAAATGAAGATTTGCCGCCATTTTTGATGGCCTTATGCTTTGAAGATAAAAGTGAATGTTTGTCCCACTCCTGTTTGAGAGCGAAGTGAGTGACAATAAAAACCAAAGTAGTCCTTCTATACAGACTTGGGCGGGAAATCTTCAGTTTTGAATACTAAGTTTTGACTTCATTTTCTACATGATCACCCAGTGTTCGAAAACGTCCTCGTTTTACAAAACTTACCTTCTTCTGTATTGTTGTTGTTGGTGTGGTCGCGTGGTTCGAAATGCTGTTGTGTTTGTTATCGTGGTAGAGTTTTGGTTTCTGTGGATAGAGTTTGTAGCAGTGTAGTCTGTTAATACTGTACATACCTTCTTCTGATCTCCACACTTCTTAGCCTTCCTTTCCTCCAGGAGTTCCTTCTCCCTTCTCCTGCTTCTTCTTCCACTTCTTTATCTTATTATACTGCCATCATTCCCACCCGTCCCCACCTCTCGTGTTTTTCTTCTCTTCTGCACGTGCAAATCAAATCTTTTATCTAATCAGAGAGGTCCTGCTGAGAATCATGCAGACTCTTCGGCTGTGAGAAAACTTGACAACCTTCTTGCATTTCACATCGGCTCTTCTGGCATTCCTGATAGTAGTAGTTTTGCACCCCTCACTTCGCATTCTCACATTAATAATGCAGTGTGAAACTTGTCTCTCTTCTAAATAGTTCCAGTTATTATTAGTTAAAGGTTTTGTTTTAAGTATGTTAGTTTCCTTGTTGCGAAGTTATTTTTTTTTAAATTTATTTGTGTGTAAGTGTGTACGTTGGTGTGTGCGTTTGTGTAGGTGTGTGTGTATGTGTGTGTGTTTGAGCGCTGGCATCATGTTCTCTGTTAGTCCAGTTCGTATTTTACACCATTCTCAAAGTGCACTCAACTCTTCCTGTTTGTTCATATTCTGTGTTCTGAAATTCCGCTTCGTATGTTTTTTTTAATGTCTTGTCTTCTTCCCTTGATCCAGTTCGTGGTTTCACTTCATGTTTTGGTATTCCAGTTCGTATTTTGCACCCACCCAATCACCCCAACTTCTGTCCAACTACACCTCATTCATCCTGCGAGATTGTACAGTACAGGTGCAACCGTTAGTTTGTGTATCGCTGTTTGAATCTTTCTCTCTCTCTCTCTCTCTCTCTCTCTCTCTCTCTCTCTCTCTCTCTCTCTCTCTCTCTCTCTCTCTCTCTCTCTCTCTCTCTCTCTCTCTCTCTCTCTCTCTCTCTCTCTCCCACTAGCATCGTAATATTGCGCGTAAATGTACTGTACATCCAATTTTTGTAATTTAGATTCAACTCTCTTTCGAGTGTTGCTCTGTTTTGCTATTCCCTCAAGAGTAATAAATATTTTACTTAATACCTGAATCAAAAAGAGGTACACCAGTTCATGCTCTTGTTTTCTTTGCCATATTTGCCGCTTAGGCTTCCTGACATTGTATTTCATGTTTGTTCATTGTGTAATATATCTATATAACTACTCGAAAAATAACAATGAAAATGTGTACATATAAAACATCGACACGTCTCGTTGTTTTCTTTGTCATCATCGGGCTTCGAAACTGCTTAAAATGTATTTCTTTCATGGTTTATTTTGTTTTAATTCTCTAATCCCCATGTTCTTTACTCAGCGAAAACTTGGAAGGGAGTTTTACAGAAACAAATATTACAACACCTATTTTCCAGTGGTCTTGTTTTTCTCTAAATGTCCCCACACAAACTCTCTTCGTTTTCGTAAATGACATTTTTGTTATTTTTTTGATTCTTTGTTTTCCATTATCCCTTCATTTCTGTTGTCTCAGCAAAAACGTGGATCGGAAGTTGATAAAATCCAAACATTGCACGCAGTTCCCCTCTTGTTATTTTTGGTATTTTTGTGCTTGTTCATCGCCGTAGGTCGTCTTCTGACACACCAATGACCCAGGTTCATATCCCGTGATAGGCAGATAATAGTGGCCATTATTCACTGGAGCATGGAGGAGGTGCTACAGAAGACTTCTGGGCATTTCCTATACCAAGCACATCACCAACGACGAAGTCCGACAGACCATTACACAAGTCATTGGACAACCCGATGATATGCTCACAATTGTGAAGAAACGGAAATTCAGATGGTATGGACACGTCACCGGAGCATCAGCTCTTGCAAAGACCCTCCTGCAAGGCACGGTGCAAGGAGGCAGAAGAAGAGGGAGACAGACAAAGAGGTGGGAGGACAACGTTCGAGAATGGACTGGCTTGGCACTGAGCGAAGCCATGAGGGTTGCTAAGAACAGAGAAAGATGGAGTACGCTGGTTAAACGATCATCTGTGGTGCCCCTACGACCTTAAAGTTACGGGATAGGATAGGATAGGATAGGATAGGATTTTACACTGTCAACTTTAGCAGTATGATTGCTCTGGTGGTTCAGTGTTGATGGAGGTCCTCCTACCTTGGTTCCTTGTGATGGTTATCCCCGTCTGCCATATTGCCAATGATGGGCGTGGACGTTACAGTTTAATGTTCACTTCACTTCTTGTTGTTGTTGTGTTTTTATTATTGTTGTTTTTGTTTTTGTTGTTGTTGTTGTTGTTGTTGTTGTTCTTCTTCTTCTTCTTCTTCTTCTTCTTCTTCTTCTTCTTCTTCTTCTTCTACTTGTTGTTGTTGTTCTTCTTCTTCTTCTGCTTCTTCTTCTTCTTCTACTTTTTGTCGTTGTTGTTGTTCTCCTTGTTCTCCTTCTCCTCCTCCTCCTCCTTCTTCTTCTTTTTTTTCCCTTCTTCTTCTTCTAACAGTCGTCATTACCTGAACATCGTCATTATCTGAAAACAGTACTCCCTAATTTCTTTTGTCTCCCTCCCCTCCTCCCCTCCTCCCCTCACTATATTGCATCTTCGTGTTTCAGTCCTCAAAAGCTTGGAACGGATCTTTGGATTAACAGAATATTAGGTATAATAATTATCCCTTTTGAATTCCTTAATCTCTACACTACCTCTATTTTATTTCCTTCCCAGCATAACATGTATTTAATTCTCTCAAAATAAAAATAACAATCTGGTTATTTTCCATTCCCAAATTTGCAGCCTCCCTTCTTCGTTATACTAAACCAAAAATACTTGGAACGGAACCTCACCGAAACTATATCATGAATGCTGCCGCGTCACGTGCACTGTGGTGCCATTTGGAGCGATAAGATTTGGAAAGAAAATAGAACAGCGCCCATGTTATTTTTGAGTGGAGTGCCTTTCTCGGTGTGAGATTGCTCTGTGTATGCAATGTCGGAATTGAAGATGCAGGACGAGAAGATGATGATTGCGCAAGTACAGTGTAGAATGATGACTCATTCTTCTTCATAAGGAGCAAGTTTCACGAAAGCAACTTTAATGTTACTAACAGTGATCCAATTAAATGTGTGTGCAAGTTTGTCACCATCATCATCATCATCATCATCATCATCATCATCATATCATCATCATCATCATCATCATCATCGTCATTATCATCATCCTCATCATCATCGTCGTCTTTCTTCTCTTCCTTATCAAATAACTTGATGAGCATTAGCATTTCATACCGAGCTATTTTTCTTTTCCATTTGTACGTATTTGGTTTAAAACTATTATAGGAACAGTGATGACCACGAGGATTAAGAAGAAGAAAAAGAAGAACAACGAGAACAAAAAGAAAGGGAGGAGGAGGAGAAGGAGAACAAGAGGAAGAACAAGAAGATAGTGATATTAATGGTGATGATGATGATGACGATGATGATGATGATGATGATGATGATGATGATGATGATGATGATGATGATGATGATGATGATGATGATGACGACGATTACGATGTTGATGATGATGATGATGATGATGATGATGATGATGATGATGATGATGATGATGATGATGATGATGATGATGATGATAATCATCAGCATCATATCAACATCAGCATCAGCATCATGGCCATGTTCATGTCCATGAAGATCGTAATTCAGATAACGTGTAGTGAAGCAATGGTGATGACGATGAGGGCAACGTACAATAATCTCCCTCGTCCTTTGCCCGTGTTGCTAATGTCTTAGTGCACGCGGTGCTGTTTATCTTAGTCGCTCTTATATGACGGCCTACTAGCGCCAAAACCGAGAGTTACCATTATCACGAGATAATTAAAATTATCACGTGTTCTGTGTAATTTACAGAGATATCGGTAATCCGCAGTGTTAATTAATAATTATCAGTATTTGCCATGCTTTCCTAGCGCCAAAACCTGATAATTACAAATATCATGAGATAATTACAATTATCAAGAGATAATTACAATTATCAAGCGATAATTACAATTATCACTGAAAATTATAAATATCAAGATGAGCATGCGCGGCCCGATACGCGATGCGCATGCGCGGCAGCGGCACTGTTCCCATCACGCCTGGGGTTTTGGCCCTAGTAAAGCGTGGCCAAAAATGAAAATTAGTAATTAACACTGTGAATTACCGGTATCTCTGTGAATTACACAGAACACGTGTTAATTACAATTATCACTGATGCATGTAAGTTTTGCAGGTTTTGACGCTAGTAAGCCGCCTTACCAGAATTAAGCATGATCACGTGAAAATTATAATTATCAAGTGAAAATTGTAATTATCATGTGATAATTACAATTTTCAGTTTTGGCGCATTTCCAGGCGGATTGATA
>CM072520.1:15112340-15204840 GCA_036898135.1 Oncomelania hupensis
AATCCAGAGTGCATGGTAATCACAACAAGATAGAGACATCAATCGCAGCCTTTAAAATTAAATATTACAATAGACAACAATGGTGTAAAACAAGTGACAGACCATCGTGTGCTTGGAGGATAACAGGATAACAGGAATTTATTTCGCCAAATGATATGTAATAGATTCAACAATCGGAATATTATTTGGTGTTGGACAATGGCGAAATGTTCTATAATTAACAACATCTCTCTCTTTTTTTTCTCTCTCTTGCACACACGCACGCATACACACATACCTACATAAACAAATACACACATGAATGCACAGCCACACACACTCGCACAAACATAGCCAAAGGCTCGCACACAGTCATCGCCTGTACTAATACTTAACACACACACACACACACACACACGCGCGCGCGCGCACACTTCCTCTCACAGTATCATTGAGTTACTGTTGATTCAGAATTAAAATGGGTTAAACATATTAATCAAATATGTACACGTTTTTCCTAAAATAAGCGTTTGCTTTCAAATTTACGATTTGTTATTCTTGAATATGCCAGGAAAGCTTTCTTCCATGCGCCTTGGCTGTCTCATATTAATTATGCTCCCACTGAGTGTAGCGGTGCTAGTCATAATCAAATACAAAACATTAATTCATCGCATCGACGGGCAGTAAAATTAATTTCTTACTACACAACTCTTTCAACAGACGAAATTAAAAATAAATTTGAAAAAAACTGTTACCACTATATAAACAATTTAAATATAACATGATGATGCTTGTGTTTAAAGTTTACAACAATATTGCCCCAAACTATCTAAACCAATTGTTTACTAAGTCATCAAATATATACCATTACCAAAATAAGTAAACCAAGAATTGATCTGTACAAAAAATACTAGTATTGGGTTTAGATAACAGTCTTTATCGAATAAACGTCCTCTTATCATTAAACAAAAACAAAAAAAATCTAATCATTTAAAACAATGTTTTATAAGCATAGTTCAATTAAATACATACTTTAAAAAAGGGTTTTCAACGTGTTTGCCATCATATGGTGCTTATGTTATTAAAACAAAATATTATAATCTTCGTATCATATAAATCTTTAACCGCTCAAGAACTGTACAAGGTGCTGATCGATGTTATAATACTATACTGTTTAGATGACGTATAGATATGTTAAAGTTCGTGTTTTAAAATTTATGTGGTTGAATTTGTTCATATGAAAAAGTGGCAGGTTTAAATGATTGTATATGTTTGCACGTGTGCCGGAAACAAATACTAAAAAACAATTATTGTAGGGATAAGCTGTAAGCCTAAAATGATTATGCTTGTAATATGTTTTAATTGTAATAAACGTTTAAAGTCCAAAGTCGTCTTCTTCTTCTTCTTCTTCTTCTTCTTCTTCTTCTTAAACTTCTTCGTCTTCTTCTTAGTACAAGGTGTAGTCAAACTGATTTAAAAGAAAACCATTTTGACCAAACAAACTGCTTCTTCTCCTTCTTCTCCTTTTTCTTTTTCTATGTTGTTGTTGTTTTTGTTGTTGCGGTTGTTGTTGTTGTTGTTGCTCTTCTTCTTCTTCTTCTTCTTCTTCTTCTTCTTCTTCTTCTTCTTCTTCTTCTTCTTCTTCTTCTTCTTCTTATTATTATTATTATTATTATTATTATTATTATTATTATTATTATTATTATTATTATTATTTCTTCCTTACTTCCTTTCCTTCTTCTTCTTTCCTTACAATTCTTCTTCTCCGACTTCTTCTTCTGTCCTTCTTCATACCTTTTATTTTGCTACTACTTCTCCTTCTTCTTCTTCTTTTTGTTGTTGTTGTTGTTGTTGCTGATTTTCTTCTTCTTTTTCTCCATCTTCCTTCTCCCTCTTCCTTCTCCCTTCTCCCTCTTCCTTCTCCCTCTTCCTTCTCATCCTCTTCATTTTCTCCTCCATCGCGTCTTCCTATTTCATCTCCTCAAGCCTCTTCCTCCTCTTCCCCTTTTATCCCCTCCTTCTTCTCCTTCTGCTTTCTCTCTCCTCCCTTAATCATCTATGCGGGCTCGATCCCTCATCCTAAAAATTTGACACAACAGTAAATCTACACATCCAGTTATTTTTACGCAGGATGCTTTTAGCATTTTTTTTTGCATGCATGGAGTGGGCGACGCTCTGTTTTTCAATGAAGCGACTTAGATGTCCTCATAAAATGAAAAAATTAAAAAGAGAATCATGCGGCGGGTGGACAAGTTTTAAATTAAAAATGTATATCTGGTAATTTAAACAAGATGGCAAACCATTCAAATGTGTTTCCAGACATCCACATAAATATTTGCCGAAAAACACGCCGTTTCAACACTTTTTCTTGTCGGTGTTGTGACTAACGAAACAAAAGAAAAACATGGGATGAAAGACCACGATTGTAAGTGTATGCAAACCAACAAAGTATCCCAAACGGCTGAAACAGGTTTTAGACACCGCATAGAAAGTGTTCCGAAAATTGAGAACAAAAATGGCAATGGATTACTCACACATTTATTTTATTTTGGGGGAGAAAGTTTTTGTATAGTCTATATATTTTTTAATATATTTGCCTTGTATTTTAATTTATTTCTTTCATTTCTTTTTATTTTATTTTAATCTATTTATTGATAAATTTATCTGTATATTTATTTATTTTTTTAATTTATGTTTATTTCGCTTTATTTTAATTAATTTTTTTTAAACATTTATTTACGTGAACGTGATTTACATTTTCTCGCCAAAACAAAATGTATAACCATGCGGAGTGTATTTTTATGACGTCATTCTGGGACGTCATTGAGGTTTGCCTTTTTATTTATTATCCTTTTCCTTAAATTTTATGTTTTTCATGACTCCTTCGGACGACAGTATGAACCGTGGTCTAACCTGTGCACGCATGCATTCCACTGCACGGACTTAAAATATTCTGACCTTCACGTGTCTTAAACAAGTATACCCCACACCCCCTATAGGTCCTTTTCTCTCAGTCAGACCATGCGCCCAAAGCTTGCAAGAGAGCGCCTCGGGCGTATTGAGTTTTCACCCTGTATTGGGCAGCGCCTTGAGCTCTTCAGCGGGAGAACCGCTATATAAAAACGATAACAACATTGTTTTATCACATTTCTTGTCAATTTTGAAAAAATTTGAATTCTTTTTTTTTTTTTTTTTTAAAGTTCGGACATTTTTAAACAAATTAATTGGAGTAATCATTACGGGAGGCTTATGCAAATCCCAAAAAAAAAAAAAAAATTCAGCTTCTGTACTTTGGATGCTTAGTGTTTTAAACAAATTAATTGGAGTAATCATTACGGGAGGCTTATGTAAACCCCCCCCCCCCTCCCCCAAAAAAAAAAAAAAAAAAAAAAAGATTCAGCTCCTGTACTTTGGATGCTTAGTGTTTCTCACATTTTATTTTTGTGTGTGTGTGTTTTTAAATCCGGTTATTGGACCCACGTTGATAATCATAGAAGCGTTGTGCAAAAGACTTTTTTTTCTCTCTTAGTCCCTGCACTACCCACAAGCCATTCGTCTGACCCACTTCATTTAATTCTGGGGAACCAAATGTCTGCAAAAAAAAAAAGAAGTGTTCTGTTCTTTTAATCTGCTTTTAGAACTGGCGCCATAGAACTACCTAAAAATTGTAAGACTGGTACTAGATTTTTGTTCTCTCTCTGATTCCTCCATTAACGATACTCCCCACCCCCACCCTCCAACACCCTCCCACTTCTCTACTCTCCAGTCTAATCGCCTTTAGGTTAAAAAAAAAGATTGGTTCGTTTGTTAACTTTTCTTTCCTGATTTTAATCTTCTTTTGGAATGACTCCAAGAAAGCACATATTTGTATTTTTCTTACTTTCCTCCTCGACACACCAAGAACAAAATTTCATTTTTTTTCCCAGAGTTTTGTTGTTGCTTTCATTTAACCTTCTTTTGGAATTGGCGCGACAGAACCACTACCAACCACCCCTCCCCACCCCACCCCCCACCCCCCAAAAAACCACACAATTATAGTATTTCCAGTCTTCTCAAATTAAACCCAAAAAAATCTGACCGAACGCAGGTGCCTATGTTGACATTGGTTTCGTAAGGCTGGTTTTTGGCGTTACACGACGGCCAAAAAAAAGACAACAAAGAATAAACAGAGGCACGGTGGCCTAATGGTAAAGCTTTGGCTTGCGGATCTGAAGGTCCAGGGGATCTGAAGGTCCCGGGTTCGAGCCCAGGCCGGGGCATTGTGTTGTGTCCTTGGGAAAGATACTTTACTCCCGTTTTCTACTCCTTCGGATGAGAGTATAAACCGAGGTCTAGTCTGTGTCGCATACATTCCATCATAACGGACTTTAAAGATCCTGACGCTCATGTCCTAGACGGTTGAGTGCCGGTGACAAGAACACACCCAGCATGCACCTAGGTCCTTCTCCCCCATCACTGGCTGCCCAAGATTGCGCTCAGTTGTCTGGAGCGTTATTACGATGTTGGCGCCTCGGGCGGCTTGAGTTAGATCCTGTATCGGCCAGCGCCTTGAGCAGCTCTTGAGCTGGAAAAGCGCTAATATATGATTTCTTATTTACAAGAAATCATCCCCCTTCTCCTCAATTCCATCATTATCAGTCGCCCTGCCGTATGTATACGTTTGTCTCTAAAGTTGTCTCTTAAAGTTTTATTCCTCTTTTGAAATTATTAACTCAAAGGCGAGATGTGGGTGGAGGAATGAACAGGAAAATGGGGGAAATGTAATTTAATCATATGATTTTTTGGGGTGTTTTGTTTTGTTTTGGTCTGAGGTAAACCAAACATAACAAAACGAAAATCCTTTACTTGTATCACATATTTTTCAGCTTTGTTTTGTTTTGCTTTTCTTCAGACCAAATATCAAGGGAACTATTTTCCTTCATTGATTATTTATCCCCTACCCCTCACCGCTCCCACTCATAACGCACACACCCCGACATCCCACCCACCCCCAAATTCCAAATCACCTCGCTTCCAGGCTACTTTAAAATTTCGTCTGTCTTTCCTTTCTGCTCCATCTCTTTTCCCCCTTAAGACCAAACTTTAGATTTTTGGATGCAATTCGTTTCACTTCTCTGTCTGTCTGTCTGTCTGTCTCTCTGTCTCTGTCTCTCTCTTATTAATTATAACTTTAAATAATTATGCCTGTGTGTCTATCTGTATTACAAATACCTTTATCCTTTTATTTCAATTTTTTTTTTTTTGAGGGGACAGATTGTACGACTAAACCATTGGACCTAATGCTTTTATTTCATTAAACGATCCAATGGTCAATGTGTGTTTATTTTTCTCTCTCTCCCGCCCCCCCCCCCCCCCTCTCCTTCTCCTAACTTCTCTCTCTCTCTCTCTCCGTTTTAGTTCACGTAAACCATAACAGCCGATTCCATAGGGAGAAGAGAGAGGAACACTCTAGATAGTCTTTCAAAAGTAACAAAACAAAACACACACACAAAAAGACCATTCTGCCTTAGACCTTCTGTCTGTAGATATAAAGTAGACTCAGTGCCAACAAGACCAGATGGTTTTTTGCATTAATGTTCTAATCTGAAGATTCTAAACTGAAGAAGACTAAGAAAAAGAAAAAAGGGAGGTAAATTCTGCTACTGTCGAAAGAGTTACCCGCCGCCGCCAACTGTAAAGAGATAGGACATAGATAACTTTTTATGAAGATTTCAGACGGAGGTAGGCTGGAAAATTACTTCTTCTTCTTCTTCTTCTTCTTTTTCTTCTTTTCTTTCTTTCTTTCTTTCTTTCCCTTCTTTCTTTCTTTCTTTCTTTCTTTCTTTCTTTCTTTCTTTCTTTCTTTCTTTCTTTCTTCTTCTTCTTCTTCTTCTTCTTCTTCTTCTTCTTCTTCTTCTTCTTCTTCTTCTTCTCCTTTTTCTTCTTTCGAGGGGACGAGGAGGGAGTGTATGTGGGGATGTTTGGAGGAAGGGGATTGACAGGGTTACAGGGTTTGGCAGCGCTTAAGAAATAAGTACAACTGAATATAGAATTACTATTAACTGTACATATTATGCACAGACAGCAGGATTGATCAAATAACGACATAATCCTGTTAGTAGGGCCTGGATTTAAAGACTAACAAAATATTAATTAAAAAAATTCGGTGTGGTTTTTTTAAAACACGACCATGAAATCATACTTCCTCGGATCAGAGTATAAACCGAGGTCTTTTCTGTGCATGTACGCATTCCATCATATGGATTTTAAAAATCCTGAAGTTTAGATCCTAGTTGGGAGTGTGCCGGCAACAAAAATATATCTAGCAGACACTAGGTCCCTTCTCCCCATCCCCGGACGACTGGTATTGCGCTCAGTTTTCTGGTCTTTAGACAATGCCCCCCAAACGCTGCAAGTGGATGTCTCGGGCGTCTTGAGTTAGATTTTGTATCGGTCAGCGTCCTGAGCTGCCTTTGAGCTGGAAATGCGCTATATAAGAACGAATAAATGAAATGAATAAATAAATATAACTCATATGTACGAAGATTGTGAAGGTAGTGAACAATAAAATCAGCAGATTGGACTATAATCCAGAAACTGGATTTATTGTGTTTGTGTATGTGTGTGTGAGTGTGTGTGCGCGCGCGAGTGTTACATTCAGTGTGATAATGGAAATCAAAAATGCCGTGTATGTAGATGAAAAATCACTGATTTAGCAACTCCAAAAAAAAAATCCAAGAACACTTTTAAACTGCCACCGCCAACACCACGACCAACAAAACAACATCAACATCAACCACAACAAAAACAACAGGAACAAGCAGATATGCAGTGCGGCTGCCCAGAGTACAAGACAGCTTCTGGCAAATATGGGAGGAACTTCTTAACGAGGGTTAGAGGGTGGTGAAGAATAATGAGGATGAGGCTGGGGTTATATTGAGAGGTTACACAACACACATACACACACACACACCCACACACAAACACACACACACATACTCAAACAAACAAACCAAAAAGATTAGAAAAAATAATTATTTTACTGGATTTTGGTTGATGGAAGAAAGACAGAACGAAAGAAGTTTGCGACATTCAATCCTTAGGAGGAAGAAGAAGAAGAAGAAGAAGAAGAAGAAGAAGAAGAAGAAGAAGAAGAAGAAGAAGAAGAAGAAGAAGAAGAAGAAGAAGAAGAAGAAGAAGAAGAAGAAGAAGAACAAGAAGAACAAGAAGAACAAGAACAAGAACAAGAGCAAGAAGAACAAGAACAAGAAGAAGAAGAACAATAACAAGAACAAGAAGAAGAACAAGAACAAGAACAAGAAGAACAAGAACAAGAAGAACAAGAAAAACAGGAACAAGAAGAACAAGAAGAAGAACAAGAACACAACGAAGAACACGAACAAGCAGCACAAGGAGAACAAAAACAAGAATAAGAAGAACAAGAAGATGGCGACGACGACAGAAGAAGAAGAAGAAGAAGAAGAAGAAGAAGAAGAAGAAGAAGAAGAAGAAGAAGAAGAAGAAGAAGAAGAAGAAGAAAGAGAAGGAGAAGGGGTGACTCAAGTATCTGGAAGATTAAATCCAAAACCAAAAAAAAAGGTCGGATCTGAAAGGAAGATTACATTCTTGATGACTGTGGACGACAGCTGCCTTTTTGGTTTGAATCCCCCTGAGCTCTCGTACACAACACAACTGTATTGGTACTGCCAAAGAAACGAAAAGGAGTAAGAGGGGAATGGGGAGAGGAAGGAGCGGAGGAAATATCAGGATTCAGGAGGCAGAAAACCAGAGAGGGGGTGATAGTAAAAGGAAGTAGAAACTGCAGAGGATGACGCTATAATGAAGGAGGAATTAGAAACAATTAAAGTTGGGGGGGGGGAGAAAAAAGCTAAAAAGGAGACGGCGAAAGAAGAACAGGGATGACGAGAAGAACGAAGAATACAAAGAAAAATAGAAAAGACAAACAGACAGACAGCAACGATAGACTGACAAAAATATAGATGCAGTCCGACAAATTACATGCAACAAACGAACGAACGAACGAATGACAAAAAACAAAGGAAGACACAATGAATGAATGAAAGAAGAAAGGACTTATAAAGATAAAGGTGATCCCATAACCTTTTCGGTCGTTGAGGAAAGAGCCATTGGGGACCTCCCTTTTCTCTAGGCTAGCTTAATGAGGGCGGTGTCTATCTCCTCTCCCTCGCTGTTTTACCTAATTCCCTGATTCTAAACAGATCCAGGTACCCATTTACAGCTGGGTGGAACTGGGGTGGGTCCTGCGCTTGTTTTATTCTTTTTTAGTCGTTTGGTGGTTGCCTGCCATGAATGGTCATTCATCCAAGTACTAACCCGTCCCGAAGTTGCTTAACGTGAAACATCGCTTAGCGTGTGCCCAGACTATGACGCTACTGCGCCACCATGAATTCAATTCAATTCAATTCAAACAACTTTATTTATCCAGATTTGGCAATTACAATGGGGGTATGAGTGCTCTCAAATTATTATTTTTTTTAAATCACAACAATATCTGATATACATGAGGATGTCTACAAACAATAACAACTTGCACAAAACAACTTGCACAAAACACAGCGGTAGCCCCCGACACCATCCGCACATACACACTGCCCATGCACACACATACATCCAGTTCATAGACATTTACCCAACACAGGCATACATCACCAGCAGCACTCACCACAGACACAGGCATAAAAATAACAAGGTAGAAGATTCATTAAAGGAAAAAAGCAGCCAAGATTAGTTATTATCAGGCTAATTGTTTTTACTTTTAGTTTTATGCATTAATTATTCTTACTCTTGTTCATCAACTGTATTGCATGAGGCACAAACGATTTTAAATACCGATTGGTCTTGCACTGTGGCATTTTAAACCTCCTCCCAGATTGCATCAAAACAAATTCCTCAGCTAGCGCATGATGTGGCATAGAAATAATCGAAACAGCCCTCCTAAGTGTTTGTTGATCACAAAAAGTACTCAGGTCTCTTTGCCTGTCACCAATTATTTTTGAACATATATTTACTATTGAGTGCAGACTGTTCTTATCATGTACAGAAAGGCTGTTAAACCAGCAGACAAATGAAATTTAACATGTAACAAAGAAACAAAGCAACAAATGAAGAAGGAAGGAAGCAACAAAGTAACAAGGTCAGAAACAAACACACAAACAAACGGTTAAACATACGAAACAAAAGAACAAAGAAAAGAAAGTAAAGAAACCAACGAGAAAACCAACAAACCCACAAAGAGCAAGAAAGAACGGCGAAAAATAAAAAAAATGCCTGGTTTGGCACTTTTGGCAGTGTAAAACTTGATAATGAACAGTAGCTGGAATCTGTCTCTACTCATCACTCTGCTTTAACGTCCTTATAAATGGGTCCTGGCTGCCAGTCGGAGAGGTGTACCTAAAGAAGAAAGGAAACGGTGGTGGAATGAGTGAAGGAGAGAAAAAAGAAGTCGAAACCTTCGAAGTCGAAACCTTTAATAGGATAATAGCGTTAGGTCCTATGGACCTGTCTTACAACTAGTCCTTAAAGAGAGAGAGAGAGAGAGAGAGAGAGAGAGAGAGAGAGAGAGAGTGAGAGAGAGAGAGAGAGAGCTAGAAGGTGAAGGAAGGAAGGGACGAGTTAAGGACGGAGAAGACGAATACAAGAGTGAGTGATGGAAAGAATGATTGTTTACTTAAGCGGACAGTGGAGAGAGAAGGACGTTTAGGATAATGGGTGAGGGTAGAGAGTGGGAAGGGGAACATGACACAACAGGAAACAGGGACACACAGGGGTAAGGGTACAACAAAAAACGTAAATTAAAATAAAAAAATAACGTTGTGCTAAAACACACACACACGCACCCACACGCACACACACACACACACACACACCAACACACACACACACATATATATAATAATAATAATAATAATAATAATAATAATAATAATAATAATAATAATAATAATAATAATAATAATAATAATAATAATAATAATAATAATAATAATAATAATAATAATAATAATGAATGGTACTTATATCGCGCAAATCTCACATTGTGACTCATTGCGCACCCACTCGCATTCATCCATTGTACATCCTGTCATTACAACACATATGGCATAATATTACAATGAAATAAAAACAACAATAATAATAATTATTTGAATGCAAGCTTGAACAAATACGTTTTCAGTTGCGATTTGAATGTTGCCAAGTCAGGTACACCTCTCATGTTTGCCGGCAGCGAATTCCAGAGAGTAGGCGCAGCAAAAGAAAATGCACGTTCTCCGAAAGTTTTCATATTCGGAGTGGCGCTGTTAAAAGACGTTCAGACGAAGAACGTAGTGCCCGAGTTGGTTTATAGGCTACAAGTGCATTGGCTAGGTAGGATGGTAGTGTGCCTTCAAAGAACCAAAAAGCCAAAACGCAGACCTTGAATTGAATGCGAAACTTCACCGGCAGCCAGTGAAGCTTGCATAGTAAGGGAGTAGTGTGATCCCTTTTCTTCCGTTTCAAAATAAGACGCGGTGCGTTGTTTTGTACGCGTTGAAGGCGATTTATTTGTTCAGTTGGAAGACCCACCAGAACAGAATTGCAGAAGTCAAGCCGTGATGTCACAAAAGCATTGACAAGAGCTGCACACGCTGACTCGGTTAAAAACGGTCGAATAGAGGCAATGCGCCTAATCTCGAGAAAAGTAGCACGACAAATAGTACGAATTTGATCTTGCATTGACAAAGTTTGGTCAATTTTGACTCCAAGATAGCGCACGGAGTCTTGGTACGGAATGCTGCTGCCATTTACAACTAGGGAGTCGCTGCCGACCTGCCTGAGACACGAGGCTTTGCCTACAGGCATGATTTCAGTTTTTTTCAGTGTTCAATTTAAGCTTATTGCTATCCATCCAGGAAAGAACATCATGGATGCAAGTTTGAATGTCTGACTGCACAGTCTTAAAGTCTGATGGCTGAGAACTCTTGGACAGTTCAGTATCGTCTGCATATTTATGGAAATTACATTCATGGTCTGTGATGACGTCTGAAAGTGGCTGAGAATACAATGTAAATAACACAGGCCCCAACACAGAACCCTGAGGTACACCAAATACAAGTGAGTCGGGTGATGATAAAACACCATCAACCAGAACTGACTGAAAGCGATCCTGCACATACGACACAAACCAGTCATGAACAACACCACGTAGGCCAAATGATTTGTTAAGTCTTTGAAGCAGTACAAAATGATCCAGCGTGTCGAAAGCCGCGCTGAGGTCAAGAAGCGCCATGAGAGAAACTCGCTTCTGATCTGAACTCATTAGTAGGCTATCCAGAACATTCAGCACGGCTGTCTCCACGCTGTGATCCTTACTGTATGCACTCTGATACACTTCTAACAGATTGTTTGCTTGCAGATGCTCGATCAGTTGGGCTAGAACCACTTTCTCTCTCTATATAGATATATATAGATATAGATATAGATATATATACACGCGCGCGCGCACCTAGAGAGAGAGAGAGACAGAGAGAGAGACAGAGAGAGAGAGACAGAGAGAGAGAGACAGAGAGAGAGAGAGACAGAGAGAGAGAGATAGAGAGATAGATAGATAGATAGATAGATAGATAGATAGATAGATAGATAGATAGATAGACAGACAGACAGACAGACAGACAGACAGACAGACAGACAGACAGACAGACAGACAGACAGACAGACAGACAGACAGACAGACAGACAGACAGACAGACAGACAGACAGACAGACAGACAGACAGACAGACAGACAGACAGATAGATAGATAGATAGATAGATAGATAGATAGATAGATAGATAGATAGATAGATAGATAGATAGATAGATAGATAGATAGATAGATAGATAGATAGATAGATAGATATGTCAAATCCTGAAATATGGAATATCTGTAAATGGAATATATAAATAACTGCTAGTTCTCTTTTACATTTCTAGCAAATATAGAATCTTACGAGCATGAATATGGTACCAAGTTTTACTGTGCAGCTTTGTGTTACATAATAGCAATATGGTGTGACAATTTCAGATATATTAAAGAAAGCTACACAAGGTATACAAATTAATGAGATCTGTAAATCACTCGGTTTTTTTTTAATATCCAACAAAAGTCCTAAAACAGCAAGGTTATGGCACCTACTTTGATGCATTCATGTATAGTGGCCTAATGGTAGAGCTTTGGCTTGCGGATCTGAAGGTCCCGGGTTCGAGCCCAGGCCGGGGCATTGTGTTGTGTCCTTGGGAAAGACACTTTACTCCCGTTTCCTACTCCTTCGGATGAGAGTATAAGCCGAGGTCTAGTCTGTGTCGCATACATTCCATCATAACGGACTTTAAAGATCCTGACGCTCATGTCCTAGACGGGTGAGTGCCGGTGACACCTAGGTCCTTCTCCCCCATCCCTGGCTGCCCAGGATTGTGCTCAGTTGTACGGCCGTCAGACCATGCGCCCAAAGGCTGCGGGTGGGCGTCTCGGGCGGCTTGAGTTAGATCCTGTATCGGCCAGCGCCTTGAGCAGCTCTTGAGCTGGTAAAGCGCTATATAAGAACGATTAAATAATAATAAATAATATAAGAACATCAATTACCAAAATAATGGATACTACATACACGGATTGGGGAGGGCGGGTGGAAGGGAAAGAGGGGTTGGAGAAAGAGGGAAGAGGAAGAGGGGTAAACGGAGACTGGGGTTGGGGGAGGGTCGGTCGTTTTTGTCCTTCTCGACCGAATAAACACAGCAGGAATGTGACACTCACCTTCATTGCAAACGATAGGCGCAAGCTTTTAAAAGAAAGTATAACTGCGATTGTGAACTTGCACGTGCAACAACACAACAACATAAAACTCCTACAAGACTCTGGCACGATCTTTGATTGTGGAGGTTGTAATACCAGCTTTAAGAAAGTAACTGCTGGCTGTGTGTGATCTAAGACCAGCTTTAAGAAGAAAAAAATGTGTGATAGAGTGAGGTTCTAAATTTAATAGAGTTTTCTATTTGTTTTAAAAAGATCTTTTAAGTTAGAAGCTTTAGACGAAACCTTTCAAAACAAACAAACAAACGTAACAGCAATGTATGTCCGGATGCCATCTTTTGGCGAATATAAGAGAAGAATAAGCAACAACAATAAACACAAATTTGTACAAACATTTCCAACATAATTCTTAAACCTACATAGTAGAAGAACACGCACACGCACACACACACACACACACACACACACACACACACACACACACACACACACACCATACTTACGTACACACACACACACACACACAAATAAAAAGAACGAAAAACAAACAAACGGGCTTTCATGTGCAAAAGCTAAACTACCAGTAGCTTCTAATCCGAAAATAAATCTTTTTATTTACATGTACCACCAGCCGCGTTCTCCATCCCCACCCCAAAACCCTTGCTCACACTCCCAACCTTACCCCCACCCCCCCTCTCACCCCCTCTCTCTCTCTATCTCTTCTCATCTCATTTTAAACAATATTTTATCATTTTAACAATAGTCCTAATATGAAGCCTGAATGTAAGTGCTGCAGTGACATTGAATGTCAGGGTCAACAGCGATGACAAGTAGGAGAGGAGGAGAGGAAGAGGGAGGGCGGGCGGGGGAGAAGAATTCTAATAAAGAAATTTTATTTTATTATCATGAATATCACGCATACCTTCTCCAGTAATATCCTTTGACTTTAATGTTTTATGGATTTTCATATGGAGGCACTGTGGTCTAATGGTAGTGCTTCGGCTTGCGGATCTGAAGGTCCCGGGTTCAAGCCCTGGCCGGGCCATTGTGTTGTGTCCCTGGGAAAGACACTTTACTCCTGTTTTCCTACTTCGGATGAGAGTATAAACCGAGGTCTAGTCTGTGTCGCATGCATTCCATCATGACGGACTTTAAAGATCCTGACGCTCATGTCCTATACGGGTGAGTGCCGGTAACAAGAACACACTTGCACTTGGTCCTTCTCCCCCATCCCTGGCTGCCCAGGATTGTGCTCAGTTGTCCGGGCGTCAGACCATGCGCCCAAAGGCTGCGGGTGGGCGTCTCGGGCGGTTTGAGTGAGATCCTGTATCGGCCAGCGGCTTGATCCTTAAAGGCGCCTTACAAATGACGAACATTATTATTATTATTATTATTATTATTATTATTATTATTATTACTACTACTACTACTACTACAATCATACACACATTTCTTAGATAAATGTATAAAAAGCCTCTTACATAATTATCATAGTAGTTGATGATGTCTTATTGCAGTCACTCCTATTTTGAATTACAATCTAGACTATATCCCATTTAATAATACACACACAATCCCAAAGTACGACCTCGTCAAATATTATTTGAGCAGACTATTTTTGTCACAACACATGGAAATGGAGAATAGAAAAAAGCTATACCTATGCAATTAACTACACTTTCAGATTTTCAAAAAAAATTCTTTCAAGTATATAGCATCCAGTATTATTATTATTATTATTATTATTATTATTATTATTATTATTATTATTATTATTATTATTATTATTATCATCATCAATAAATCATCCCCGTCGAACAATTTTACCCAAAATTACCCAAAAACGACCAAGATGAAAAATAAGAATGAAAAAGTACACAGTAAAAAATATTTCTGACCCAAAATAAGTTTATTCTTCAGGATATCTCTAGCCTGTAAATGACTTCTTTAGAAAAAAAAGATATCAGTGTCATTAACTGATTAAGTCAAGTGCTTTCACTTTTGGGGTATCAGCACTTCGCAGCAGCTTTCACTCAAACTCGTAATCTCGTTGTGACATTTTCCCTTGCTACTGCTGTGCGCTTTGGAGATTTTTTTTCTCTCTTTCTTGCAAACACTTTCAGGCCTATCAGCAAGTTCTTTTTGCCAAACCAATTACGGTAGTTCTTAAAGCGAGTCTGTGGTCATATTATATTTTGTTATCATTTTTTCACAAAAACGAAAGGTGGATAGCATGATCATAGAAGAGTGTATAAAACCACATTATTGACAGTGAAGCCTCTCTGATAAGCGTGTATGCAGTTTAATAAAAGACATTCCGATAATATTGTGAGGTCAACTAGCTATCCTATCCTCTCCTATCCCGTAGCTCGAAAGTCGTTGGGGCACCACAGATGATCGTTTACCAGCGCACTACATCTTTCTCTGTCCCCAGCAGACTTTATGACTTCACTGTGCATGTGTCAAGCCAGTCCATTCTCGAATGTTGTCTTCCCACCTCTTCTTCTGCCTGCTTGCACCGTGCCTTGCAGGACGGTCTTTGCAAGGCCTGACGCTCTGGTAACGTGGCTGTACCATCGGAGTTTCCGATTTTTCATCACTGTGAGCTTGTCATCCTGCTGTCTAATGGCTTGTGTGATGATGGTCTGTCGGACTTCGTCGTTGGTGATGTGTGGGTCACCTAGAGAGTTCCCTACTATAAATGTCATTTCGCGTCCAAAAGCGCTACAGCAGGCCAAGAAAAAAAATCGCATAAAAATTTAAAAACAAAACAAAACACAAGAAATATGCTGAAACTGTAATTGCAATGAGTCAATCACATAATATAACTCCGGGTTTTCCAAGCCTGTGTATGTATTATTCTGTGTCACCCCATTGCTTACAGCAGACGACCTTTTGATTGGTTGGACTCCAGGATTAGGATGGTCGCCCAGGATTGTGCTCAGTCGTCTGGGCGTCAGACTATGCGACCAAAACCTGCAGGTGGGCGCCTTGAGTTGTATCTTGTGTCGATCAGCGCCTTGACCAGCTCTTCACCTGGAAAAGCGTTTATAAGTTGAATGAAAGTAGTAGTAGTAGTAGTTGTTGTTGTTGTTGTTGTAGTAGTAATTGTTGTTGTTATAGTAGTAGTTGTAGTAGTAGTAGTGGTAGTAGTAATAGTAGCAGTAGTAGTAGTAGTAATAGTAGCAGTAGTAGTAGTTGTTGTAGTAGTAGTAGTAGTTGTAGTATTAGTAGTAGTAGTTGTTGTTGTAGTTGTTGTAGTAGTAATAGTATTAGTTGTAGTAGTAGTTGTTGTCGTTGTTATTATAATAGTTGTAGTGGTAGTAGTAGTAGTTGTAGTAGTAGTTGTAATAGTTGTAGTAGTAGTAGTAGTAGTAATAGTTGTAGTAGTAGTAGTAATAATAATAGTAGTTGTAGTAGTAGTAGTTGTTGTTGTTGTTGGTGGTGGTGTAATAGTAGTAGTAGTAGTTGTAGTTGTTGTTGTTGTTGTAGTAATAGTAGTAGTTCTAGTAGTAGTAGTGGTAGTAAAAGTAGTAGTAGTAGTAGTTGTTGTAGTAGAAGTAGTAGTAGTAGTAGTAGTAGTAGTAGTTGTTGTTGTTGTTGTAGTAGTTGTAGTAGTAGTAGTAGTAGTCGTTGTTGTTGTTGTTGTTGTTGTTGTAATAGTAGTAGTTGTAGTAGTAGTTATAGTAGTAGTTGTAGTAGTAGTTGTAGTAGTAGTAGATGTTGTTGTTGTTGTTGTAGTTGTAGTAGTAGTAGTAGTTAGACATTTTAAAAGAGTGTGCACCATTTTGATATTGACGTCACACGCACTTTAACATAAGAGTGGCGTGGAAACACTTTGTGTACACATGTGGGCCTCTGCTTTCTGTTCCACTTCCTGCTGAGTACTCTCATTTTAAAGGTGTTGCTTTACTGTCCTGAACCATTTGGAGTGCGATTTCCTTGATGTAGGAGTACTAGTGGAGAAGAAGGCGGATGAGCGGTAGCTACATTACATTACATGATTATTGCTTTAGGTCCAGCGGACTCTTCCAAGCCAAATCAGGACCGGACAACCCCTGATCCGCATAAAAGATATGCTGAAACAACCCTAGTGGTAAAACTGAAAGCTCTCCACCAGCCAGTCACTTTACAATAAAGACATCCCACGCAGGGGACGGCTGAGGCTGTACTCTAATTTATCGAACCCCCGTTTACAAAAACAAAATAGAATACAAACATCATTATAAAATACCAACAAAACACATACATATAAAATGCCTACATTGCTAAATAATAACATCATAGGAAGCCCTAGTGACCACCTGGCAGAAAGCGTCCAATATTCCCAAGCTGATCCAACAGACCTCATACACAAATAAGGAGTCTTGTCGCGGAAGAGTTGTCAAGAAAAAAGGTAGGTGACTGGTCTAGCGAAGAAGAAGATAGTATAGCAGATTGATAGAACAGAGCAGGAATGAGAAAGAGCAAATGAAAAAGACAGTGACAGTGGGAATTTAAAGCACTAAATTTCCAGAAAGCGGGGTTAATATTTATACTGAAACCCCGGGCATCCCAACGGGGGTATGAGCGGTAGTAATAATAGTAGTAATAAGTAAGTAAGTAGTAGTCGTAGTAGTAGTAGTAGTAGTAGTAGTAGTAGTAGTAGTAGTAGTAGTAGTAGTAGTAGTAAAAGTCGTAATAGTAATAGTAGTAGTCGAAGTAGTAGTAGAAGTCGTAGTAGTAGTAGCAGTGGTAGTCGTAGTAGTAGTAGTAAAAGTAGTAATAGTAGGGATGATGATGATGTAGACTTGTATAGCGCAGGTATCCACGATGACAAGGTTAATGCTCATTGCGCTTGTGGAGAGGAAACAAGAGATAACGATGTGGCCCCCAGACAAAAACTATGTACAACTGATTTCCTAATTTCTTAGTAGTAGTAGTAGTAGTAGTAGTAGTAGTAGTAGTAGTAGTAGTAGTAGTAGTAGTAGTAGTAGTAGTAGTAGCAGCAGCAGTAGTAGTAGTAGTAGTAGCAGCAGTAGTAGTAGTAGTAGTAGTAGTAGTAGCAGTAGTAGTAGTAGTAGTAGTAGTAGTAATAGTAGTAGTAGTAGTAGTAGTAGTAGTAGCAGCAGTAGTAGTAGTAGTAGTAGTAGTCAATCTAAAATGTCAAAATAAAATTTGATTTCCTTTCCGTCTTCTAATAGCGACTTGCCTTTACACCACATGTATGAATGATGAATGTGTGTTTGTTGTGTGTATGTAATTAATGTCTGTAACATGCGAGCCTGCATGTTGGTTGTAGATAGCCGCGCTTTGAGTATGATTTGAGAATAAGACGAGTATAGCATCAGTAGTAGTAGTAGTAGTAGTAGTAGTAGTAGTAGTAGTAGTAGTACACCCGATGCTCATCTAATCAGACGCCTTCAAGGAGTCTGACAGTGCCTAGGCCAGGAGAGGTTTAACCAGTCATGGCAGCAACTGGCACACTCTGCTAGATACCTTATGGCAGCAACTGGCACACTCTGCTAGATACCTTAAAGGAGTAGTAGTAGTAGTAGTAGTAGTAGTAGTAGTAGTAGTAGTAGTAGTAGTAGTAGTAGTAGTAGTAGTAGTAGTAGCTACTTCCTACACGCTTCAAGCGCTATAGTGACGAAAAAAGCGCTATAGTGACGGAAAAATCGCAATTTCACTGTAAATATATACAGAATGTTGCTCTACAATATTCCGCTCTTTCCGTCTCAAAAACCTTATTGCCTTGTTGGATTCTTAAATTGCATGAAACCAAGTGAGGACACTATCCGGCGTCAACAAACGGTTCAAAAATATTCTCAAACGGTTCGTAATAATTTAGTTGACCTAGAAACTAATACAGCTTGACCTAATTCGTCCCCTAGAGGAGACGAAACTTACATTTTTCTATTTTCATGAGTTCACTGCAGTGAAATTGCGCTTTTCTCGTGACTATAGACCTTCAAGCGTATACAAAGCAGTGCTCACTACTACTACTACTACTACTACTACTACTACTACTACTACTACTACTACTACTACTCCTTCTTTAAGGTATCTAGCAGAGTGTGCCAGTTGCTGCCATGACTGGTTAAACCTCTCCTGGCTTAGGCTCTGTCTGAATAGATGTGCATCGGGTGAGTAGTAGTAGTAGTAGTAGTAGTAGTAGTAGTAGTAGTAGTAGTAGTAGTAGTAGTAGTAGTAGTAGTAGTAGTAGTGTTTTATTTATTTTTTTAATATTTGCATTTTATTCGTCATCTCTGGTGACGAAATTCGGGCTGTTTCTCAACGAAAACGTAGCAGCCGCCATTCGCAGCACGACCCCTTACAGAAATAGGCCACATGCTTTTGAGAGAAACGGCATTAGCGCGCGCGTTAAACATATCTTAGTGACATTTTTAGTTCTACATTTTCCCTTAATTAATTTTAATTTATCACAATCATGTCACTGATTTCCTTGTCTATTCATGGTAGAACTGGAAGGCATTCCGTCTAAAGCATTACTTCGTAAAAATGTTTTATGCGTTCTAAACTCTAGTGTTGAATCGCATACTGTAATTTACTGTAGTCCTGATTCGGCTCTTTGCAGTCCGCGGGACCCTATAAAGAATGACTAACTAACTATAATTTACTATAATGTTACTAATTTTCCTTAGTTTGTCGTCATGTAAAACAAACCGTTTTGTTTACTAAGCATCACCATACGAACAAACGAAGGAAACTGCTCTCGGCAGTACACAATCCGGTCATTCTCAGATGATATATTAATTTGGCTCTTTTACCGGGCTGGTACTCGTGTCGTATCAAACAAAACCCCCTGCTGTTTGAGGACAACCAACTCACCAACGACTGACTGGGTCTCTGTAATCAAGAGTCTAGAAGAAGAAGCGGCAGCAATGAGAACGAATAGCCATCGTCTGACACCATAATTACATCACTTCCGCTTCCCAGAATTCCACCCGTTGGGTAGGATCGAATCTGATTGGCCGAGGCAGTGTCAGTTTCACCCCGTTCATTTCCTGTTCTTCGTCTTTCAGTTCACTCCATTTTTCTGCCTGTCTTTTTTTTAACTCTCGTTCTCTCTCAGTCTCTCTCGTGAGAAAAGAGAAGAGAGAAAATACGAAAAGAAGGCAGGATTCGTTTGTGATGAAATGACATGAGCAGAAATGCGAGACCATTTCTCTAAATGAGGTGCATCTTATATTTCTTCCAAATTTTGTGGGTAATCTTTTTATCTCCTGTCAAAACATCATTGATATTTGCTATCTTGGTTTATTACCTAGCTTTTTCACCATTGTTTTATGTCCTTAGCATCATATATTACTATCAAACCTTACTGTCGCCATTATATTTTATTTGAATTTTAGAACCCTCACTATAGGATTACATCTAAAACTGTTTGTTTGTTTGTTTGTTGCCAAAACTTCGATGATGACTCTATTGTCGGTTATTTTAGATTCCTTTCGACGAAATTATATCTAAACACGAAATGTGTACCGTTCAAAAAGTAATATCCATTTTCTTTCATTCCACTTCCTTTCTATTCCATCCTATCCCCTACACTCCTTAACAAAGCTATCACTCTCCCCTCCGACTGCCTGGATCCATCCTTCCATCCAGCTTGAGTGGTTGCACTCTTTCTTCAACGCGGAGGGTACAGAGCTAATGTTGACGCGAGCTGCCGGAACTAGGTTTTGTCACCAATTACCCAGCTACCGGCGTAGGGATGTCCATTTTCATTTTCTGTCATTATTTCCATCCCTCCCTCCTAGATATCCCTCGTTGCTCCCTTCAGCAGTGTACATGTACATTATCTTGGTGAGTAACAGTATTGGCAGATGGATTGGTTTCTTCTTCTCCATCTTCTTCTTCTTCTTCTTCTTCTTCTTCTTCTTCTTCTTTTTCTTCTTCTTCTTCTTCTTCTTCTTCTTCATAAGAAGAAGAACAACTTCAACAACATCAAATAAAATGACAGCAGCAGCAGCAGCAACAACAACCACCAGGAGACGATAGAGATAAATTGATGTTGTAAATTCATCACAAGTGATTAAAGTTACCTAGGCGAGGGAGTTCCACACGTGCTTGCTGACAGTGAAGAATGCGCGGTTAGCAACAGCAGCCACATTCTTCCTGCCCACGCCTGACTGCAGAGATGAGGAACCTACCCACAGTATCGAGCCAACGCAGACGCCGCAGGTAGACTAGCGTGCGCTTTTGGCAGACTATAAATAAGCCAATGGCCATGTTCATTAGAAGCATGATTGCTCTGGTGGTTCAGTGTTGAATTAGGTCCTCAACCTCCTCTTTCTTGAGGTGGTTATCGTCCTCGTTTGCTGTATCGCCATTGGTGGGTGGGTGTGGTGGACCTTACCCTGCAAAGTTCATTCATGCCCCGGCAATCTCTTTTAGTGTTAAACCTCACACAGCGTAGCGGAGACCCGTCGAGGCTTAAAAGGCCCCAAGTCGAAGGCTTTGTTTACTGTTGGCCAAAACGGGTTTACCCTAAAATTCACACTGTTATCAGGTTATACAATGATAAAGAGGGCTTTTGTTGATCAATCCTACCCTATCCTATCCTATCCTATCCTATCCCGTTACTCCAAAGTCGTTGGGCCGGCATCACAGATGATCGTTGAACCAGCGTACTCCATCTTTCTCAGTTCTCAGCAACCTTCATGGCTTTGCTCAGTGTCAAGCCAGTCCATTCTCGAATGTTGTCATCCCACCTATTCTTCCGCTAAAGTTTGAATTTTCTAGTTCGGTTCTGACAGGGAGTGATTTACCCTGATTAACAGTACATCGAATGCCATAGCCCTGTGACCTTTGACCCTATTTCTTATAGGGTAGGGTAGGATAGGGTAGGGTAGGATAGGGTAGGGTAGGATAGGGTAGGGTAGGATAGGGTAAGGTAGGGTAGGATAGGGTAGGTAGGGTAGGATAGGGTAGGTAGGGTAGGATAGGGTAGGTAGGGTATGGTAGGATAGAGTAGGGTAGGATAGGGTATGGTAGGATAGGGTATGGTAGGATAGGGTAGGGTAGGATAGGGTATGGTAGGATAGGGTATGATAGGGTAGGGTAGGATAGGGTATGGTAGGATAGGGTAAGGTAGGGTAGGATAGGGTAGGTAGGGTAGGGTAGGGTAGGATAGGGTATGGTAGGGTAGGGTATGGTAGGGTAGGGTAGGATAGGGAATGGTAGGATAGGGTAAGGTAGGGTAGGATAGGGTAGGGTAGGATAGGGTAGGGTAGGATAGGGTAGGGTAGGATAGGGTAGGGTAGGATAGGGTAGGGTAAGGTAGGGTAGGATAGGGTATGGTAGGATAGGATAGGGTAGGGTAGGGTAGGGCAGGGTAGGACAGGGTATGAAGAGAAACGTCCTACACTTCTGATTTTAACTTTAATTAGAGTAAACAATGGTTGAGGCTGCATGCAGTTTTCGAAGAATAGGTTTGAGTTGAAGGAAAATTCCCTGACAAGTTCTTCAGAGTTAGCGCTGACATTTTCCAAGACTCGATTCGCCGTTTTGGATCCTTCAGTGTAAAGATCCAATTCGTTTCCCAACTCCAAAATAACATGTATGTGTACATACAGAGGTTGAAGCTAGAGAGAGAGAGAGAGAGAGAGAGAGAGAGAGAGAGAGAGAGAGAGAGAGAGAGAGAGAGAGAGAGAGAGAGAGAGAGAGAGAGAGAGAGAGAGAGAGATTTACGATGAATCACTGTGGTTTAGGTAAAAGCATGTTGAAAGGTCTGTGCAAGTGCTAACATTTGAGGGCTCAGTTTGAAATCATATCGACAACGCTTTTTCTTCGTCCTGTTATTTCTTTTCCATGTAGCCGACATGTTCTTCAATCTCTCTGTCATTCTTCTCTCTCTCTCTCTCTCTCTCTCTCTCTCTCTCTCTCTCTCTCTCTCTCTCTCTCTCTCTCTCTCTCTCGCTCTCGCTCTTGTTTATGTGTTGGTGGCAAAACGAAGTTCTACTAATACTAGCAGGTCTTAGAGTGATTTGGTGCTACTGATAGTAGATAAACTCACAGGAACACACACACAAACACACACACATACACAATCAAACATTTTCACACACACATTCAAACACGTTCACACACAAATACATTTTCACGCACACACACACACACGCACTCACAAACACACACAAAGACGCTCCCAGATGATGAAGCACAAACATTACCAGACCATGTAATAACGTGGTGATGAAATTATTTACACAACCATTTATAAATTAATTCAGTCATTCAAGAGAGGAGAGAGACAAACAGACAGACAGACAGAGAACTTGGGGCCGTTTACTAGGATAAAGGCCTTACAACATGTCCTAACGACCATTAATAAACATAGACAGACAGACAGACAGAGAAAAAGACACACACAGGGAGACGCAGACAGACAGATGATCAGATGAGAGGTGATGAGGAGAGACGAGCATACAGCACAAAAGACCATCACCAACAGACTTTGTAAACAAAAGTGGTGATGAGAGACTCAATTATAGGCTTACAACCATTCATTGAGATAAAGATAGAGAAAACAGACAGACACAGACAGACAGACAGAGGAAGGAGGTGTGGGGAAGGAAGAAGGTGAATGGGAAGAGACGGGGAGATAACGCTAGGACGAAGCACAAACATCACCAGACCATGTAATAAGGCGGTGATGAGAGACTCAATTACACAACCATTAATTTCTCGCGCCAGGGGCTTGGAGGAAAACAAACATGGGTCCTTGCACCAGTAATTCCCGCTCCGTGCCTGGCGACCTCGCAATTTGTCATAATCATGCCAATCAATGACGCTTCAACCAGGCCTGAAGCTGCGGCTGCGAGGCTTTAGGCTAGCACATAGCAAAGACCCATCGCTATAGCTCAGTGCCCGGGTAAAGTGTTCGTTCGTCTGGCACACCCGAGGAGCCAGGTTCGTATCACGTGATAGGCATTATGAAAAGTGGTCAATTTGTCACTGTCCGTCTTAGCACTTTGATTGCTTTGGTGGTCCAGTGCTGATTTAGGTCCATAACACCATTCTCTCCGGGGATAGTTATATGTCACCCGTCTGCCTGAAAAGACCAACGGTGGGATGGACGTTAAACTTCACCTTTTCATTCGGAGAGAAAAATAATAATAATAATAATAATAATAATAATAATAATAATAATAATAATAATAATAATAATAATAATAATAATAATAACAATACAGGATACTGTTGTTTGTAGATTATAGTCACATGACACTTTCGCATATGGGTGACTACTGGACCGAATTATACTGACACCAGCGGGCCAGTTGTTGGTAAAGGGGAACATAATATGATCACACGTTGACCAATCCGGGATTCGAACCAGCGACCTTTCGGTTACTAGCAAGACGCTCTTACCAACTGAGCTACCCGGCCCCACTATACAGGATACTATCACGCGCTCTTTCTTAAAACAAACTCAAAGCTCGGCGATCTGAATAATTGCTATTACAGTAGGCGGAATGGAAATCATTTTTGCTTTAACATTTAGATTGACTGCACCCAATGCCATTACTGAAGTGGGCTGGTGGGAGATATAACCTTTCAATTTCTCTCTAACGCTCATATACAAGGACGTTAAATACCACCTGTTCTTGCAAATGGCCAAGATCTGTTGTATGGCAATCCAGCAGCTTTTGGGACAAAATGCGACGGGTTTTGTTGTTGCTGTTCACATTATGTCTTTTTGTGCCGCAAGTTACAAAGCTTCTGTCGCCATGTTAGTTGTCAGTGTCACAAGACCAAGGTCGAAGGTCAAGAACGCGTGTCCTGCGGCCCTGTGACCTATAGCGTGTGTTTGTCTGTCAGGGGACACAACTTGCCATTTGTTATGTTTTGTTTTAGGGTAGTTCTTGCCATGTTGGTTTTTATGCCAAAATGATGGATGCTGTTTGTCTTCTTCTTAAAGGATATCTTCTTCTTCTTCTTCTTCTTCTTCTTCTTCTTCTTCTTCTTCTTCTTCTTCTTCTTCTTCTTCTTCTTCTTCTTTTTCTTCTTCTTGAAGAATATGTTCTTGTTCTTGTTCTTTTTGCGCTTGTTATTATTGTTGTTGTTGTTGTTGTTATTGTTGTTGTTGTTGTTCTTCTTCTTCTTCTTCTTCTTCTTCTTCTTCTTCTCCTTATTATTATTATTATTATTATTATTATTATTATTATTATTATTATTATTATTATTATTATTATTATTATTATTGTTGTTGTTGTTGTTGTTGTTGAAGAATATGCTCTTGCTCTTGTTCTCTATGCTCTTCTTCGTATTGAATGATATCTTCTTCTTTCTTTCTTTCTTTCTTCTTCTTTTTCTTCCTTCTTCTTCTTCTACTTATTGAAGGATATGCTCTTGCTCTTGTTCTTCTTCGTGTTGAATGATATGCTCTTCTTCATCTTCTACTTTTTCTTCTTCTTCTTCTTCTATTTGCTGGCATGATAATATCTCGATTGAACGCCGGGGTTGTATTCTGTAGAAAGTCGCGAGTACGATCTGATTTCTTTGGTGTGTGGAAATAAATGAAGACTCTAAAGAGACAGAATTGATAGGTCCTGTTTCATCCTTGTCTGGGCTGGCAAGTACCGCGGCTGCTTACCTTTTGGTGGAGAAAACCGACTGAATTCAACCCGCGTATGGCCAACTAGGTATACATCTTGACATTCTTCAAATGAAAGTGAGTTTGAGGTTTAGACCAAAATTGCGCCAAATTATAAAATGCGTGCTTATATACCTATCCTATCCTATCCTATCCCGTAACTATGAGGTCGTTGGGGCACCACAGATGATCGTTTAACCAGCATACTCCATCTTTCTCTGTCCTCAGCAACAATGATGGCTTCGCTCAATGTCAAGCCAGTTCATTCTCGATTGTTTTCCTGTCCCATTAGTTTGCAATGGAAGCTGGTTTGTAGGGAAAGGACGTCTTGTTTTCATTTAAATGCATGACGTAAGTGGAAATGACGTGCTGTGTGTGTTGTGACGTATTGTCGGAGGGCAATTGGCGTGTGTGGCGAGACGGATGCTATTTTTATTTTCAGTTGTTGGCCGTGTGGGTCGATTGTAGAAAAAAGGAGTGACTCTTCCTGTAACCATACTTGGCACAAACAGAATCGAACAGTTAAATTCACGCGCAACTTGTGTAAGTTTATTTTCATCTAATCATTATCGAATAGCTATGTCAGGGAGCTTAGAAAAGAATGGGAGCTTGTTGGTGGGGCATCGGGATTACGGAGATATTGTATTTTTGGAAGAACATTTGATATAAGAGTTTGGGGTGATTTTCTTGCTAGTTATGGAATATTTTGGTTATGTTGTTTACTATTTCAATCAAATATATTGTGTCGTACCTTGTAAACCTCGGATTTAATTTACGTCGGAGATTTATGAGACGTAGACAATTGAACTGTTACAGGCGCATTCGGAATCCAGTGGGGAATTCAGTATCTTGTGGGATCCAGTATCCAGTGTGGGACTCAGAGTCCAGTGAGGGACTCAGAATCCAGTGTGGGACTCAGAATCCAATGTGGTATCCAGAATCCAGTGTGGGATTCAGAATCCAGTGTGGGATCCAGTATCGAGTGTGGGATCCAGGATCGAGTGTGGGATCCAATATCGTGTGGGATCCAGCATCCAGTGTGGGATCCAGTATCCAGGGTCTATTATCCATTTGAAATAGATCGGAATGGAACATTTGCATCATCGCGTTTGATTGAGGTGGAACTGTTGTCGAGGGATCTGGAGCCGACCTCGCATCCTAAGATAATAACTTTGTCGTTATTTGGACATTATGTGGTGACAGGACGACAACAAGACATTCACGTAAAGGAGGTTTTTTTGGTATCATGAACGGTCAAGTGTACTCTCTCTTTACATTGAGGACAGTCAGTTGCTCCAGAGAAAGAGAGATATAGATGGAACAAATTTTATATGTTTACTCGTTTGTGCATGTGACATGGATGCATGAAGAATGAGGTTTTGTTGTTCTATCTTTTGGTAATGAATGAAAGAATATAATAGCAAGAAAATTCCAACCCAAGTGTTCTCTCGCGTGGTGTGACATTTCCTCCCACCTCTTTTTTGGTCTCCCTCTTCTTCTACCTCCTTGCATTGTGCCTTGCAGGGTGGTCTTTGTAAGGACTGATGATTTGGTGACGGGGCCATACCATCGGAGTTCCCGTTTTTTCACCACTGTGAGCAGGTCATCGTGTTGTCCAATGGCTTGCGTGATGGTCTGTCGGATTTTGTCGTTGGTGATGTGCTGGGTATAGGAAATGCCCAGAAGTCTTCTGTAGCACCTCATCTCCATGCTTTGTATTCTTTGTTGTAGATCTGCTGTGAGGGTCCATGTTTTGCAAGCGTGTATAGGAAGATGGAGATGACAAGGGAGCGCAGCAGCCTTACCTTGGAAAGTAGACTGATGGTCTTGTCTTTCCAAATGGGCTTTTACCTTGCCAGGGCAGCAGTTGTTTGTGCGATCCTGGAGAGTACTTCCTGTCGAAACCCATTGTTTGATACAATGGCTCCTGAATATTTGAAACTATGCACTGTGTTGAGGGATTGGCCTTGGACTTTGATGTCCGTGTGGATGCCATTGGTGTTGTTGGTCATCATTTTGGTCTTCTCTGCACTTGTTTCCATTCCATAGATGTCCGTGTAATAATTACAAACAAGTAATAGCAAGATCTCCTTTTTTCACACTCAATTTTTCTGGTTTTCTTCTTTTCTTTCCGTCTTTTACACCTATCTCTCTACATAACTATGACAACTGTGTGCCACAGCAACGAAACTGATTGATGGAAGTGCCTCTTTCAAAATTCTTCTCTCTCTCTCTCTCTCTCTCTCTCTCTCTCTCTCTCTCTCTCTCTCTCTCTCTCTCTCTCTCTCTCTCTTTCGCTCATTCTCTCCTCCTTCTCCATTTTCCTCTCCCAAAATCTCTGTATTATTTTTTTTGTTTTCTTGACCATTACACAGCACGGTAAAACTGGGCAAATACAAAACAAGTTTCCAATCAACTCACAAGATGAATATTAGACGTTTGAGCTGTGCTGTGAAAATCAAACCCGAGACAGTCTTAGGCGTCACAAAGTGCCCGTGAGAAAACTGTAATTAAGGTACTCCTCACCTCTCCGCTCTGTCTTACTGAGTATCAAGAGAGATGTCCCCGCATGTCATTAAAACCATAAGAGTATGCTGCGTCACTGAGACTGACTTCGTTGTATGTGCGCAGGAGTGAAGCCTCCGCAGTCTCAGATTCTGTGGTGAGCAAATCCGCCCTAAGATGTAATTAACTTGTTGACATTCTTAACAACACCTTATCTTTTAGGTAAGAATTGCGTTAATTACTGTAATCAAGGGTGAAGCCGTGTAAATTGTGACCTTTAAGGCTTCAGTTCAAGCCGAAAATACGCAGTATTTGTGTGTGTCAGAGTAATTATGAGTTTGGAGTTTGGTGTGGGTGGGTGTGTGGGGGGGAGGGGTGCGTGTGTGCGTGTGTGTGTGTGGGTGTGTGGGTGTGTGTGTGTGTGTGTGTGAGTGTGTGTGAATTCCGGAGCTATGTACTTTGAATTACACTTTTTTTAAAGCGCGTAATAGATCAGTTATGTAGTGATGAATACTGTTTTAAACAGAATTGTATAATTATGCACGAGACAAGCAAACAAAATATGGAGAACATAAAGGGCACACAAAAGAAGATGAATATGTCTTTTATTTTATTTTAAAACATATTGTGTTTTACTTTGCCTAATGCCGGTACAAATTCAAAAACGCGCGCGATGCGTTTGCACATACAGTCACACCTACAAAACACACATATACACACATTTCGATAACTTTGTTACAACACAAACTGTTAACTTTAAAAATGTCGTCATGAACTCAGCGCAGTTCGTCGATTACGTCACCCACACCCTCAATCTCCTCAATCTCCTCAATCTTCTCCGCTTCCACACCTTCCAGAGCCGATCATGATGACACTGGTTGATAGGAATCGAGCGGGGTTTTTACTCTGCCGCCATGATAATCCAATGGGCTGCAGTCACATTTCGAATGAACGAACGAACATTGAGGTTTAATGTCTACACCCACCATTGGCGATATGGCAGACGGAGATAACCATCCCAGGGAAAGAGGGATAGCGACCTAAATCAACACTGAACCACCAGAGCAATCATACTGCTAAAATGGACAGTGAAAATGGACACTTTTTAGATCGCCCACTACGGGATTCGAACCTGGGTCATCGGTGTGACAGGCGAACGCTCAACGATTTGAGCTACCCCGGTGGGACATCACATTTTCATAACTTCATTTCAGCAAAAGACCGTTAACTTTTACCACTTTGTAATAAACTCTGGGCAGTTCGTCAACTGCGCAACCCAAACCCCGATTCTTCTCCTCAATAAAGCCTTTCTAGAGCCCATCGTGACACTGGTTGATAAGTACCCAGCCAGACTTTTACTCTGCCGCCGTCATAGTACAATGACCTGCAGTCCAGACCTAAAAACACAAACACACACACGCGCACACACACACCCGCACACACCCACCCACACACCCACACCCACACACACAAACACAAACACACAACTCGATGATCAAAGAACCTTCAGTATCCCAAGCAAAGCGAATAGTAAAACACTGTTAGAACTCGATTGCCATATGTATATTAGATACAGAGCACACTGAGAATGGTAAATCTGACCTAACCTAAACTAAATCAAATGTACATATACATCGCTGACAGCTCTCGAAAAACCGGGTTGCGTGTTCCGACCGTGTTCTTGTCTATCGAAGCTTTGTGCATCGATTATACAGGGTCTCTATGCAAGAGTCGAGGATTCAGCTTCCTTAATGCAGTATAAGATGTTGGAATGTATTGCAATCCCAGAAAACAAATTGTGAACTTGGGGCTTTTTTGTCAGCAAAAACTTTGTGCGGGGTCATTCAGGCCAAGGCGGACAGAAATTAAGGTCATAGGTTATCTCAAATTAAATTTTTTTATTTAAATGACACTGTATTTTCTATGTTTAAAAACTGATTCATACTAATTTACATATATAGAATAGGTTGCATTTTTAGACGTTACCCCTTGGGGTCATGAGCAATCTTGCCACTGTAGATTGTTCTAACCTATAAAGGGAAAAGTGAAAGCCCCAGTTGAAAACCTGTCTTGACTTTGTAGGCATGACAGATTCACTGCGGCAACAGTACCCCCGTTGGAGTGCCGGGGGTTTCAGTATAAATAGTATCCCCACTTTCTGGAAATTTAGTGCTTTAAATTCCCACTGTCGCTGTCTTCCTCATTTGCTCTTTCCCATTCCTGATCTGTCCTATCACTCTGCTATACTATCTTCTTCTTCGCTAGATCAATGACCTACCTTTTTTCTTGAAAACTCTTCCTGGACAAGACTCCTTGTTTGTGTACGAGGTCTTTTGGATCAGCTTGGGAGTATTGGACGCTTTCTGCCGGGTGGTCACTAGGGCTTCCTATGATGTTATTATTTAGCAAAATAGGCATTTTATATGTATGTGTTTTGTTGATAATTTATAATGATGTTTGTATTCTATTTTGTTTTTGTAACCGGGGGTTCGATTAGTTGGGGTAAAGCCTCAGCCGTCCCCTGCGTGGGATGTCTTTATTGTAAAGTGACTGGCCGGTGGAGGGCATTCAGTTTTCCCACTAGGGTTGTTTCAGCAGATCTTTTATGCGGATCGGGGGTTGTCCGGTCCTGATTTGGCTCGGAAGAGTCCGCTGGACCTAAAGCAACAATCAATCAATTTAGACGTTAACGACAACGATTTCTGGTACGGAGATCAAATGCTTGCTTTTGTTCACCTTGCCAGCAGTCCCTTTCTAAACTTGACGATTTGTTGCAGCCTTCTAAACTTGAGGAACAATTATGTTAAGGAACACACCCATCCACCTCCCTTTTTCTCAAAGCTAGCCTCCCGAGGGCGGTGAACATCTTTCCTCCCCCCACCCTTGGCTATAATTTATCGCCTCTGGTTCTAAAGACTAGTCAATTAGATACCCAATGACAAGTGCTTGGACGTTGTATTCAAGTTCACATTTGTTTAAAAGTATCGCTTATATAATATTAACCATTGTAAAAGAAACTAAATAATTTCAAAGAGAAAAACGTCCATACTATCATGCATACACCCGTATTGCTGACCAATTTTCTTCCAGGATAAGAGTAAGACTTCTGCGCTCCCTTGTCATCTCCACCTTCCTATATGCTTGCGAAGCATGGCCCCACACAGCAAATCTACAACGAAGAATACAAAGCATGGAGATGAGGTGCTACCGAAGACTTCTGGGCATTTCCTATACCCAACACATCACCAATGACGAAGTCGGACAGACCATCACACAAGCCATTGGACAACACGACGACCTGCTCACAGTGGTGAAGAAGCGGAAACTCCGATGGTATGGCCACGTCACCAGATCATCAGGCCTTGCAAAGACCATTCTGCAAGGCACAATGCAAGGAGGTAGAAGAAGAAAGGAGACCGAAAAAGAGGTGGGAGGACAACATTCGAAAATGGACTGGTTTGACACTGAGCGATGCCATCAGGGCTGCTGAAGACAGAGAAAGATGGAGTATGCTGGTTAAACGATCATCTGTGGTGCCCCTACGACCTCCGAGTTACGGGACAGGATAGTATAGAATAAGAGTGTATGCTTGTCATTGGAACTTCTATACTAAAAACGTCTTACGTTTATAATATGCTGACAGTCTAATGTGGTGTAGAGTTGGAAGTTACCTCCAAGTTATTTATGAGGTTCAGAATATCAGTCTCCGCGCTCCGTTCTTGCCATCCATTGTCCCATCAAGACTGGTCGATCAGGGGATTTGTGCTGACCACTGCTGGTGACAGTAAGACTCGCACGGACAATCGGACACTGCTGATAAAGACACCTGTGACCACGCTTTGATCTTTTGGACATATCTGTTTGTATGCTCTGTCCAAACGCGGTGGTCCTTTTTATAATGTCACTGTTTGTCTCTCTCTCTCTCTCTCTCTCTCTCTCTCTCTCTCTCTCTCTCTCTCTCCCTCTCTCTCTCTCTCTCTCTCTCTCTCTCTCTTTAGTCTTGCAAACGTCTCTGTTGGCCTGTCTGTCTTTATACCATGCTGCCTCACTAGACAGACAGACAGAGAGAGAGAGAGGGAGAGAGAAAGAGGAAGAGAGAGAGAGAGAGAGAATATAACAATTTTTATATTCTAGGGGTAAAAGAGTTAGCGCTGGGTATACCTTTTTACATCCTGCTCTTGTAACAATAACAATGTGAGAGAGAGAGAGAGAGAGAGAGAGAGAGAGAGAGAGAGAGAGAGAGAGAGAGAGAGAGAGAGAGAGGGGAGAGAGAGGGAGAGGGAGAAGGAGAGAAAAAGAGATGAGAGAGAAGAGGAGGAGAGAGAGAATAGGAGGAGAGAGAGAATAGGAGGAGAGAGAGCGAGGGAGCGTGTTTGTGAGAGAGAGATTGAGAAAGATGGAGAGAGTGTTTGTGAGAGAGATAGTGTGTGTGTTTGTGTAGGTGTGTGTGTGGGGGGGGGGGTGTTTGTCCCTGTGTGTGTGTGACAAACAGACAGACACCACAGACAGATGATGGCTGCTTTTGCGGCGGTTTCTTTATATGGCAATGATTCTGTATTTTGATCGTTCTTGTTTTTACATTTGTCTCTTTAAATTAACAAAAATCTGTCCTAAATTAATATCACACATATTAATGATAAAGTGATGTGAAGTTCCAACTCGTCATTCCGTCTGTATATAATCCGATCAGACTTTGAAAGAATTATATGAAATAAAAGAGGTATTAGGCTTTGCTATAGTAATTAACAAGTCTACATCATTTAAAGAACTTCCCAAATTTCAAACGACAATGATAACGCTGTATAACAATTCGTCCGTTTTAATGATATATTCAGATTAAATATTTATTTATTAAAAAATAGTTTGAACGGGGAATACTGGTATTTAAATCTCACCCGATAGATCCCAACCATTACAGTAAGGTTTTGGGCACTTAGTGTAAAGACAACAACAACAACAATAATAATTATTTTAAAAAATAATAATAATAATAATAATAATAATAATAATAATAATAATAATAATAATAATAATAATAATAATAATAATAATAATAAATAGTATAATAATAATAATAATAATAATAATAATAATAATAATAATAATAATAATAATAATGATGATGATGATGATGATGATGATGATGATGATGATGATGATGATGATGATGATGATGATGATGATGATGATAATAATAATACAGGATGCTATCACGCGCTTTTTCCTCAATCTAGACCAAAGCGCTGCGATCTGAAGAGATCGTTATTACAGCAGTCAGAACACTCTTTTAGTTTTGACATTTTAGATTGACTGCATCCGATACCATTATTGAAGGGAGTGAGGAAACCGGAGTACCCGAAAAAACCTTCGGTGTCCTGAAAAGTCTCGTACCTAAGTCACACACGGGGTTCCAACTCGCCACCTCCGGACCATCTCACTATCAACTGAGCTACCAGGCCATCCCTGTGATAAAGAGTTGGTGAAGTAGCACATCGCCCTTCAAAGTCATTACTCAGTCCAATATCTGTGCAATAATAACAGTCAATATCAGTGGGTAAAATATGTCTTCGTCCCTTTACTCGTGCAATAGTCGTCTGGGATTAGAATTCATTGATATAACCGTTTTTGCATTTAACCCAAACAACATGAATGTTCTTATACTTAACATAAAACGTAAGCGACAAGGAGAATGCTACCTACATATGATGTCCAGCAACAATGTGAAGTGTCAAGTGTGTAGAGCATACTGTGTTACGCTTCTTGTTGATTGATGTTTTTGTTTAAATGCCGGCAAAGCATGTCTTAATTTCTCACAGTGAGATAATAAAGGTTTTTATAGTTAAAGAACTTTAAGCTCAGCTCTGTAGCTATTGTTCTTGGCTTTGTCCGTCCGGCGTTTGTCTGTTTGTACGTCCGGATGTAACATTTGCGCACTGTTCTTTGAAACTTTTTTTAAAAAAGTCTTGTATCTAGTTTTGTTTGCAACAATTATATTAAGTCCTACGCCCAATCATCATCGCGGATACACGAGTCCTTTAAACCAATCACAACTAACAACATTGGACGTGAAAAATCAGGTTACGTCGACAGTGACAAGTTTGCGTGTAAGAACGGATTTAATGCCACGCAGTACTTCAGTTCCTATCCTGTTGTGGTCTGCTCCTCCCACCGTTCTGCAAGAGCCACAGACACGTGTTACAAACAATATAGAACAGTCAATCAGTAGTCAATGAAGACCAAATATATGATTTACATAAACCGGTACCTATAAAGGTCGAAAAGGCAACTAAAGACAACTAAAGACGGCTAAAGACAACTAAAGACGGCTAAAGACACCTATGTATAGACAACTAAAGACAACTAAAAGTTGTCTTTAGTTGTCTTTTCGCCCTTTATAGGTATCCCTAAAAACAACTAAAGACAACTGAAGACGGCTAAAGACACCAGGGGTAGAAATTTTAGAGGGTATACAAGGCTACAAACAACTTAAAGAGCCCCAAAACACCTGCCATCTTTGAAAGACATTGGCTATGGCAGAAATTTGTTGCCGCGTAGAAAGTACAACGGATTTAAAAAAATAACAATAATATTTTTCAAGTATATTATATAAGATAATTGATTTAGATACAAAGTGAAAGCTGTTCTGGGTGATTGTGTAGTCGGATTTAATGAAAATGCAATGCCCGATTCGAAACTGAGGCTATTGTTGTTTATAGGGTTAGGGTTAGGGTTAGTTGTCTTTAGTTGTCTATACATAGGTGTCTTTAGCCGTCTTTAGTTGTCTTTAGCCGTTAGCCGTCTTTAGTTGTCTTTAGCCGTCTTTAGTTGTCTTTAGTTGTCTTTAGCCGTCTTTTCGCCCTTTATAGGTACCGGTCTTTAGTTGTCTTTAGTTGTCTTTAGTAGTCTTTAGCTGTCTTTAGTTGTCTTTAGCTGTCTTTAGTTGTCTTTAGTTGTCTTTTCGACCTTTATAGGTACCCACATAAACAACCTAAAATATACAATGACGCAGTTAGCATTATAACAATAGATCAAAGCATTATAACAATAGATCAAAGCATTATAACAATAGATCAAAGCATTATAACAATAGATCAAAGAGTGAACGAAGTACTGAATAAGTGAGGACATAGGTTTCTTATTTGTAATGATGACACCACGCTGGAAACACCATGTTTTCCTTAAAGAAACGGCAGAAATGCTTCCATTAAGATATTTTCCAGAAAGCCCTTTGTCACATGTTTCGCATCCAGTAAACTCCAGTTTTTTGCAAGCATACAGGACTAATGCCACAGAGCTATTTCAGTTGTTGTAGTTAAGAGATTTTGTTTGTTTGTTTGTTTGTTTGTTTGTTTGTTTGTTTGTTTGTTTGTTTGTTTGCTGCAGTTGTCTAAAATCACATTATTGTAAAAAGTCGTTAAATTAAAATGCTGAACTGAATCGAGGTTTCTTGCACGCCTATAAGTCTCACGCTAACATACTATACACGTTTCTGTATTATTATTATTGCATTAGTTAATGTACTATCTTGCAGTTCCTCGCCTAACGAGTTTGACACTACTTTTAACCCTTTCACCACAGTATATCACACTTCGCTATTTATTAATCTGTTCAGCCCAGTTTCGCCGCGCAGTGGCTTTATTTAACAAAGCGATTTGCAAATGAAATTCAGGCGGTTTTATCTTCACAATAGATCCCCCATTGAAAAGGAAAGAATGCCCATTTGCAAAGACGCGCGCGCTCTCTCATAGAAAAGACTCAATAGAAAACTATTGGTCGGGCGTCTGGCAGTGACTAAGTCCTCTTTACAAAATGCACATTTTACTTAAAGGGACCCACTTTGACCACGCCCCAACATTCACAGTGAGGGTTGCCACACTGAAAAAACAAGCTTAAAGCAACAAAAAAAAGGAACGCTTTGGAAAGTATATTTATTTTTTTAATGAATAATTTCCGTACTTTTTGTGTCTATTAATAACAACAGCCGTTGGCTAGCCAGTCAACATTCTGTAGCTAAAAATAACAGCTATACCAAAGCCGGTAAGAGACATATGTTGCTCGTAAGGTTTTCATTTTAGATTGATAAAATAGACCCTACCCTGCCACAGACACCAGACATGCACACTTCAAGTCTTCAAGCTGTCAGAACCGAAATGGAATTTTTTTTTTAAATTTAACGTCTATTCACATCTGTAATATTAGACAACATATTAAATTAGAAACAGATTAACTTAAAATTAAAATAAAGGAGTTAACATGAACAAAATTAATATAACGACATTTATTTAAAATAACTCTATTGTTATTGCTTATTTATGATGTGTTAATGAATAAGAAAGCAAGATGACAACATATATGCTTATTGCAATCATCGCGAAGAGTGTATTTAAAATTATAATAATTGAAAAATACTTACAGATTATTCTATGAATAAAAAATATGTAATGATAAATATAACTATTTAACCTAATTCCTCGAGCATAAGCTGTTCTGATTAAACCTTTGTTAAAACTTAAATTTGAACTCTACGGATCGTTTTAAACAATCCGTATATTTTATAAATTTAATTTCAATGATAAATGGTAAACGTTTGAATGAATACCATCTTTAAAATGACATCGTCATTATAACTTACGCATTTTTTGTTTAATTGACTTATTAAAAGTTGTTTTGTTTTTTAAGCAATTCTATATTTGACGTCATACTTTGCATACATTTGACAAGCATGCCTTTCATGCATTTGTTGATAATAGGCGCATGATTCTATTATTATTATTATTATTATTATTATTATTATTATTATTATTATTATTATAAGAATTGACCAATTGGAGATGGAAATGGAAAATTCTAACTAAAGCGTTACGTTTAAGCAACTAAAGCCCACGATGTCATTGTGTATGTGTGTGTGTATATTAACAATGCGAATCTTAAGGAAAACCCGTTTTCGCCAAAAGTAAACAAAGCCTTTCCATTGGGGCCTTTTAATCTTCTGTATGTTAACCTCCCCTTGCTGTTCAGATCAGGGATGAAGCAGGATAGAGCAGAGGGCTTCACATTTTTGTGTGTCATTGCCTCTGTAATAATAACAATAACAACAACAACAACAATAACAATAATAACAATAATAATAATAATAAAAATAATAATAATAAGAATAATAAGAATAATAAGAATAATAAGAATAATAAAAAGAAGAAGAAGACTGTTGACAAAAAGGTATGTTGTTCTGTTATAGTCTGTATATGTCACAAACTGTCTACAGACAAATTATAAGTTTTTAGTAGTACGCCTGATGGATTTTATGTGTTGCTTGTTTGTATGATGTGACCGTAATGCAACGTTATCATTACTGGGCCACAAATACAGGTCTGAATGTTTCTGGGTTTGGGGGGATAATAATAATAATAATAATAATAATAATAATAATAATAATAATAATAATAATAATAATAATAATAATAATAATAATAATAATAATACAGGATGCTATCACGCGCTTTTTCTTCCATTGAACTCAAAGCGCGGCGATCTGAAGAGATCGCTATTACGCAAATCGGAAGAGAAATACGATTGACAGCACCAAATACCATTATTGAAGGGAGTGAGGAAACCGGAGTACGCGGAGCTAACTCTCGATGTCCTGAACAGTCTGGTACGCAAGTTCGTAAACCCCTCTCCCACCCCGTTCAATCACGCATTTACATAATTCGAAGGTACATAATAGGCATACTGATGAACAATATACCATATCAACAACGTAAGACAACGTCGACACAATAGTAAGATCTGTTACCAAATATAAACAAATTATAAAACAACAATACTAAAACTAAACTAAAAATAAAAACAACGAAAAAGTCTTGAAAACTAAAGACAATGGAAGAGGGAAGGAGACAGACTCATTTAAAACAATTTAGTTTCTTTATCCATTTCTTAAGGCTGCGTCTACCGTTGACAATAAACAAATAGGTGTCTAGGAAAAGAAACCAAAAGCAGATCCAAATTAACGATAGATAAAACATATTCACACTTTTCTGCTATCCTATGCACCAACGGGAATCCCCTCTATGAAAAATACTTCCGGTTTTTTTTTCGCGTGTTTTAGTGAGTTATTTCCAAATATTCAAGAATAATAACATGTGTCACTGGCCACCTGTATCGTACCCTCACATATTTTTATTTTTTTTGCTGCAGTTTATTATCCCTTTCTATCGCCAGTAACGCGCCTAAACCCTACCTACCTAACATTATTTGTGAATTTTTGAAAAATATTCGGAAAAACATAACGCCCAGATGCTGGCTCGAACCCACACCTGTCAGCCGCCATTGGTTTCTGGCTTGTGGACAAGGCAAGTTAGTCCCGCCTTAGCCCACTTGGCCACAACGCTTGCATAACATAGTCAGTTACTTCGTGTTTTGTGAAGGTTGCGACGGCGAAGCTATGAAAAACTACAAGAGTCTTCAGGTCTTGTTTCACTTTCAGTCGATGATCGACGCACCTCCAAAGTCGCCACAAATACAGGCCTCTACGATTGTTTTTTGCATTCTTTCACTGAGCATGTACTTCCTCCACCGTTTTTATACTTATCCCACTCGTTTTCTGGCTCTAACAATCGTCGTTTTCGGCAATTTGCCATATTTAAAAGTCACGCATCAAGCTTTGATAAAAGCAAAACAAGCCAAAGCGGAACTTGGTTTCATATAACCTCGTTTTAATTTATAATGGCGATACCCACGAGTTTTTATGAGAGGTGCCGGAAAGTTGTGAATATCTCAGGTTATTGTTCAAAAACAAACAAGACAACCCATAGTGTCGCATTACACCTTTTGATCGATGGCCACTTAATGTATTACCAGAGCAAGATACACACAACAGTGCACCATGCTTAATAGCATATGCCCACAAGAAGTCTTAAGTGTAGGCTTAAGCATTAACTATGCCTACTACTGGTGCAACAGTGCTGCATATAAATGAATCGCTCTTCCAATGTTTTGCTGACATTCCGTGAGGCTATATTGATATTGACAAGTATTCTTGTCTATTGCACGCCACTGTCAATGAAACTCGCGATCTACGGCACAGGACACCACCAGCACCCCCCCCCCCCCTGCCCCTGTCACCTGTCCTACCAGCTAGGCCATTATTCAGTGTGTGTGTGTGTGTTTGTGTGTGTGCGCGCGTGTGTGTGTGTGTGTCAAATACATGTCTGTTTGAATTCTTTGTTTGTTGTATTTTTTTATTTTTTTTTGGGGGGGAGAAGGAAAAAGGGGGGTGGGGGTGGAGGTATCGCTGTTTCTGTGTGTTGACTGGGGCTAAAGAAGGAGCAAGATAATCTTATCAAAGTCGACCCTAATGTAAGCTGTGGTGTGCAACCAAAGGATGGAGAGCAATAACTGCTGAGTCGACCAATTCACACTTTTCTGCTATCCTATGCACCAACGGGAATCCCCTCTATAAAAAATACTTCCGGTTTTTTTTCTCCGCGTGTTTTAGTGAGTTATTTCCAAATATTCAAGAATAATAACATGTGTCACTGGCCACCTGTATCGTACCCTCACATATTTTTATTTTTTTTTTGCTGCAGTTTATTATCCCTTTCTATCGCCAGTGGCGCGCCTAAACCCTACCTACCTAACATTATTTGTGAATTTTTGAAAAATATTCGAAAAAACATAACGCCCAGATGCTGGCTCGAACCCACACCTGTCAGGCGCCATTGGTTTCTGGCTTGTGGACAAGGCAAGTTAGTCCCGCCTTAGCCCACTTGGCCACAACGCTAGCCTAACATTGTCAGTTACTTCGTGTTTTGTGAAGGTTGCGACGGCGAAGCTATGGAAAACTACAAGAGTTTTCAGGTCCTGTTTCACTTTCTGTCGATGATCGACGCACCTCCGAAGTCGCCACAAATACAGGCCTCTACGATTGTTTTTTGCATTCTTTCACTGAGCATGTACTTCCTCCACCGTTTTTATACTTATCCCACTCGTTTTCTGGCTCTAACAATCGTCGTTTTCGGCAATTTGCCATATTTAAAAGTCACGCATCAAGCTTTGATAAAAGCAAAACAAGCCAAACCGGAACTTGGTTTCATATAACCTCGTTTTAATTTATAATGGCGATACCCACGAGTTTCTATGAGAGGTGCCGGAAAGTTGTGAATACTAAGCGACATTTGGACGGTAGACAATCCTGTCACAGTTCTAGTGTAACGAGCAGCTATTTCGTCTTTCATGACGTATAGCAACGACAAACTCAGTTACTGCTTTGCACGGGCAACCACACGGAAAATCACCACCCTAGAGAGCGCGCAACATCACCCCATTTCTCATCATCTGTTAGTCGGTGTTTGGTTGTCGAGAGTTAGAGCTGGGGAAGGAAAGTCAGCTAGAGAGAGAATATAGACTATTCCCACAAAAAGCTGGCCATGGGGGGAGGGAAGGGGGAGCCTTCAACGCTTCTCTTTTTCTCTTCGACCGGGAGTGTGGGATTGAGATCTTTCCGGACCTTTAGTGAAATCAAAACATGTTTTGTTATCACTGCACAATAATTTGTAACCGAACGGTAACTTTACTAATAGTAAGAAGAAGAAGAAGAAGACGAAGAAGATGATGATGAAGAAGCGTTAACCCTAATTTAATACGTAATACTTAATTTAGCGATGGGGTTAGAGTCTACGACAAAAATAAAAATTCACCATAATAAAAACCTATAACACAGAACGATCGTGACACAAAGAAAATAGGACAAATAAAAATGGTCACGCGTCAAGAGGTTCACACAACAGATATTCTCATTTTGGGTTTCAAGAAATTCTAGCTTCGCTGCGTCTCAAATGAAAAATGATTCTAGATCGGATTTTACAGATATCATTGAAAAAGATATGGGGATAGTTTTTTCGTGCCAAATTTTGTTTTATTTGATAGTGAAATTTAATATATGCAATCTGGGCAAAGGGGCTTCCCGATCAACTTTCGCCTATTTTGATGCAGACGAGAAAGTAAATTGGGCCTACTTGGAGTTTATTTTTTGAAGAATTAACTGTGAAAGGTTAACGTGGAATGTTCCTCATGGCGATATTTTTATTTAAGCATAGTTGGATTAATTTCCGATTTGGACGTTTTGTTCAATTATGTCCAGTTTTTATGATTGTCGGGCATTTTATGTTGGACATTTTGGTCTTTTTCTTTCAATGCGATTTTTGATTTTGATGTCTTCTTTCTCTGGATTCTTTGTGCGTATCCATCTACACACCAATCATTAAATACCTCTACCAAGTACCTCACTTTCTTTTTTCTCTGTAGATGTTTAAATTGTAGATGTTTTTGTGTGTGTGTGTGTGTGTGTGGTGTTTTTTTTTCTTTCCTTCCACGAGGGTATTTTTAATCTACTTTTTTTTTCTTTTCTCTCATTTTCTTGTCTGTCATTCTTTGTGCGTGTTCGTGTGTGTGTGTGTGTGTTTGTGTGTGTACCCATCTACACACCTATCCATTAAGTCTCCTCGCCCCGTCGCACGCAGTTGTAATTTTACCCATAATGCATACAGAAACGTACCCCCTTTCAAGGGAGGCTAGACCAGTAAATCCAGTCACAAACGAGCTCTTTTGTGATTGAAAGCAGAGACTGATAAAGCAAAATGGCGTTTAGCGGGTCCACTCCAGTGCGCACGGTGAATAAAAATTGAATAGAGAAGGTTAATATCTGTATGAGGAGTGACGCTACGATTTTATTTGGGGTGGGGAGGGAGAATGGGGTGTTTCCCCTTTCTCCCTTTTCTGTATGGACTTGTTGTGGGTATAATAGCAGTACTGGACTTCTTAATTTGAAGGGAGAAAGTCTAAACTGAGTATTTCACATCCTTTTTTCATGATCATTCTATTTCAGCTAAACGTAGTTCGCAAGATGAACATAAGTTAAATAATTACGGATATAGACTTCTGGAGTTATGTAAATCGCACTCTTTGCTTATATTTAATGGGAGAGTGGGACGTGACAGAGGCATTGGTGCACTTACAAGTAGCTCAAGTTCTGTTATAGATTATTTTATTGGATCTTATGAACTTTTAAGCTTTGTTTCTGATCTGCATGTTGAATCATTTGATGCTTTATTTTATGATGTCCATAATCCGGTTACATTGTCTTTTGAAATGAATGTTCAGCGTCAGCTTGACGACGTAATTCCAGTTTGTCAGAGTAAAATAAGTAGTGACAGTCAGTCTGAAAGAGTTAAGCGGTGGTCCAATGATAAATCAGAGTTGTTTAAAGAAGTATTATTACGTAATGACATAGACACGTTACTTGACTTTGTTGACGTATCCTCGGTTGGCGATGCAAACAAACAGCTAACAGCTATTTTGTTGAAGTCAGCTAAAGAAGCATTGGGAAGTGTCAAACTTAATAATTCTTTTGGGCAGCGTAGAATGAACAAACAAAAATGGTTTAATGAAGATTGTCGACAAAAGAGGAGTGAATATTTTAAATTTAAACGAAAATTAAGACTAAAAAACAATTCAAGAAATAGATATAATTTTACGAAAATAAGTAAAGAATATAAAAACATTTTGAGGAAAAGTGCAAAGCAAATGAAAATTCAGTTGCAACAAGAATTAACACATTTAAGTACAACTAATCCCAAAGAATATTGGAAGCGAGTTAAAAGTTCATCAACAGCAGAATGTAGTATAGATATAAATACTTTATATGATCATTTTAAAAACTTAAATGTTGAAGTTAAGGGAGACGATGAAGACGAACAGAATGTAAGGTATGATGTTGATTTCGACACAGAATTTTTAAATGCATCAATTACTGTAGATGAAATTATAAAAGCAGTTAAAACCTTAAAAGTAGGGAAAGCAGCTGGTATTGATGAAGTTTACAATGAATACATTAAAGGAAGCATGCCAGAATTAGCACCTGTTTTTTGCAAATTATTTAATAAAGTACTCGAGTCTGGAGAAATACCTGAAGAATGGGTTATTGGTTTAATAAAGCCATTATATAAAGGTACAGGTAGTAAAGCTAATTGTGATAATTACAGAGGTATTACACTTTTAAGTTGTGTTGGTAAATTGTTCACAAGTATTTTAAATAACAGACTTACCGAGTTCGTAGAGAGCAATAGTATTTTGTTAAATAATCAGGCTGGTTTTAGACGAAATAACTCAACAATTGACCATGCTTTTGTTCTGAAAATGTTAATTGATATTTTTAAAAAACATAAAAAGAAATTATTCTGTGCTTTTATTGATTATGTCACGAAGAGAGGGGTTGGGGGATGGGGGTTAAGCTCTTAATCTCTAGCGCGGTATTTCCTCCTTTGATAGGGCAATGGTGCGATGACATTCAAGAGATTAATGCTGGGCCAACTTAATAAGTGATAGACAGGGTAAAGACGAGATGGAGAGTAAGGCTACACTAGTTAAGAAATTCACATTCAAAGGCCAGTCAGGGTAATTGCAATTTCTCAACTATCTACTTTTATTAATTTGAAATGGGGACTGTAGGTCAAATACTTCTAACGTGAGTCATAGGCATAGCGTCTTTTAGTAAGGAGTAGTCTGGTGATTTTCCGGGTAGTCAATATTTGGGGTACTAGAGCGAATGTAGACTGATCTCATCACAGGGCGAGAGTGTATCTGTATGGTCTTCAGAGTCTCTCTGATAATCTGGCGAGTGGGGATTCTCGTAGGCTTAGGCACTTAGCTCTGTACTGCAGTGCGGCGTTTGGTCCAGGATACTCTGGGTGGCTTGTTAGCATGGGCAGTAGCGTGGGTGCGAAAGATGCAGGTCAGTGGTCACGCGATGATGACGCATGGATCACGAGTGCTTGTCTTGTGATGGAGTACAGGCATGGAAATCGGCTTTCGTGGCTAGCCGTCTGGAAAATGGCGAAGTCCCAAGTCTCGCTTCTCATTGACCTCCTGGGTTGACAGGGGCCTGCGGCGGGTCAGTGACTGGGAGATGATTCAAGGCCGGGGTGATACGCCCGGTACAGGAACCCGTCTGCAATGTATACAGACGCTGTATCAGCGGGGGATAGGGATAGTGTGGATTCAGGGCCTGTGGTATGATAGCCCTTCTCAGAATTCAAATTGGTGTGACCGGTCATGGGTTGAGCCAGTGCACATACCAACAGTCAAACAATGCAACTAGATTTACTGGGCCAAAGGGGAGTTTATTGGCAGCCGCTGGTATAAGATACATTCGGCGCATTAGGATGGGGTTGGCAACAGGGCAAATATTTATACATTGGGAGCAGGGGGGAAAGCAAATGGAGGATACAGGGCAAATGGGTTGTAGGCCTGGGCTGTACTGGGGACTTTAATCTACATGTAGGGACAACATGGCATGGGGTATTTACACATGGGGCAAACGGAGCATACAAGCATAAATCCAAACATGTCATGGGTCATATACAAGGTAGAAAATATGTGCAAGGGATAAATACAAGTCATAGCAACACATCAAGGCAAAATTATAGACAGGAACATACATATTGACAGGACGCATGAACATGATGGGCGAACGACGGGTGATGGGTCGGCTATATGACAAAGAGTAAGTTCCCTCTCTTACCTTGACTTAAGACGGGTGGAAGCACAAGGGTACTGTCGAAACTCAGAGGTCACTCGGTGATGGAGACGTGTTTTCGGACAGGCTGTGACTTCGAGGCAGCAATGCTTGGGTCTGACACTATGTCAAGGTTTGTGCCAGGCTTTAAGGAGATGTCCCGGGGGGCGGGGCTTAAGCGACTGGGCGAGCGGGCCTGCTAGAGATGGCTGGGTAGGGAGAGATGATGGCTGGCTGAGTGCGGTGCTGGAATGCTCGCGGCCGAGCTCAGAGTTGCAATTGCACGCCTTGTCACAGAGGCCCCCCCAAGGAAAAAGGCGAGGACGTAGGACTCGACGAAGACGCGGCCAATCAGCTCTGAGGTCGGCTGCCGGGTGAGGCGATGGTTTGCGATGATCCGGGTGATGCGGGGCGATGCAGGGTTCCGGGTAGTCGATGGCGGATGCCCAAGGCTGGGGTCCGCGGAGCTGCCGGGTTTCGGCTACGGTTAGTGGGCGGCGGCGGGAATGAAGGCTGGGGCGTCGGCCCTCAGGGGCGACTCGCTGGAGTCGGTTGCGGGGTGACGGCTGAGGAAGTCTGCGCCGTGGTTGTCTTTTCCTGGGATGTGCTCCAGCTGGAAAGAGTATGCTTGGAGCAGCAGAGCCCACCTCATCAGCCGGGCGTTGAGCGATTTGGATGTCGCCAAGAAGGAAAGCGGCTGATGGTCCGCTTGGACGGTAAAGTGCGAGCCGTAGAGATACAGTTGGAACTTCTGGACTGCCCAGACGAGGGCGAGACACTCTTTCTCCGACGTGGCGTAATTCTGTTCGGCCGGCTTGAGTTTCCGGCTGGCGTACGCGACGGGGAAGAGCGTCGGGGCGTCCGCGGAGTCCCGTTGGAGTAGAACGGCTCCGAGGCCTACGTCGCTGGCGTCTGTGCGCAGGACGAAGGGCTGTCCGTGGTTGGGGAGTCGCAGGACCGGCTGGGACGTCAGCTTGTCCTTGAGCTCCTGGAAGGCAGCTTCACATTGCGGGGTCCAGAGGACTCGGTCCGGTGCGGTTTTCCGGGTTAGACTGGATAGTGGCGCGGCGATCCCGTTGTAGCCGGGTACAAACTTCTGATAGAAGCCACTCAGTCCCAGGAAGGACTGAACATCTTTCTTGGTCTTGGGGCGTGGCGCGTCTCGAAGGCGCTGGGCGGTCTTTTCCAGAGGCCGGAGCTGTCCATGGCTGATGGTGTGGCCAAGGAATTCCAGCTCCTGATAGCCGAACTGGCATTTGGTCGGCCGGGCAGTGAGGCCAGCTTCTCTGAGGCGGCGCAAGAGTTGGCGCACCACTCGCAGGTGCTCCTCCCATGTCTCCGTTGCGACGAGTATGTCGTCCATAAAAGAGTGTATGAACGGACAGTGGAGGGGGTCCAATAGCTTCCGCATCATCGTGCTGAAAATACTTGGGGCATTGTGCAGACCAAACGGCAGAACGTTGAACTCATAGTGGCCGTCCATCGTGCTGAAGGCCAGGTACTGGCGGGATGAAGGGTGCACGGGAATCTGGTAAAAGCCTTTGCTCAGATCCACTCGGGAGAAGTATCGGGCGGATTGTAGCTTTGCAAACAAGTCTGTTGGGTCGGATAGGGGTCCGGGCACGAACTGGGTTACAAGGTTCAACTGCCGGAAGTCGATACAGAGGCGATGTTCTCCGCTGGGCTTCCGTGATAGAACTATTCCTGCGCTGTAGGGGGAACGGGAGGGAGCGATGACTCCGGCTTGTAGCAGAGCCTCTACTTCCGTTCTTACTACTTGCTGCTGGGAAAGTGGGACGGGGTACGGTTTCTGGCGGACGGGAGTGGGGTCCGTCAGGGTCAGTCGAACTTCTTCCAGGTCCGTCCTCCCAGGAATGTCGGTGAGGACTTCCCTGTAGTCTGCTACGATGGCGCGTAGTTGGCGCTGCTGGCCGGCGGGGAGTGAGGGGTCCAGAGAGACGTCCCGGAAGGATTCCTTCCCTTTTAGCGGAAATTCGGCGACGCCGGTCTCTGTGCCATCCACTTCGACGGCCAGCGCGACCGTGAGTAGCGAGTGCGAGTCGGGGGCGGGTGCCGGTTGCTCCAGGTACCGCTTGAGCAGATTGATGTGGTGGGTCCTGGGCTTTCCGCCTACCTCGATGCGATAAGTGGTACGGGAGAGCTTCTCAAGCACCGGGTAGGGTCCCTGCCAAGCTATGTCTAGCTTGTTTGTGCCGCTGGGGAGAAGCAGTAGGACTTGGTCTCCTACCTGTAGTTCTCGGTCCCGGGCGCGGCGGTTGTGGTAGCGGGCTTGCCTTTCTCTCGCCTTCTTCAGGTTGGCGGAGGCGGCTTTCCATGTAGCCTTGAGGGTTTCTTGGAGCTTCGTGACGTATTTCGTGGCGTCGACCGGTGCCTCGTCCAGTTTGGCGTCGGTCCAGCTACGTCGCAAGGCGGCTAGAGGTCCGGAAAGGGGTCTTCCGAAAAGCAGCGTGGAAGGCGTGTATCCGGTGGAGGTGTGCGGGGTCTCTCGATACGCGAAGAGCGCTGACGCGACGTATGTGTCCCACGCTTCCGGCTGTTCGTCGGCGATCTTGCGGATAATCGAGATAAGAGTCCCGTTTAGGCGCTCGACCTGTCCGTTGCTAGCGGGGTGGTAGGGTGGAGTCCGGATATGGCGGATGCGGAGTAGTTGAAAAACTTCTTGCATGAGTTTCCCGGTGAACTGGGACCCGTTGTCGGTCAAGATGTTGTCCGGGAATCCGACTCGTGTGAATATGGTGACGAGCGCGTCGGCGACTCGGGTGGCGTCGATCTTCGGTAGAGGAACGGCTTCACACCACATCGAGCAAGCGTCGACAAGGGTTAGTAGGTACTGGTTCCGCTTCTTGGTCCGCGGGAGGGGTCCTACGATGTCGACTGCCACTCGTTGGAAGGGTGTTCCGACAACGACGGTGGGGCTGATAGTGACCGGGACGGTGTGATGGCGGGGCGAGTATCGTTGGCACTGGCTACAGGACTTGACGTAGCGCTTCACGTCTTCGGTCATCCCGGGCCAGTGGTACTGAGCGCTGATGCGTAGAGTGGTCGCTCCTATGCCCATATGTCCGCTTAGGGGCATGCTATGGCCAAGTTCCAGGACTTGGGGGCGAAGTGTCGCAGGCACGACGAGTTGGGAATGGTCGTCCTTCTGACGGAAGAGGAGTCCGTCTTCGACGAAAAAGTCCCCGGACTTGGGTGGAGTGCGTGCGGCGGGAAGTTTTCCGTAGCACTTGCGGAGGGTGACGTCGCTTTCTTGGGCCTTCCGGATCTGTTCCGGCATCTGGTTGGGTATCGGGGGTGGTGTCGCGGCTGTTTTCGCCTGGGCGCGCGTCTGGACGGCGGCCATCGACTCCACAGGCTGGGGCGGCATCCCCAAGAACACGTATCGGCATCCTAAAATCAGGTCGTACAGGGGCTGGTCCATCACGGCAGCTTGGATGGTCCCCGTTACGTATCGGCTGGTGACTTGGATCCGGGCTATCGGGAGCGTGGTGCTGGGTTGTGACGCGTCGGCCAACTTCAGGGTGATAGTCTCGCCGGTCAGGTCTTGGTCCCTGATGAGCGAGCGGCGGACGACGGCGTCGAAGGTGAGTCCAGTGTCGTATAGACAGTGGGCTGGGCGATTGTTGACAGTCACTTGCTCGGTGACGGCCGGTCGATCGGCGGGAGTGACGACGGGGGTTACCGGTTTCCCGTCGGGGGTAACTTGGCGTAGGGCTAGTACGGTACCTTGTTTGCGACGCTGGTCGCTAATGCGGCGAAAACATTTCTCCCGGGTGTGTCCTCGGCGCTGGCAGTAGCCGCAGTAGAGCTCTGTGCTCCGCTTCCCTGGCTCTGCTCCGGGGTTCGGGCGTCCTTTGGGCGGTTGTGGACGGTGGTTCGCTGGCGGGACTGGCCGGCGAGGCTGGTGGCGGGTATCTGGCGACGAGGGTGCGGGGGGATCACGGCGAGGCTGTCTGTCGTCGGGATGGGCGGTGAGGTAGCGGTCCGCGACGATGATCAGATCTTCAAGGCGAGCGGCGCCCTGTTCGGCGGCGAAAGTCCGAAGTTCCGCTGGCATTGTCCCTCGGAGTTGCTCGGCTAGCATCAACTCCAGCAATCCGTCATATGTCCTTGGTTCGTCAGTTTGCTCTATCCATTTGTCCCGTAGCGTAGCTAGACGGTCGGCAAACTGCGTGAACTTCTCCCCTTTCTCTCTCCGGGAGTTCCGGAAATTCTTGCGGTAGTGCTCACCTGAGAGCTCAAAACCATGCAGCAGGGCTCTCTTGAGGGCGGGGTAGTCTCCCTCCTCGGAAGTCGGTGTCTTGGCCAGAATCTCATAGGCCTTCCCCTTAAGGCCATGACTGAGCTTGCGATACCAGTGCTGGGGGTCAAGACCGTTTTCTCTCGCGACCCGTTCGAATCGGCCGAGATAGACTTCAATCGATTCGTCTCGTTCGACGAATGGGTCCAGGGGGAAGTTCATCCCCGGAATCGGCGGGGGGGGGGTGCGGGTATTCCGGTGCTGGTGGCGAAGCTGGGGGCGATGAGCGAGTAGTCTTCGCTAGCGGGCGATGCGATCCCTAAATCGCGGCGGTCGCGCTCAAGCTGGAGGAGTGCTTGGCGCCGTTCGAGCTCCTTGTCCTTCCTCTTCTCTTCCAGTGCCGCTATCCTCTCGTCCTCCTCCTTCCTCCTTGCGGCGGCTCTCTCCTCCTCGGCTATTTTTCGAGCGGCGGCTCGCTCTTCCTCCGCTACTCTCTCCTTCTCCTCCTCTCGCTTCCGAGCGGCGGCTCTTTCCTCCGCGGCGATGCGCTCTTTCTCCTCCTCTCTCCTCCGGGCGGCGGCCCGTTCTTCCGCGGCGATGCGCTCTTTCTCCTCCTCTCTCTTTGCCTCTCGCTCTTTGGCCCTCTCCTCCCTCTTCAACTTTTCCTCTGCCACGTCAGCATCTACGTTAGCCAGGACGTAGTCTTTGAGTTCGGTGCCGGCGAGCCCTAAGCTCTTGCCAATACTCTTGTACTTAAGCGCAAGCTCTCCCCGGTCGGCCATGGTAAGGGAGGTAACTTACCCTGAAAAAGGTCCTAACCGGAATGAGGGGCGCACACAAGGGGTACACTGACGGAAAACAAGGGGGTGGGCTGGATGAGCTAAGATGCAACTGCAAAGGGGCGAATACAACACAACCACAAGACAAAATGCAATCAAACCACAGAGACAAAATGCAATCAATCAAAAATACAAAAATGAATACAAGAAAAAGCCTTTTGAGATATCACCACTCGGGGAAGCCAGTAAGGGACCTAAGGGGCTATGCTATACACTACTAGGCTTAGAGGGCTGGGTCCTATCTATACTGGGCTGGGGTGGAAGTTACGCTAAGTCCTAAGTCTTGTCAAGTTGGGATGGGAAACCTAAGTCTTTTGTCTCGTTGGGTTGGGAGGGGGAACCTAAGTCTTTAGTCTCGTCGGGGTCGCCAAAGTTAATGTCACGAAGAGAGGGGTTGGGGGATGGGGGTTAAGCTCTTAATCTCTAGTGCGGTATTTCCTCCTTTGATAGGGCAATGGTGCGATGACATTCAAGAGATTAATGCTGGGCCAACTTAATAAGTGATAGACAGGGTAAAGACGAGATGGAGAGTAAGGCTACACTAGTTAAGAAATTCACATTCAAAGGCCAGTCAGGGTAATTGCAATTTCTCAACTATCTACTTTTATTAATTTGAAATGGGGACTGTAGGTCAAATACTTCTAACGTGAGTCATAGGCATAGCGTCTTTTAGTAAGGAGTAGTCTGGTGATTTTCCGGGTAGTCAATATTTGGGGTACTAGAGCGAATGTAGACTGATCTCATCACAGGGCGAGAGTGTATCTGTATGGTCTTCAGAGTCTCTCTGATAATCTGGCGAGTGGGGATTCTCGTAGGCTTAGGCACTTAGCTCTGTACTGCAGTGCGGCGTTTGGTCCAGGATACTCTGGGTGGCTTGTTAGCGTGGGCAGTAGCGTGGGTGCGAAAGATGCAGGTCAGTGGTCACGCGATGATGACGCATGGATCACGAGTGCTTGTCTTGTGATGGAGTACAGGCATGGAAATCGGCTTTCGTGGCTAGCCGTCTGGAAAATGGCGAAGTCCCAAGTCTCGCTTCTCATTGACCTCCTGGGTTGACAGGGGCCTGCGGCGGGTCAGTGACTGGGAGATGATTCAAGGCCGGGGTGATACGCCCGGTACAGGAACCCGTCTGCAATGTATACAGACGCTGTATCAGCGGGGGATAGGGATAGTGTGGATTCAGGGCCTGTGGTATGATAGCCCTTCTCAGAATTCAAATTGGTGTGACCGGTCATGGGTTGAGCCAGTGCACATACCAACAGTCAAACAATGCAACTAGATTTACTGGGCCAAAGGGGAGTTTATTGGCAGCCGCTGGTATAAGATACATTCGGCGCATTAGGATGGGGTTGGCAACAGGGCAAATATTTATACATTGGGAGCAGGGGGGAAAGCAAATGGAGGATACAGGGCAAATGGGTTGTAGGCCTGGGCTGTACTGGGGACTTTAATCTACATGTAGGGACAACATGGCATGGGGTATTTACACATGGGGCAAACGGAGCATACAAGCATAAATCCAAACATGTCATGGGTCATATACAAGGTAGAAAATATGTGCAAGGGATAAATACAAGTCATAGCAACACATCAAGGCAAAATTATAGACAGGAACATACATATTGACAGGACGCATGAACATGATGGGCGAACGACGGGTGATGGGTCGGCTATATGACAAAGAGTAAGTTCCCTCTCTTACCTTGACTTAAGACGGGTGGAAGCACAAGGGTACTGTCGAAACTCAGAGGTCACTCGGTGATGGAGACGTGTTTTCGGACAGGCTGTGACTTCGAGGCAGGAATGCTTGGGTCTGACACTATGTCAAGGTTTGTGCCAGGCTTTAAGGAGATGTCCCGGGGGGCGGGGCTTAAGCGACTGGGCGAGCGGGCCTGCTAGAGATGGCTGGGTAGGGAGAGATGATGGCTGGCTGAGTGCGGTGCTGGAATGCTCGCGGCCGAGCTCAGAGTTGCAATTGCATGCCTTGTCACAGATTATAAAAAAGCATTTGATTCAGTCTGGAGACATGGCTTATGGATGAAGCTAGTGAGTCAAAATATTAATGGGAAAGTTTTAAACGTTGTAATGAGCATGTACAGACAGATAAAATCTTGTGTCTTGTGTAACAGGAACAAGTCAGAATTTTTTGAAAGTTTTAGAGGGGTCAGACAAGGAGAAAATTTATCACCTTTATTATTTTCTTTGTATTTAAATGATTTAGAAGAATTTTTAATACATAACGGTTGTCAACCGGTCAACATTTTGACTAACACTATCACTAATGCTGAAAATATTGATACATACTTCAGTCTACTGGTTTTACTATATGCAGATGACACTATTATTTTATCAGAATCAAAAAGTGGGTTACAAAAAGCGCTTGATGTTTTATTTCAGTATTGTTTCAAATGGAAACTAGAAGTTAATGTTTCAAAAACCAAAATAATAATTTTTAATTTGAACAGAAAAACAAAACATAATTTTACGTTTGATTCTGAATGTATTGAAATTGTTGATTCTTTTAAATATTTAGGGATTGTTTTTACTAGAACAGGTACATTTTTTAAGGCCAAAAAAAATGTTTATGATCATGCACTTCGAACAATATTTTCATTGTTACACAATGCAAGACGGCAAGAATTATCTATCAGTGTCACATTAGACCTATATCAAAAATTGGTTCTTCCAGTATTATTATATGGTTGTGAAATATGGGGATTTGAAAATATAGCTATATTAGAAAAGTTACAAATGAAGTTCCTTAAAATGTTGTTTCATTTGCATCGTTGTACGATGAATAATATGATTTTGGGAGAAACTGGTTTATTTCCCCTATCTGTTCATGTCAAATGTAGGATGATTCGATTTTGGACAGGTATTATTCAACCAACTTCTACTGCTAAATTTTCATGTCGAATGTATAAAAATATGCATCAATTGTGTTCAGCGTCTAATTTTTCCTCACAATGGTTAAATTATATTAAGATTATTCTGGAGGAGACTGGTTATGACTGTGTGTGGAAGACGCAACATTTTCAGAGTTCAGATTCGTTATGCAAAAATGTAGCCATCTCTTTAAAGAATAACTTTATACTGACATGGAAACAGTCTCTAGACGAAAGCAGCAAATGTTTTTTCTACAAAAGTGTTAAATTACAGTTTGGTCGTGAAAAGTATATATCTCAATTACCTGATATTTATATTCATACTTTGATAAAATTTCGCTGTTCAGATCATAAGTTACAAATAGAATTAGGAAGGCGGGAAGGTGTAACAAGGAAAGAAAGATTTTGTAAGGACTGCAATATGGGTTCAATTGGGGATGAATTTCACTTTATTTTTGAGTGTCCAAAACACAAGCATATTCGACAAATGTTTATATGTAGTAAATATTTATTGTGCAAGTCAATGTTTAACTTGTGTCATTTGTTTCGGGAAAAAAAACATGTGTTACTAAAATTGAGTAAATTTATAAAATTAGGAAAGGGCGTATACTAATAATATTAACAATATTAGCAAAATGTTATTGTTAAAGTGGAATGTTAGTAATGTTGCTGTTATTTTTATTTTATTTTATTTATTTTTTTTATAACAGCCGCTTTATGATTGTTATGCTTATGTTTGTAAATTTTGTATCCTCCACACCCCAAAAGGGGCGAATAATGGGATTAAATCTTGAATCTTGAATCTTGAATCTTGAGTAGAAGGTGTTAGTTGAAGGAGTGCAGATGTACAGAAGCTATGAAGTGTCTGATCATAATCCTTTCAATCTTAACTCGAACTAACAAGAGGAGAGAGACTAGGCTACTTCTGTATATAGCTGTAAATCGCATTCTAGGTGTTTCCATCATAAATGAACAATTGTAGTGGGAGGTAGGAAGTGGAGAAAACACCAAGATATCCAGCTTCACTGCGTAAACAAGTCAATCAATTAAAGATGTTTTAGAGTGAAGACTGAATTGTCTTTAACTCCATCTAGATAGTAGAATTCGCTAGCAATGAACTCAGGCTATTTAACTCAAACATCTTCTTTTCTTTTTTTCTGTCTTCTTATTTTTTTTCTATCATTTTTTGTGTTTTGTTTTTTGTTTCACTCATCTACATCTTATGAAATGTAAAATAATAATGTAAATTTTAAAGAGAACACGAAAACTCTCGGAGAAATACAACGAGGCGTTTCATTTTAAATAAACTGTGTTATCAAACTACAAACACCATTCACTAATTTCGCTGCATCTTACTTGGGAGGACGAGAGCGGAGGTGTGCGGGGGTGAAGGTGCGGGGGGTGGTGGTGGTGGTGGGAGAGGGAGCATTCACGCGACTACTGTCAGACAAAATATAAAGAGAAATGTCATCTTAAAATGCATTCTCTGATCATGCTATATAACTTTACTCACATGTTAATTATTGTACACGTTTCAATTCAAAATCATTGGGATTTGGAAGCGGATGGGTGTTGGGGAACAAAACTAGACTATGCTTAGACAAATACGAAGATTTCATTTCAAATGAATTAGGTTAATATACTATAACCTCGTCCATGAAATGCATGTACAGGTAGTTCAATCACCTTACTTGTTAGGGGTGGGGAGTAGGGGGAGTGAGGTGGGAGAGGAAAGCTAGAGGGTGAAGCAAAATGAGGCTACAAACATCGAGAAAAATTTAATTTTCAAATAAATGAAGCTATAATTCTCTAAATCCTTATTCACTAACTTCTGTACCCTCTCCCTTCCCCCCTCCCCCACCACAAAAAAGTAAAAAGAGAACAAGTATCAGGTTATTCCAACAGTCAGCGGGGTTTTCATGTCAATAGCTAAAATGTCTAACTCCTCCGAGTCAACTTGTACTAGATGAATGCAGTAGCAGAATGCGGAGGCTTGCAGGGGTCCGACACGGGTGTATGATTTATGTAAAAGAGGACTGGGTATGAGGGTGGATAGGCTTTCAGATTAATACAGTCACTAGCCCACCTACCCGACATGGCCTGTTTCTGCCCGTCACAGCAGCTGGTTACTGCAATTCATTGAGGTACGTAGCGTGGAGGTAGCTAGTACTGTAGAATGGCAGTTACAGTTTAATGTACCACACAGTCTGTAATGGTGTATGGTCTAGTAGGTATTATGTTTATTTGTGTATTACTATATCGTCTAGTAGTTCATTATGTTAATTTAGTTGTGAGTTGTTTTTTTTATTATTTAAATAAATGACATACACAAAAGTATTCTTAAACAAAAGACATTATTGTTATATAAATTTGTTTTGACCTTTCAACATAATTTAATGATCGGGGTCCCAACAAACCAGTGTTAAAATGACTGAACAGGAATGAGATCCTCTCTCTCTCTCTCTCTCTCTCTCTCTCTCTCTCTCTCTCTCTCTCTCTCTCTCTCTCTCTCTCTCTCTCTTCTTTCTTTGTCTCTGTCTCTGTCTTCGTCTCTCTCTTTCACACACACACATACACGCACACACACAACACACACACATATGTACACACAGTTTTCAGTTTCCGTTTCCTCCCGTTTGTCTGTGTGTCCATCTATCTGTCTGTCCGTCTGTCTGTCTCTTTATAATTATCATAATTTATGCTCCTGCCCCAACGCGCGCATTTGTGTATGACATCTGAACAAAACAGAGTAATCCAATAACAATTATGAAGTGTCGCACTGTAAAAGAATTCATACAAAGCGGTTTGGTTTGATCTGCCTAAACATAAAAGACGTCTGCACTGTGTTTAGGCTCCAAGTGGCTCATATAATGTGTATCTCCTGTAACAGCGTAACGGGGACTTGCCCGAGTACCCTCTCACAGTGAGAGCCAAACGTAAGTCTCGGCTATAGTCTCAGCTACGTAGTGTGGAGAGCGCTTTCACGATGAGGACTGAACGATGCGGCATAGAGTAGATCCGTCACCGCTTGAAATGATTTATAACTATAAAAACGAGTAATTTGGGAAAGTATGTTTATTTATTTATTTATTTAATCCTTCTGATAGAACCTTTCCAGCCCAAGCGCTGCTCAAGACGCTGGCCGATATACAAGGTAGGCTCTAACTCAAGCCGCCCGAGGAGCCAACCTACAACCAGTCGGCGCACAGTCTGAAGCCCAAACGACTTAGCACAATACTGAGCCACCGGGGGGATATATTCCCACAAAAGAATCAAATCATGCGGTTTCCATAAATGTGGCACAAAATAGATCATGTCAATATAGATCGACCTGGTTCATGGTTAGGAAAAAGAGTATCTTTGCATGAGTGTCCGCACAAAGGGGGTGAGTAAGACACACGCATAAAGTGGTCCCATCATAATATGATTCAAGCAATTTGGCACAGAATACATCCATTTAGCTACTCCAAATTGCTGAACTTTTGAGCGTTCTCGCCTAATGAGACCACCATACCTTACGAGAGACCACCAAACGGGTAAAATGAGACCACCATATAGATCAAACATTGTAAATGTGGTCAAAAGTAATTCGATTCAATACAAACTAAATGCTAACTATACATTTACCTGTTAACGTGACAAAATGCAGTTTTTCTGTTTTAGTTTTGCAAGGCGCACGGGCTTGTCAATCAATATAGGCTTGTGTCTCAGTAGTTGAATCTCAAAGGAGCATTATCAGTCGTAAATTCATTAATACTAATAATACTACTTAAAATGAGCCCAAAATTGCTCATAACGATTTTTTTTAATTTAGTACAACATCCAGATTTCTTAGAAACAACTTTTCCATCACATTTGACAGTGCAGAGATGAACGCTGGAATCAAACAAAAGATCTTTTAAAAGTCATGAATCAAACCAAAATTGCTCATGATGACTGTCACTCGTGGCATCCAGTGAGGTTAACAGAGTTCTGTTATTCTCTGACAATGAAAGGCTATGGGTGCATCTCAGGTACTTGTTAATTGGATGGCTGGGTTGTTTATGGATTCCATTGATTTAGTCGCCTACTAATTCTTCGGCCACCTGCGAAGGTAATTTTATGTCTTCTTTGAGTCGATGATTACTATCCCTCTTCCTTCATTGTCAGTAATACTATTGGTTCCGTGAATGAAGCATCAAAAGCTAGAGGTCAACTCAGGTGAGGTGGAGGTGTGTGAGTGAGCGTGCGTGCGCGTGATGCGGAGGGGTGGGGTGTTAGGGGTGGGACGTGAGGGAGCGGGTGGATTTATGACTTCTTGGGGTCGGCCTTTGGTGCTGTCCCATTTCGCTTGAAGATATTGTCCATATTCTTGATATACCTTGACTGACGTGTATGGCGGCCTACTAGCGCCAAAACCTGATAATTACAATTATCATGGGATAATTACAAATATCATGGGATAATTACAATTATCAAGAGATAATTACAATTATCATTGAAAATTACAAATATGTTCGTGTGATCATGTTTAATTTTCAGTTTTGGCTCTATTAATCCGGTTGGAAATGCGCCCAAACGGAAAATTGTAATTATCACATAATAATTAAAATGTTCACTTGATAATTATAATTTTCACGTGATCATGCTTACTTCTGGTAAGGCGGCTTACTAGCGTCAAAACCTGCAAAACTTACATGTATCAGTGATAATTGTAATTAACACGTGTTCTGTGTAATTCACAGAGATACCGTAATTCACAGTGTTAATTACTAATTTTCTGTTTTGGCCACGCTTTACTAGGGCCAAAACCCCAGGCGTGCTGGGAACAGTGCAGCTGCCGCGCATGCGCATTGCGCATCGGGCCTCGCATGCTCATCTTGATATTTATAATTTTTAGTGATAATTGTAATTATCGCTTGATAATTGTAATAATGTCTTGATAATTGTAATTATCTCATGATATTAGTAATTATCAGGTTTGAGCGCTAGGAAAGCATGGCAAATACTAATAATTATTAATTAACACTGCGGATTACCGGTATCTCTGTAAATTACACAGAACACGTGATAATTTCAATTATCTCGTGATAATGGTAACTCTCGGTTTTGGCGCTAGTAGGCCGTCATAGAAGTACAATGCAGAGATCATCGCAGGTGAAATCAGAAAGAGAGCGAGAGAGAGAATGAGAGAGAGAGAGAGAAGGGGAATGGGAAGGTGGAAGGGGGAAAGCAATGAAGATGGAGTGTATGTAGATGGGGATAGAGAGTTTTTGGAATTTCTGTATCGATACTCTTCATTGATTCTTTTTATTATTTTTTAAAATACAAAATAGAAACCGTTTACAAAGTAGAAAGCATTACGGTCGATTCGGGTAGTTTTGATGTGTGTGCGCGGGCACTGCATCTCTTCATAATTATGCGAACCAATTTTCATTTCATTTTATGTGACAGTTTATTTATTGAGGTATGTATTTATATATTTAATGGACGTTAAAATAGCGCGCTTTTTTAGCTCAAGAGCTGCCAAAGGCGCTGGCCGATACAGGATTTAACTCAGGAAGCGCCCACTTGATGCATGAGGCGCACAGTCTGACGTTCAGACAACTGAGCACAATCCTAGATGACTGGAAATGGGGGTGGGGTGGTGGGGACCCAGAGTTTGCTGGGTGGATCTGCGTGGCTGGTATTCACCCCTCTAGGACATGAGCGTCAGAATCTTTAAAGCCTATGACATAGAATGCGTGCGTACACAGACTAGACCTCGGTTTATATTCTTATCCAAATTAGTAGTCTTCTAAATTAGTAGTCTTCTAAATTAGTCTTCTAAATTAGTAGTCTTCTAAATTAGTAGTCTTCTAAAGGATTAGTGGACATTCTGGCGGACCGGGGAAACCTAAGAAGTACTGAAACGCTGAAGATAAACATTCCACTAAAGAAGAAATCCTCACGCCATACTTTCGATAATTCTAAGCAAGAGCAAGCAGCTACGACGGTTCTGACAAATCCACCTAGCACTTGAAAAACAATGTGACCCATCAGAAGATACGATAGGTGATCCCAGGTAAACACCAAAATAGGTTGCAATCGGTACACCGCGGTTCCCTGTAAAGATAAGAGATTCTTCTGTGTACAGTGTTACAGAGCCGCGAAGACACTTATGACTAATCTAACAAAATAGATTATAGGAGTGCTACTTTAGCTGGAAATGCAAAATAATGGTAAAAACAAGTGGTTTAAAACTTATAGATCCAGATTAAGGTTCTGTTCCAAAACACCATTGGAAGACAAGATTTGGACCTCTCGAGAAAGTATCCTACTCCGAGAAAATAGTAAAGCAATTTGGAATGGACTAATGGGTTTCCTATCAAAGGATAGCAGTTAGGAGATAACAGTTTAAGCTGTACAATAATATACTACAGTACTGGGGAAAAGACGGAAGTCTCTAGAGATTATTTTATTGAAATCGATCAAAACCTAGGACAGGGGAAAGAATAAAAGATGACATATATTCCTGATCGAGGACAGTTGATCCCACTGTTACGTTGAGACGCTCATGATGGTGCGTATGAAATGCGCACGATATTATGTGTGAAGCGCGTGCAATGGTAGGCTTGTGAGTGACGCGCGCGATAGATCTTCGTTTTATTTTCGCAACGCATGCAGTGATAGGGGGTGTCGGATAGTGCAGTGGTTGGAGCACTCGCTACTGTGTCGAAAGTGAAGCACCGTCCGGTGCGGTTAGCACTTGGATGGGTGACCGCTAAGGTGTGAAGCGACAAACAACAACGCCCCCAGTTGACTCAACTGTGATTGAGTACCTACTCTCTTGAGGGTGGGGAAGGTAAAGCAGCGAGGGAGAGAGTTGGGCATCACCCTCATTACGCTGGCCCAAGATAAGTGTGATCTCCAACATCACGCTCCCCTACGGCCACAAGGCTATGGGACTACCTATGCAGTGATAGAGTGTATTTATCTTTGATTTGATTTTGCGTTGTTATTAGTAGAGGCTTTGTGTAACGTTAGTGTTTTTAGTTGGTCGATATTGTTTGAGAATTTTCGGGAATCAGTTGTTTACTATCGATCGAAGCGTGTGGATTATTCTGTTGGTTACCATGGAAGCTTCCATTCCAAATGAGGTTGTATGACGTGAGTCACGTGATGATGAAATTAATTCTGATTGGTTGTGGTGTTTTATGTAGGATTATTCTCGTTTGTTCCCGTGTATGTAGAGACTATATAAGCGCCGCACTGTTAAAAAAAGTTGAGAGTGAAAGTTGTTGAGTTGAGTTGAGAATTGTATGCAGTTGTTGGTGTGTGCTGAATAAAAGTGGAAAACTTCATACGTCGACTTTGTGACTTGTATGCTGCTTGAGCGGGTTGCGTGAATAAACGAATCTGAGCTACACTCATCAGTACTTCAGCATTGGGGCTGAATCAAATACTGATAAAGAAAACACCATCATCGAACTGAGTGTAACATTTTGGGGGTCAAGCCGCGATTCACGCCATAGCCAAGGGTTCAACTGCGACAACAAGCGAGTCAACGTTACGAGAGGCAGTCATCGAGGGTAGCCGCCAACGAGTTGCGTCGAGAGGGGCCAACATACTGGGACTACATCACCGATAGGTTCGGGTTGACTGCAAGGGCGTGTAGTCGCTGAGAGTTGCTTCGTGAGCGAACAACAGATCGGGACTACGTGGCTGCCGCAAGACTACGTCGAGGGACAGTCTCGGAGCTACATCGCCAGTGTTACAGAGAGCGACGAGTGGACGTCGCGTCTACTTCAGCACAGGAGCGTATACATCAACACCAGCGTGGTGCAGCGTCGCATACGACGAGGACAGCGGGGCCTGCGTCAGCGAAGGCGACTAGTGACAAGCATCAGCGCTACTGCAGAAAGCGTGCTGTTCTAGAACAGTCTAGAAGGGTGCAGCACAGAAAAGAACTTTCCAGAAAAGAACTTTCTAGAAAAGAACTTTCCAGAAGCATCAAGATGGCTGACTTCTGGCAGAAAGGGATTCAACTGAATCTAAAAGGGAAACAGTTGACGGAGTACGTCAAGTCCCAGGAGAGAATACAAGAACGAGAATTAGAAGAGCAGCGTCGCCGTGAAGAACGAGAATTAGAAGAGCAACGCCGCCGTGAAGAAAGAGAATTAGAACAGAAGCGTCTAGAAATTGAACAGCAGCGGCAAGAAAAAGATAGAGAATTCGAGCTGAAGCGTCTTGAGTTCCAGCTAGAAATGGCGCGTATCCAGCAACAGCAGAATGCGCCACAAGTTATCAGTGACAACAAAGCTCCAAAATTGCCAGCATTCGTCGACGGGAAGGACCAGATCGACAGCTATCTGGCGAGATTCGAAAGGTTCGCCGAAAGCTCCAATTGGCAACCTCGAGACTGGGCGATTCGACTAAGTGCACTTCCGACAGGGCAAGCGCTCGAAGTTTACACCAGACTGTCGAACGATGACGCCAAAAACTACGACGTCTTGAAAGAGGCCCTATTGCAGTGCTACAACTTTACAAAGAAGGGCTACCGTAAACGCTTCCGTGAATGCCGGCCTAAGTTAGACGAGACGCCAAAGCAGTTTGTGGAGCGCCTGTCGTCATATCTACACAAGTGGGTGGAGTTATCAGGCGAAAGGAAGTCTTACGACAGTCTCCATGACCTGATCGTGAAGGAACAATTTCTCAATGCCTGTCACAAGGACCTAGCGACCCACTTAGAAGAACAAAAGCTGCAGACGCTTAAAGATGTGACTGAGGCTGCTGAAAGATATCTCATCGCTCATGGGAAGACCCTGGGGCCACCCAGCGCAACGAAACATTTTCAGAAGACTGGAAACCATGGGAACCAGATCCAGGGAAGTCAGACGAGCCAGAGACAGACGGACTCCACGCCTCCTCCCAGGGAAGGGCATTCAAGAGGCTGTTTCACCTGCAACGCTACAGACCACAGGGCGGCTAATTGTCCTCAAAACAAAAGTAGCGGACAGCGGAGCAGTACGGACAACGCAGCGGCGGGCAACCGGCAGAGGCGGTTCTCCAATCAACGGCAAACCAGTAGATCTGACCATCAGGTGTGCGGCGGGAGCGTCATTCTTCCGAGTGAGACCGAGCGCACAGCTACCCCTGCGGACGTGCAAGAGTGCATGACCGATGGCCAACTTCTCCTTGCCAACGGAAAATCCATCCCCGTCGTCGCCAGCGCAGCTGTGACCGGCCAGAACATGCCTGTTTCAAAGGGACGCGTCGGAAATCATGAAGTGACTGTCCTAAGAGACTCTGGTTGCAGTGGGGTCATTGTCAGAGAAGATCTAATCGCTAAAGAACAGTTCACTGGCGATTCAAAATGGACACTTATGGCCGACAGCAAATGTGTGAAAGCGCCAGTTGCAAAAATTCAAGTCAGCACACCTTTCTACATAGGCGAAGTCGAAGCGGTTTGCCTGAAGAAGCCGCTGTATGATTTGATGATCGGGAATATCGACGGCGCGAGACGACCCGACGACCCCGATCCAGAGTGGAGTCCTGCCTCAACCCAACGCGTCGAAGTTGTGGAGGAGGATCCATTGCCGTTTCCCGATGGAGACCTTACAGAGCTGCTACGGGACAATGTGGTTACTCCGGCTCAGCCCTGCCGACCAGAGATCGTCGGTGCTGTTACTACCAGGGCCCAGGCCAAGAGAGACAAGATGTCTACGCCACTGAAGGTCGCCGACAACTCTAAAGCTGCCATCGTGGACAGAGATAAGCTGATCCAGCTCCAGGGAGATGATAGTACTTTAAACAAGTACAGGAACCGCCAAGACCACGTGACCAAAGGCAGTGGTACGGTCTATTTTGAGGTGAAGGCCAAGATCCTGTATCGAATCTTCCAGCACCCGAGGGTCAACGGAGGGAAACCACTACGTCAAGTCTTGGTACCGTTACCCCTAAGGCGCCAGGTGATGGAAGTAGCTCACGACTCTATCATGGGAAGTCACCTAGGCATCAAGAAGACGTCAGACAGAATCCAGGCGGTGTACTACTGGCCAGGACTTCATGCGGACGTCAGCCGTTTCTGTCGATCATGTGACATTTGCCAGAAGACCATACCTCGAGGAAGGGTCCCTAAAGTGCCAATGCAGAGAATGCCTTTGATCGACCGACCTTTCAAGAGGGTGGCCTTAGACTTAATTGGCGAAATAAGACCTCCGAGTGAAGAAGGTCATCGGTGGGTACTGACTTTAGTGGACTATGCGACTCGGTACCCAGAAGCAGTGCCTCTGAAGAAGATTGACACTGAAACTGTGGCAGAGGCGCTGGTGGACATGTTCAGTAGACTTGGAGTTCCTGAAGAAATTCTGACAGACCTCGGGACGCAGTTCGTCTCTGACTGCATGAAGGAGGTCAACAGACTGCTGAGCATCCGGCATTTAACTACGACACCCTACCATCCAATGTGCAACGGGCTTGTCGAAAAGTTCAATGCTACGCTGAAGTCCACCCTGAAGAAACTGTGCAGCGAGCAGCCCAGACAATGGCATCGCTACATCAACGCCTTACTTTTCGCCTACAGAGAAGTACCGCAGGAGTCCACCGGCTTTTCTCCGTTCGAGCTGCTATACGGAAGAACCATCAGAGGGCCGATGCACATCCTGAAAGAACTGTGGACGAAGGAAGTGGACACCCCAGAGATGAAGAACAGTTACCAGTACGTGTTTGAGCTACGGGAGAAGCTGGAGCAGACTCTCGAGATAGCCAGAGAAAACCTGAAGAAGTCCCAGGACTGTGGAAAGCACTACTACGATCGTAGGGCTGTGAGCAGGAAGTTTAAACCTGGCAACAAAGTGCTAGTGCTGCTACCTACTGATCATAATAAGTTGCTGATGCAGTGGAAAGGCCCGTACGAAGTGGAGACCGTGGTGGGAATCAACGACTACAAGGTGAAGGTCGGTCAGCATTCCAAGATATACCACGCCAACCTCCTTAAGCTGTACGTGGAAAGGCCATCAGAGACTGTGCACGCAGCCACAGCAGCTGTGACCGACGACAGCTTTGACAGCGAAGAACTGTTGGAACTGGGAGACTTCCACAGCAAAGAAGGCATCGATGATGTTAAGCTAGGACCAAGCTTGACGGAAGGTCAGAAGATGGAGCTCAAGGACCTTATGGGCGAGTTTCCCCGTAACTTCAGCGATGTCCCCGGCTCTACGACTTTGGTCGAACATGAAGTCCACCTCACTTCAAATATTCCCGTTCGATCAAAACCCTTCCCGATCCCTTTCAAGGCCCGTGAATCCTTGAAGGAAGACATCGATGAAATGCTGAAGATGGGCATCATCAGGGAGTCCAGTTCCCCCTACGCGTCCCCGGTCGTGGTCGTGAAGAAGAAGGACGGGAGCAACAGAGTATGCATCGACTACAGGAAGGTTAATAAGATCACCGTCTTCGACCCCGAGCCGATGCCTACCGCAGCAGACCTCTTCCGCCAACTATCGGGGAGTAAAATCTTCTCAAAGATTGACCTCAGCAAGGGTTATTGGCAAGTCCCCGTGCGTCAACAGGACATACCAAAGACTGCTTTTATAACTCCTGATGGGACGTACGAGTGCCTTAGGATGCCCTTTGGCATGGTCAACAGCGGAGCTACCCTGAAGAGAGGGATGAAGAAGATGCTCAAAGGGATGGACAATGTCGTGTGTTACTGGGACGACCTGCTAGTCCACACCCAGACCTGGAAGGAGCATCTGCAGACCTTGAGGGAGCTGTTCCACCGTCTTCAAGAAGCCAACCTGACCGTGAGACCCAGCAAGTGCATTCTGGGAGCTGACAACGTCGACTTCATCGGACGTTCGACGGAAGAAGGAGACAACGGAGGATGCACTGACTCCAGGAAAGCCCACGTGATCATCGTCTTTGACCCTGGGCCAATGACAACCGCAACTGGCGAGGGCGTCGTTTCCTTGCGGACGAAAAAACATTGACTCTGTGTGTATGAACTGTGAACACTGACAGTATCCAGACAGTCAGGAATAAGTTTTAATTTTGTTTGTGCATCGCGTATCAACGATGTTGAAAGAAATTAGGTAAATTTCTTCTTGAGTGGGGGGTTATGTTACGTTGAGACGCTCATGATGGTGCGTATGAAATGCGCACGATATTATGTGTGAAGCGCGTGCAATGGTAGGCTTGTGAGTGACGCGCGCGATAGATCTGTTCGTTTTATTTTCGCAACGCATGCAGTGATAGAGTGTATTTATCTTTGATTTGATTTTGCGTTGTTATTAGTAGAGGCTTTGTGTAACGTTAGTGTTTTTAGTTGGTCGATATTGTTTGAGAATTTTCGGGAATCAGTTGTTTACTATCGATCGAAGCGTGTGGATTATTCTGTTGGTTACCATGGAAGCTTCCATTCCAAATGAGGTTGTATGACGTGAGTCACGTGATGATGAAATTAATTCTGATTGGTTGTGGTGTTTTATGTAGGATTATTCTCGTTTGTTCCCGTGTATGTAGAGACTATATAAGCGCCGCACTGTTAAAAAAAGTTGAGAGTGAAAGTTGTTGAGTTGAGTTGAGAATTGTATGCAGTTGTTGGTGTGTGCTGAATAAAAGTGGAAAACTTCATACGTCGACTTTGTGACTTGTATGCTGCTTGAGCGGGTTGCGTGAATAAACGAATCTGAGCTACACTCATCAGTACTTCAGCATTGGGGCTGAATCAAATACTGATAAAGAAAACACCATCATCGAACTGAGTGTAACATTTTGGGGGTCAAGCCGCGATTCACGCCATAGCCAAGGGTTCAACTGCGACAACAAGCGAGTCAACGTTACGAGAGGCAGTCATCGAGGGTAGCCGCCAACGAGTTGCGTCGAGAGGGGCCAACATACTGGGACTACATCACCGATAGGTTCGGGTTGACTGCAAGGGCGTGTAGTCGCTGAGAGTTGCTTCGTGAGCGAACAACAGATCGGGACTACGTGGCTGCCGCAAGACTACGTCGAGGGACAGTCTCGGAGCTACATCGCCAGTGTTACAGAGAGCGACGAGTGGACGTCGCGTCTACTTCAGCACAGGAGCGTATACATCAACACCAGCGTGGTGCAGCGTCGCATACGACGAGGACAGCGGGGCCTGCGTCAGCGAAGGCGACTAGTGACAAGCATCAGCGCTACTGCAGAAAGCGTGCTGTTCTAGAACAGTCTAGAAGGGTGCAGCACAGAAAAGAACTTTCCAGAAAAGAACTTTCTAGAAAAGAACTTTCCAGAAGCATCAAGATGGCTGACTTCTGGCAGAAAGGGATTCAACTGAATCTAAAAGGGAAACAGTTGACGGAGTACGTCAAGTCCCAGGAGAGAATACAAGAACGAGAATTAGAAGAGCAGCGTCGCCGTGAAGAACGAGAATTAGAAGAGCAACGCCGCCGTGAAGAAAGAGAATTAGAACAGAAGCGTCTAGAAATTGAACAGCAGCGGCAAGAAAAAGATAGAGAATTCGAGCTGAAGCGTCTTGAGTTCCAGCTAGAAATGGCGCGTATCCAGCAACAGCAGAATGCGCCACAAGTTATCAGTGACAACAAAGCTCCAAAATTGCCAGCATTCGTCGACGGGAAGGACCAGATCGACAGCTATCTGGCGAGATTCGAAAGGTTCGCCGAAAGCTCCAATTGGCAACCTCGAGACTGGGCGATTCGACTAAGTGCACTTCTGACAGGGCAAGCGCTCGAAGTTTACACCAGACTGTCGAACGATGACGCCAAAAACTACGACGTCTTGAAAGAGGCCCTATTGCAGTGCTACAACTTTACAAAGAAGGGCTACCGTAAACGCTTCCGTGAATGCCGGCCTAAGTTAGACGAGACGCCAAAGCAGTTTGTGGAGCGCCTGTCGTCATATCTACACAAGTGGGTGGAGTTATCAGGCGAAAGGAAGTCTTACGACAGTCTCCATGACCTGATCGTGAAGGAACAATTTCTCAATGCCTGTCACAAGGACCTAGCGACCCACTTAGAAGAACAAAAGCTGCAGACGCTTAAAGATGTGACTGAGGCTGCTGAAAGATATCTCATCGCTCATGGGAAGACCCTGGGGCCACCCAGCGCAACGAAACATTTTCAGAAGACTGGAAACCATGGGAACCAGATCCAGGGAAGTCAGACGAGCCAGAGACAGACGGACTCCACGCCTCCTCCCAGGGAAGGGCATTCAAGAGGCTGTTTCACCTGCAACGCTACAGACCACAGGGCGGCTAATTGTCCTCAAAACAAAAGTAGCGGACAGCGGAGCAGTACGGACAACGCAGCGGCGGGCAACCGGCAGAGGCGGTTCTCCAATCAACGGCAAACCAGTAGATCTGACCATCAGGTGTGCGGCGGGAGCGTCATTCTTCCGAGTGAGACCGAGCGCACAGCTACCCCTGCGGACGTGCAAGAGTGCATGACCGATGGCCAACTTCTCCTTGCCAACGGAAAATCCATCCCCGTCGTCGCCAGCGCAGCTGTGACCGGCCAGAACATGCCTGTTTCAAAGGGACGCGTCGGAAATCATGAAGTGACTGTCCTAAGAGACTCTGGTTGCAGTGGGGTCATTGTCAGAGAAGATCTAATCGCTAAAGAACAGTTCACTGGCGATTCAAAATGGACACTTATGGCCGACAGCAAATGTGTGAAAGCGCCAGTTGCAAAAATTCAAGTCAGCACACCTTTCTACATAGGCGAAGTCGAAGCGGTTTGCCTGAAGAAGCCGCTGTATGATTTGATGATCGGGAATATCGACGGCGCGAGACGACCCGACGACCCCGATCCAGAGTGGAGTCCTGCCTCAACCCAACGCGTCGAAGTTGTGGAGGAGGATCCATTGCCGTTTCCCGATGGAGACCTTACAGAGCTGCTACGGGACAATGTGGTTACTCCGGCTCAGCCCTGCCGACCAGAGATCGTCGGTGCTGTTACTACCAGGGCCCAGGCCAAGAGAGACAAGATGTCTACGCCACTGAAGGTCGCCGACAACTCTAAAGCTGCCATCGTGGACAGAGATAAGCTGATCCAGCTCCAGGGAGATGATAGTACTTTAAACAAGTACAGGAACCGCCAAGACCACGTGACCAAAGGCAGTGGTACGGTCTATTTTGAGGTGAAGGCCAAGATCCTGTATCGAATCTTCCAGCACCCGAGGGTCAACGGAGGGAAACCACTACGTCAAGTCTTGGTACCGTTACCCCTAAGGCGCCAGGTGATGGAAGTAGCTCACGACTCTATCATGGGAAGTCACCTAGGCATCAAGAAGACGTCAGACAGAATCCAGGCGGTGTACTACTGGCCAGGACTTCATGCGGACGTCAGCCGTTTCTGTCGATCATGTGACATTTGCCAGAAGACCATACCTCGAGGAAGGGTCCCTAAAGTGCCAATGCAGAGAATGCCTTTGATCGACCGACCTTTCAAGAGGGTGGCCTTAGACTTAATTGGCGAAATAAGACCTCCGAGTGAAGAAGGTCATCGGTGGGTACTGACTTTAGTGGACTATGCGACTCGGTACCCAGAAGCAGTGCCTCTGAAGAAGATTGACACTGAAACTGTGGCAGAGGCGCTGGTGGACATGTTCAGTAGACTTGGAGTTCCTGAAGAAATTCTGACAGACCTCGGGACGCAGTTCGTCTCTGACTGCATGAAGGAGGTCAACAGACTGCTGAGCATCCGGCATTTAACTACGACACCCTACCATCCAATGTGCAACGGGCTTGTCGAAAAGTTCAATGCTACGCTGAAGTCCACCCTGAAGAAACTGTGCAGCGAGCAGCCCAGACAATGGCATCGCTACATCAACGCCTTACTTTTCGCCTACAGAGAAGTACCGCAGGAGTCCACCGGCTTTTCTCCGTTCGAGCTGCTATACGGAAGAACCATCAGAGGGCCGATGCACATCCTGAAAGAACTGTGGACGAAGGAAGTGGACACCCCAGAGATGAAGAACAGTTACCAGTACGTGTTTGAGCTACGGGAGAAGCTGGAGCAGACTCTCGAGATAGCCAGAGAAAACCTGAAGAAGTCCCAGGACTGTGGAAAGCACTACTACGATCGTAGGGCTGTGAGCAGGAAGTTTAAACCTGGCAACAAAGTGCTAGTGCTGCTACCTACTGATCATAATAAGTTGCTGATGCAGTGGAAAGGCCCGTACGAAGTGGAGACCGTGGTGGGAATCAACGACTACAAGGTGAAGGTCGGTCAGCATTCCAAGATATACCACGCCAACCTCCTTAAGCTGTACGTGGAAAGGCCATCAGAGACTGTGCACGCAGCCACAGCAGCTGTGACCGACGACAGCTTTGACAGCGAAGAACTGTTGGAACTGGGAGACTTCCACAGCAAAGAAGGCATCGATGATGTTAAGCTAGGACCAAGCTTGACGGAAGGTCAGAAGATGGAGCTCAAGGACCTTATGGGCGAGTTTCCCCGTAACTTCAGCGATGTCCCCGGCTCTACGACTTTGGTCGAACATGAAGTCCACCTCACTTCAAATATTCCCGTTCGATCAAAACCCTTCCCGATCCCTTTCAAGGCCCGTGAATCCTTGAAGGAAGACATCGATGAAATGCTGAAGATGGGCATCATCAGGGAGTCCAGTTCCCCCTACGCGTCCCCGGTCGTGGTCGTGAAGAAGAAGGACGGGAGCAACAGAGTATGCATCGACTACAGGAAGGTTAATAAGATCACCGTCTTCGACCCCGAGCCGATGCCTACCGCAGCAGACCTCTTCCGCCAACTATCGGGGAGTAAAATCTTCTCAAAGATTGACCTCAGCAAGGGTTATTGGCAAGTCCCCGTGCGTCAACAGGACATACCAAAGACTGCTTTTATAACTCCTGATGGGACGTACGAGTGCCTTAGGATGCCCTTTGGCATGGTCAACAGCGGAGCTACCCTGAAGAGAGGGATGAAGAAGATGCTCAAAGGGATGGACAATGTCGTGTGTTACTGGGACGACCTGCTAGTCCACACCCAGACCTGGAAGGAGCATCTGCAGACCTTGAGGGAGCTGTTCCACCGTCTTCAAGAAGCCAACCTGACCGTGAGACCCAGCAAGTGCATTCTGGGAGCTGACAACGTCGACTTCATCGGACGTTCGACGGAAGAAGGAGACAACGGAGGATGCACTGACTCCAGGAAAGCCCACGTGATCATCGTCTTTGACCCTGGGCCAATGACAACCGCAACTGGCGAGGGCGTCGTTTCCTTGCGGACGAAAAAACATTGACTCTGTGTGTATGAACTGTGAACACTGACAGTATCCAGACAGTCAGGAATAAGTTTTAATTTTGTTTGTGCATCGCGTATCAACGATGTTGAAAGAAATTAGGTAAATTTCTTCTTGAGTGGGGGGTTATGTTACGTTGAGACGCTCATGATGGTGCGTATGAAATGCGCACGATATTATGTGTGAAGCGCGTGCAATGGTAGGCTTGTGAGTGACGCGCGCGATAGATCTGTTCGTTTTATTTTCGCAACGCATGCAGTGATAGAGTGTATTTATCTTTGATTTGATTTTGCGTTGTTATTAGTAGAGGCTTTGTGTAACGTTAGTGTTTTTAGTTGGTCGATATTGTTTGAGAATTTTCGGGAATCAGTTGTTTACTATCGATCGAAGCGTGTGGATTATTCTGTTGGTTACCATGGAAGCTTCCATTCCAAATGAGGTTGTATGACGTGAGTCACGTGATGATGAAATTAATTCTGATTGGTTGTGGTGTTTTATGTAGGATTATTCTCGTTTGTTCCCGTGTATGTAGAGACTATATAAGCGCCGCACTGTTAAAAAAAGTTGAGAGTGAAAGTTGTTGAGTTGAGTTGAGAATTGTATGCAGTTGTTGGTGTGTGCTGAATAAAAGTGGAAAACTTCATACGTCGACTTTGTGACTTGTATGCTGCTTGAGCGGGTTGCGTGAATAAACGAATCTGAGCTACACTCATCAGTACTTCAGCATTGGGGCTGAATCAAATACTGATAAAGAAAACACCATCATCGAACTGAGTGTAACACCCACACAGCTCATTGGAAAAGTAGTGTTAATTTAATCTTGAAACATGTATTCTTCCTTATCATGAAATATGAGTAGTAGTAATAAAAAGACGAATACTACAACCTGCTATTTGAACGAAAACCCTTTCTTGAACTTGATCTCAGTTAATGGAGAAAAAAGTTAGCGTTGACTCCATCCTGGAACGGGTAGTTCTATGAAGGCAACTGACAAGACTAAAAGAGCAATGAGACTAAGAGTAAACTAAAAATACTGAAAATGAATAAACTAATGCATTGGTAATTGATTTTTTGTTAAATGTCATTCTAAGAACTGGCACTAGTTAATACCAACAATCATACAGTACTGCTAAGATAGAAAGTGAAAATGACCACTTTTGATCTTGCCCACCGCTGGGACTGTAACCTGGGTCATTGGTGTACCCTACATTACACTACAAGATTATTGCTTTAGGTCCAGCGGACTCTTCCGAGCCAAATCAGGACCGGACAACCCCTGATCCTCATAAAAGATCTGCTGAAATAACCCTAGTGGTAAAACTGAAAGCTCTCCACCAGCCAGTCACTTTACAATAAAGACATCCCACGCAGGTGACGCTGAGGCTGTACTCTAATTTATCGAACCCCCGTTTACAAAAACAAAAGAGAATACAAACATCATTATAAATTATCAACAAAACACATACATCTAAAATGCCTACATTGCTAAATAATAACATCATAGGAAGCCCTAGTGACCACCTGGCAGAAAGCATCCAATATTCCCAAGCTGATCCAACAGACCTCATACACAAATAAGTAGTCTTGTCCCAGAAGAGTTTTCAAGAAAAAAAGGTAGGAGACTGGGCTAGCGAAGAAGAAGATAGTATAGCAGATTGATAGAACAGAGCAGGAATGAGAAAGAGCAAATGAGAAAGACAGCGACAGTGGGAATTGAAAGCACTAAATTTCCAGAAAGTGGAGATACTATTTATACTGAAACCCCCGGCACCCCAACGGGGGTATTGGTGTGCCAGGCGAACGCTCTACCACTGAGCTACGGCGGTGGGTTTGACTATTCTTTCCACAGGCGCCCGTATCGGGAGGTTAGCGGAGTACAACGCTCTCTACTTATATAATACAAGGTGTAAAAGTCGTCTCAGCGAAAGTCGCGGGTCATCGCATGTTTCAAATCTATATGAATGAACTAAGAGATTCTCCCAACCATCTCCTCCCCACCCTACCCTTCACCCCAACACCCACAAGAAAAGGTGACTCAATCGATTCAACAGAAATTCGTGCAAACAACCAACAGTAATAAATATGTGCAGTCTGTATTGAACTCCTTTCGATTTCTGTCCTATCCTATCCTATCCTATCCCGTAGCTCGAAGGTCGTAGGGGTACCACAGATGATCGTTTAACCAGCATACTCCATCTTTCTCTGTCCTCAGCAACCCTCGTGGCTTCGCTCAGTGTCAAGTCAATTTCTGTAAAAAGTGTAAAAAACAAACAAACAAATGCATGTTTTATGATTACTTGACGAAGTTGGCTCTGTGACATGCGGGCTTACCGCAACTATAGCTTCCGAAAGTAGTAACCGGTTTCAGTTTAACAGCCATGATGTGCTTCGTGATTGAAACGAAACAAGGGTAAATTCCTTTGAATGGACCTGATAGCCTGTATGTCTCCGCAACTGTAATATTTGCCGTCAGAACTCACTCCTTCAATCATATCCGTCCAGTGATCGTGATAAACGTGAAGTTCTCTTTTTAAAAATTAACAAAATTGGTACGGGTTTGAACATAGACTACGCAAATTTATTACTTTAGATGTTTGCCTGAATCACTGTTGAATCGATTGAGTCGCCTTTTCTTTTTCTCTCGGGAGAATTCTTCTAATTCGTTCTAATAGATTTTACACAATGCGATGACTCGAGATTTTCGCTGAGAGGACTTTTACACCTTTGTACTATAAATAGACAGTACTCTACTCCATTCATCTCCCTGTGGTTCTGACCTATAACTCACCGCTCATTGCAGTAATAGCACTAGGCATGCAGGTTTAACCCACACACACACAAGATAAGAGATGAGCTTTCTACCTGAGAGCTCTCATTAGGAACAGCAGAAGTTTAATGACTTGCTTCTAGCGTTTAACGCCCTTTATTCCGAAATAGGGGAGTGTCATCGAGAAGATTATCACTTTAATCCCCAGACTTTCATTCTCTATTCTTCACCAAGACTCGGCAATTTTGTGGAGTGGTCGAAGTGTGTTGTTAACGAGAAACGGGGGTGAAAAACTGTTAATTACAGATCACGTGGGATTTAACGCTTAAAAATCCACATTCGTTTATCTCTCTCAAAGTAGATAATGTCTTACAATTTGCCGAAAGCGCTCGATGAGTGTTAATAAAGTAGAAAATGTCGAAAATCACTTCGAATGAGTCTTTTCAGTGTCCCATATCCAGACAACACTTTAGGATTACGTAATATGGCGACGTAGTGCGCGGTACATCACAATACATTTATTTATTTATTTATTTATTTATTTATTTATTTATTGAATCATTCTTAAAAGTTGCTCAAGGCGGTGGTCCATACAGACGTGCAGTCCGAAGCGCCCACCTGCACCGTAGAGTGCATTGTCTGGCGCCCATACAACTGAGCACAATCCAGGTCGACCGGGGATGGGGAAGAAAGGACGTGGTGCTTGTTGGGTGTATTTGTGTAGCCGGCACTCCAAACTGAGCGTCAGGATCTTTAAAGTCCTTACGATGGAATGCGTGCGTGCACAGACTAGACCTCGGTTTACACTCTCAATCGAAGGAGTAGGGGCGCAGTGTCCCAGAGTAATTTTTGTTTCGTAGTCAGGCTGTCAACGAGCTTTGAACCACAGACTGTAAAGGCTGCAATGTTATCGCTTGACGTTTAATACTTCATTGTTTGGAGTACACCGCTGAGCCAGCTGTGTCCAAGATCATTTGTTTGTTTGTTTTGTTTGGTTTGGTTTGGTTTTGGCATTACAGGCTATCAACGGACTTCGAACTACTGCCTGTACGGCCTACAATGTTATCGCTTAACATCCGTTATTTTGTCGCTGTGTTTACCGCGGAGACAACCGCGCGCCCCTTAAATGGTAATATTGTATGTGTTACACAAAACATAAATAGTGGAAATGCACACTTTCGTTGGTAAATCAAACCGTGACAACGTTTATTCTCCTGGGTCGATTCTTCGGGGTGATGGCAGTGGAGGGGAAGGGAAGATGGGGGACTTCAATTTGCATCTCATATTTCTTCTTTATTGGTTCTGCACGGCGCATATATCACTGCTTTACTTAGCTAGGGAATTGGAGTGGTCGAAGAGTGTTAATAGGGAGAAAACGAGACATTACATTACATTACATGATTGTTGCTTTAGGTCCAGCGGACTCTTCCGAGCCAAATCAGGACCGGACAACCCCTGATCCGCATAAAAGATCTGCCGAAACAACCCTAGTGATAACCTGAAAGCTCTCCACCAGCCAGTCACTTTACAATAAAGACATCCCACGCAGGGGACGCTGAGGCTGTATTCTAATTTATCGAACCCCCGTTTACAAAAACAAAATAGAATACAAACATCATTATAAATAATAATAACATCATAGGAAGCCCTAGTGACCACGTGGCAGAAAGCGTCCAATATTCCCAAGCTGATCCAACAGACCTCATACACAAATAAGGAGTCTTGTCCTGGAAGAGTTTTTAAGAAAAAAGGTAGATGACTGGTCTAGAGAAGAAGAAGATAGTATAGCAGATTGGTAGAACAGAGCAGGAATGAGAAAGAGCAAATGAGAAAGACAGCGACAGTGGGAATTTAAAGCACTAAATTTCCAGAAAGTGGGGATACTATTTATACTGAAAACCCCGGCACCCCAACGGGGGTAGAAAACGAGACAAAAAATGGTCACGTAAGATTAACTCTTTAATTTCCAGGCAATGCCTTTCTCGACTGTTTAGAGATTAACTCTTTCAATTCCAGCATCGCTTGTGTGTCGTTTCAGTATCGAAGGTTTGCCGAGTGTCCAAAGAGAGCTAAAAAGGCGAAGAAGGTCGAAGGTCACGGCGCGTGCAAGTGCCTGTGTCACGCGCCACGTGCACGTGCGAATCTCTCACCTTCTTTTGGGGCTCGGTAAGATTGACATGTCGGTGCGAAACTGACCAGCCATGTTAAGAGTACAAAGACTGAAGACTGAAGTGGACAGGGTGGGTTATTCAGAGGGTTTCAGAGACGGATGAAGTTGTATGACTGCTTTTAATAAGGCTTGAGCGAGTTCGCGAAGGCAGCAAGAAAACAAACACACAGACAGACACAGACAGACACATACACATACAAAGACATACACACACGCACTAACACTGACACCAAACTCACGCACTTTCATAGCAATTATTATTCTCAGCGTGGCTGAGTTGACGAGCAATAGTGTCAGCATGGGTGACAGATGCACCGCCGTGTCGCACACGTCCCAACATCTTGTCATCAGTCAGAGGGCATACCTTCCCTGGCCAGACAAAGATCCCTCACCCTCCCCCCACCCTCCCCACATCCTCTCGCGCCTGGGCCCTTTTCAAAGTCCCCTACAGCCGTAACTTCAATCTGCCATTCGCTCCATTTTCATGTACAATTACACAAACATCTCTCTCTCTCTCTCTCTCTCTCTCTCTCTCTCTCTCTCTCGCTCTCGCGTTTTGATCTTTGTTGAAGATTATTGAACAGGACAGAGATTCTCTCTCTCTCACTCCCTCTCTTTCTCTCTCTCTCTTTACAAAAAAAAAACACACACACAACGTACACGCACAAACACACACCCACGCGCGCGCGTCTACTCACACACATACAAACACACATATACATATATATCAAGCATATATATTCATATATGGGTGTGTGTGAATGTGTATACACAGATACAAACACGCGCGCGAATACACACACACAGTTACTTAATACTAATAATAATAATACAGGATGCTATACGCGCCTTACCCCAAATCATTCAGGCTGAAAGCGCGGCGACCTATACCAACATACACGCTCACCTGTCTCATCCACCCTCACACATACCAAACACACATCCATCACTCAAACAGGTGGTGTAAAGGCAGGGAGATCGCTTTTTGAAGACGGAAAGAAAATCGAATTTTTATTTTTGAAATTTTTATATTGACTGCGTCCTGTACCATTATTGAAGGGAGGGAGGAAACCGGAGTGCCCGGAGAAAACCCTCGGTGACCTCAATAGTCTCGTACCTAAGTCACATACGTTCGCCCCTTGCGGGAAACGAACCCGCGACCTTCGGCATAGGAAACCGGCGACTTATCCACTGCGCCACGAGGCCACCCCAATACTTGTTCATAATTATGAATTCTTTTGCACCCTGATCAACCCTCGATTTAACAGTTTGATGTATGTGAAATATTTTGCGGTTAGAGTTTGAGTTCAAATCATCATCATCATCATCATTATCAGCATCATCATCATCATCATCATCATCATCATCATCATCATCATCATCATCATCATCATCCTCATCATCATCATCATCCATTACCACTAATCTCAATCACCACCATTATCAGCAGATTATCATCATCGTCATTCTCGAGCTTTCATCATCATCGTTATTTTCGAACTATCATCATCATCATCATCATCATCATCATCATCATCATCATCATCATCATCATCTTTATTGCTATATCTCGCTGTACGGGGGAGGCCCGTATAGAAAGGAGAATGCTATGGGAAAGTGTAGGAGATGGTAGCTATAATATTTCTAATGACCGCATACGGATGATACCGTAGAGACTATTTGCAAGATACAGATACAGACTCTTTAACAAGTCACAGAAGGATGAGATTTGGGGTAAAGGAAAAGCTGCTATGTGGTCGAGGGATGGTACAATGTACAGAGTGAATATGAATGCAATAAGACAAGGACGGAGGACTTGAACAGAACGGCTTCGTAGCAGCATGCGGTTAGGCGGGTAACGGGTTGTAGGCGGGTGGGGATGGTTTGGGGTGGCAGCATGGAAAGGGTGGCAAGGACCTAAGGGGGTAGGGTGTCGGAGGGGCGATTGAAATGGCCGAAACCTGTCAGTTTGCTGTTGCTTGACCGACGATCGTTACCGGCTGCTTGAGGATAAAACAGTGACCTCCCCTGAGTGTCTGAGACTACTTGAGCTTTCCGCTAGTTGTACTAATGAACTGAAGTCTGGAAAAACTGTTATGATGCTGGCGTCTTTAGTTATAATAGCAGTAGTAATAGTCGTAGAAGTAGTAGCAGCAGTGGTAGTACTAATAGCAGCCATGTCTGTCTGTTGGTTGGTCTCTCATACTCTTTCTCCACCACTAGCAGTTGTAGTAGTTGTAGAAGGAGTCCTGTCTATCTCTCTCTCCCCCGCTTCTTGACCTTCTTCTTAAAGGCTATGTAGTATCGGTCACAAAGAGGTGCGCATGGCCATAACAATGTTGCGCTTTTTGATAGCATGTGCTTCTATGCACTATGCTATATGTTAGAGTTTATGCATTTGCCGACTTTTGTGTGGTTGGGTGAAATGGCTGGATTGGGTGCCAAATTGGCAAGTTTGCGGGGTCGGCGTGTTTGTCGGCGACCGGTGTCACGTCCTCAAAGTTACGGGTGTCTTACTTTAGCCGGGCGCCTTTGCGCATGCGCCAGATCAAGCTGGGCCGGCTTTTTCACGATGTTCTTAGGCGTCGCAACCCTAACCCTAACCCTTACTAAGACTACGATAGCACTGTGCGCATGCGTCGAATTTTGTAATGCGTCGACCAATCAGAATGCTCCCAGTCGCTCCCAGCCCAAATAAGATACTAAGAACTTTGACGATGTCACACCGGGTTGATTCGATGGGATCGGAATGCATGAATTCACATTGGCCTGTGAGTATATACTTTGTGTATGTTGAAGCAAGTGAGAAAGTGATTGAAAGATATAGATTAAGTGAAACAGACCAGGAAGAGTTTTAGCAAATAGTTTTTCTTTCTTCGAATTGGTGTCTTGTTAATAATTGTATATATTTTATTGGTTATTTATTATTATTATTATGGTTAATATTATTATAATTATATTAATAATAATAATAATAATAATAATAATAATAATAATAATAATAATAATAATAATTATTATTATTATTATTATTATTATTATTATTATTATTATTATTATTATTATTATTATTATTATTATTAATATTATTATTATTCTTGTTATTCTTGTTGTTGTTGTTGGTCTAAAATCACAATGTGGATAGACCTTAAATGAAATGTATGTTACTATAGCTCTCTCTCCCTTTTTTTCCTCTTTCCCTCCCTCTCTCTATCCCTCTCTCTCCCTCCCTCTCTCTCTCTCTCTCTCCTCTTCCCCTCCACCTCTCTTCTTCTTCTTCTTCCTCTTCTTCTCAAAGCTAAGTGACACTGACAGAAAGATGCGCGTGTCCATGTGTCGGTTGCGTTGCCTGACGTTCTACAGCATGTAATTTGTCACTGGCGACCGGCCCAGTGAAAACATTACATTGAAAAATGGCCCTGGTAAATCTTTTTAGCTCAAGAAGAAGAAGAAGAAGAAGAAGAAGAAAGAAGGATCAGAAGAAGAAGAAGAAGAAGAAGAAGAAGAAGAAAGAACAAGGATCAGAAGAAGGAGGAGGAAGAAGAAGAAGAAGCAGAAAAAGAAGAAGAAGAAGAAGAAGAAGAAGAAGAAGAAGAAGAAGAAGAAGAAGAAGAAGAAGAAGAAGAAGAAGAAGAAGAAGAAGAAAGAAAAAGGATCAGAAGAAGGAGGAGGAAGAAGAAGAAGAAGCAGAAAAAGAAGAAAAAGAAGAAGAAGAAGAAGAAGAAGAAGAAGAAGAAGAAGAAGAAGAAGAAGAAGAAGAAGAAGAAGAAGAAGAAGAAGAAGAAGAAAGAAGGGTCAGAAGAAGGATCATAAGAAGAAGAAGAAAGAAGGGTCAGAAGAAGGATCAGAATAAGAAGAAGTAGAAAAAAGAAGTATAAGTAGAAGAAGAAGAAGAAGAAGAAGAAGAAGAAGAAGAAGAAGAAGAAGAAGAAGAAGAAGAAGAAGGAGGCGGAGGAGGAGGAGGAGAAGAAGATGATGAAGAAATGAGAAGGAGAAGTATAAGAAGAAGAAGTATAAGAAGAAGGAGAAGTATAAGAAGATGGAGAAGGGCGTCCACCACGGTAGCTTAGTGGTAGACAGTTCCCCGTACAAATCGTTGACCCAGGTTCCAATCCAGTGGTGGACAAATGACCATTTGTCACTGGGCATACCCCTACACCCACCCTTTGGTTCATAGATCTCTCAGCTGGGTTTAGTGGCCGTGGAAACTAGTTTATGTTGCATAGGAAACAAAGCTGTCAAAGATTGGCTTATTACGACAGATCAGACAATGAATTCGAAAACTCCAATAGAAAGCAAACAACGAAAGCACGCAACACAAGTCATGATAGAAGTTTGCAGCAACAAATAGCGAAACAATAGGCAAAAGCGACGTCTAAATGAGACATTCATCATTTTTTGTTTGTTTGTTCGTTTCGTTTTTGGAAAACAAACAAATCTCTCCAGGTAATTCCATTCAAGCCAGTCATGCCAGAAACTGAAAGGTGAAAACACACACACACGCACACACACCCACACGCACACACACACACACACATACATACACAGCATGCAGTAATGAAAGCAATCTACAGTAATACAATAGTTATAACCACAAGTATATCAACTAACAAGTTAGTATCTCTCTTCTATGTCTCTATCGACGTGCGCGTACAACCGGTTGCTTCCCTTTACATGCTTTGCGCTCCATAAAGCGTCGTCGGCCTGAAATAACTTTTTAGAAACTTCAAAACCCAGGGGAATTATGGGTAGAGAAATCCTTTTCTGAAATGTCGTCGGCCAAATCCTTCTTTAGTTTCTTTGCTCGAGCAAAGGCAACCTCATAGGTATGGAGCTCTTCGTCCATTATAACTCCATCGCTGATAATACTGCTGACAAGTTTCTGCCTTTGTTCACTACAGAAATATGCTGTTCCTCTCCCAACTTTCGTTTCATTTCAGCGAGCACATCTTCGCGAGAACAGATTTCCCAGAATTCTCTATTCTATTTTTAGGTTTCGGATATCCCCGTCTCAGCTTGTGGCTAAACGGGACCACCGCACGTCGACTGGGGGCAATACGAGATACTAACTTGTTAGTTGATATACTTGTTAGTTGATATACTTGTGTTATAACTAATGAAAACGCCGTAGCTGTTGCTGCTAGCTGCTACTCTTGCAGTTGCACGATAAATAGATTTTTTATATTTTAATTTTAATTTTTTGTGATACTCTCGTGGCTTTTATTTTCCAGTTTCCCTGGATACGGGGTTTCCACCAACGCAACCGCTACAAAAAAAAAAGAAGATATAAATGGGCAATCGTTGCTCAAACCGCTAGAGGGGCCGGGTAGCTCAGTTGGTAAGAGCGTCTTGCTAGTGACCGAAAGGTCGCTGGTTCGAATCCCGGATTGGTCAACGTGTGATCATATTATTTTCCCCTTTACCAACAACTGGCCCGCTGGTGTCAGTATAAATCGGGCCAGTAGTCACCTATATGCGAAAGTGTCGTGTGACTATAATCTACAAACAACATCAAACCGCTCGCTGCCCTTTGAATATTAGACTTCTTTTCCTCGTTATATAAAGAAACTGGCTACTGTACTGACGCTAAGTCCCCTATATGCCAACTGTGTCCGGGGACGTTAATCTACTTGCCTGCCTACTGACGCTCTTTCTCAGCGGTACTATTTTTAGAACCTTGATGCTATTCAAAGTCATCAGAAACCTGTATGACAAGGCTACCAGTGCAGTCCTCCACAACATCGCCACTGGGAACTGGTTCAGAACAACAATCGGCGTGCGTCAAGGATGCTTACTCTCTCCAACACTCTTCAACAGCTTTCTGAACCGTATCATTTCAGATGCCCTTGCAGATCATGAAAGCACAGTCAGCATAGGGGATAAAGCAATCTCCAACCTCCGTTTTGGGGATGACAGTGATGGATTGCATAGAGAGAAACAAGAACTTGAACAGCTGGTACAGAGGCTTGACACCACCCCCAGAGCCTTTGGATCTGAAATAAGTGCAGAGAAGAAAAAATTGATGACCAACAACACCAATGGCATCAACTCGGACATCAAAGTCCAAGGCCAATCCCTTAACACGGTCACAGCTTCAAATATTTAGGGGAAATTGTATCAGACAATGGGTCCCGATATGAAGTCCTCTCCAGAATAGCACAAATGACTGCTGCCCGGACAAGGTTGCAGCCTATTTGGAAAGACAGGACCATCAATCTACGCTCCAAGGTAAGGTTGCTTCGCTCCCTTGTCATCTCCATCTTTTTATACTCTTGTGTAACATGGACCCTCACAGCAGACCTACAAGGAAGAATACAAAGCATGGAGATGAGGTGCTACAGAAGACTTCTGGGCATTTCCTTCATGATGATGATGATGATGATCATCATCATTTCCTATACCCAGCAAATCACTAATGACGAAGTCCAACAGTCTATCATACAAGCTATTGGACAACACGATCTCTTGCTCACATTGGTAAAAGAAACGGAAACTCCGATGGTATGACGACATCACCAGAGCATCAGGCCTTGCAAAGACCATCCTGCAATGCACGGTGCAAGGAGGCAGAAGAAGAGGGAGACCGAAAAGGAGGTGGGAGAACAACATTCGAGAATGGACTGGCTTGACACTGAGCGAAGCCTTGAGGGTTGCTGAGGACAGAGAAAGATGGAGTACGCAAATGATCATCTGTAGTGCACCAACGACTTTCGAGTTACGGGATAGGATAGGATAGGAAACAAACGAATTTATCGATTTATAGCAGGACTGTAGGTTTTGAAAGAGTTTTGTGTGTGTTTAACCTTTTTTTTTCGACGAGACAACATTCATTGTGAATTTGAAAAGGGATCTGTAGCTCTGAAATGTGTGATCTAAGGGACCTTAGTTTTAAAATACTGCCAGAACTTACTGAAAGACGTAATCTGGTACAATGTGACGTCAGATCTTCTTTTTTTTCTTCCAGTAGTATCCAGGGTCAAGATGTTGACCATTACTGATATACTGATGAATCTCTCTCTCTCTCTCTCTCTCTCTCTCTCTCTCTCTCTCTCTCTCTCTCTCTCTCTCTCTCTCTCTCCCGCTTTGGGGTGACGGGGTTTTCTGTATAAATAGTATCCCCACTTTGTGGAAATGTAGTGCTTTAAATTACCACGGTTTATGTCATTCTCATGTTGTTTTTCTCGATCCTAACCTGTACCATCAGTCTACTATCTTCTGCGCTAGACTCTTCACTTGCCTTTTTCTTGAAAAAATTTCCAAAAACATCTGATCTGTGTATGGGGTCGGAGGGAAGGGAGGGGGTGGGGATATTGGACGCTTTCTGCCAAATAGTCACGATAGGGCTTTCTATAGTAGTGTTATTATTTAGCAATGTAGTCATTTTTTATGTGTTTGTTAATGTTTTATCATGATGTTTATATCCCATTTTGTGTTTTGTAAACGGGGATTCGATAAATTAGAGTACAGCCCCAGCGTCCCTTGCTTTGGATGCCTTTAATGTAAAGTGACCGGCTGGTGCAGCGCCTTCAGTGTTGCCATTAGGAAGCGGAGCGAAGCTTCACCTCGTATTAGGGGTCTTTCGGAACGGGTAAAAGTGAAAGTGATTGTGTGTTCGTTTCGTCCAACGAGAGGCACGCCGGGAGATTCTTACACCGCGTTACGAAACGAAACGAACGTGTTTCTGTGCGCTTTCGATTCCAGCACCTAGTTTCGTTGTGATTATTATGCCTACGTAAGGCTTCTTCTAACAAATCATGATTTGACACGAATGTAACGATTACGTTGAACTTTAAAGATGGTTTAGTGCTCTAACATTGAAGATATTTTACATTCTAGCTTCGAGTTTCATTTTTGTCACATAAAACAGTTTTTGGACTGCTGATTGGTGATACAGAATAGATAGATTCTAGACAACCATGACGGCATGAGGGTTTGGGCACTCTTTTCAGTAGCTCGTTTGAAAATACGTTTTAAGTCTGAGACCGAGTTTAGATCCCCATTATTCCTTCTAAAATGGTTGAGTAATGTACCATATACAAATTCAAATCATTTTTGGACATTTTACAAACGATTTAATAACCAAAATGTACTCACTAACATTAGTTCGTGGAAATCAGGTTTTCCACGAAGTTTTATTCCTTGTGGTAGGCAGACTTCGTGACCTTTCACCACGGGAAGTTAAAGCGTCACATAAATTGCTGACGTCACAACAATAAGTAGTCCCGATTCACATTCACTTTCACTTTCACCCGCTTTCGAAAGATCCCTAATACCATTAGGGTTGTTTTAGCAGATCTTTTACACGGATCGGGATCTTTCAGCCAAGTTGTGGTCCTGATTCGGCTCTTTGCAGTCCGCTGGACCCTATAAACTATGACGAACTAACTAATTCTCTCTCTCTCTCTCTCTCTCTCTCTCTCTCTCTCTCTCTCTCTCTGTGTGTGTGTGACAGTAGGGCCATTTTCACTTCTCTCTCGATCTCTTTCTTCATTGACATTTTCATACTTCTCCACACCAGCGAGCATGGGTTACAGGCGACTAATTTCAAGCAAAAGCGACAACATGCCGCCTCACAGCGCGTTCTCAGTGGCTGCTCTGCTATATTAGAGCCGAGCAAGAGTTCCCGCCCTTGATTAAACTCTCATGCGTCTTCTCGATCTCCCGTTGGTTCGCTCCGACCCGACGGAGTCGTCTGCTTTTAGAACGACAGGCGTGTGCGCGCTCTCTCTCTCTCTTTCTCCCTCTCTCTCTCTCTCTCTCTCTCTCTCTCTCTCTCTCTCTCTCTCTCTCTCTCTCTCCGTGCCATGTGTCCCAGAGAATTTTTATATTTTGCACTGTTTGGCAGTTTCGGCGCTCCACGCGTGCAAAGCAAGTTTCGATTCTGTCAGGTGTAGTGAAGCAGTAGCCTTACTACTAGAGTTATCGTTTGGGGCTGGTCTCAATTTTTACCGTATGCTGCAAGACTTGTGTGTGTGGTGATGTGTGTGTCCGCATTTTCACTGAAATTCTGATGGATTTTATTTTCCCGTTTCCATAGCAGCGGGTTTCTACCACACCTGGAGTATCAAGGAACGTATTTCAGTGAATTGGATTTCTCATCATTTATTCTCTGATTGGATTTTACGACGTCGTCCGCTTCTCTGTGTGGATTTTGTGTACCAGGGAAGTGTGCCGAGCGCGTGCCTGTGTTTGTAGCACGTAAGCATCACTGCTTTATTATTGCTTCTACGGTATTGTGGCTGCTCTAATAGGATAATGGTTCTGTTATTAGTTCCATTGTTCTTTTGTTTATAATAAATATAGCGGTCTGGTCAGACTGTATGTGTCCAGAACATTGTACCGTGGTAGTGATCGTGTTATGTTGTATTATGTGTTGTGGTAATATTTTTCCGGTAAGTCGTATGCTTTTTCTTTTCTTTTCTTTTCTTTTTTTCTGCACTCGCTTAGGATAATGTTAGTCAACTTAAGTTATAAATATATCACGCGTAGCTGTCTTTGATAAGTTTAGTCTCATGAAAATAGCGACATGGTTTTGAAAAAAATTGCAATCGATGCTGGTCAAGTTAAATGATGCTGAAAAAAGTATGTAATTATTAGTACCACCTACTGCCTTTGTGACATGAGGAAAGTCTACACAGTAAAGCATACACTAGAATAAAGCCACTAAAGATAAATAATTTAATTAATAATCAGTCAATCAATAAATCAAACAAACAAATAAAATATAAATGAATACATAAATAAAATATATAAATATTTTGATAGTAGCGGTAACCTTTAATAATGTCGTGTGAATACTTCTGTAGCATTAAGTCAGCAGATTCTTTCTCTCATTCAATTTAAATATTGGATACTATAATCTGTAAAACAGTAGAAATCGTAACCTATGATATAGGGTAACTAAAGGATTATGTTTAGGAAGACGCTGAGGGTCGTATTTAAATGTAGAATAGCAGGGTGAAATTTAAACACCAGCTGTTCTCGTTTAACTTTATTTTAACAGGGATCTTCTGTCAGGAATTTAAAAAACGGGACAATGCTTGACCCAAAAGTCCTCTAAGATGAAGTCAGAGTTTTCATCAGACGGCACCGTGAGCAGTTCTTGTAGTTGAAAAGTGCGGGGGTCTACAAAAACCTATTGTGTTCGTAAAAAAAAAAAAGAAATCGGAGAAAGCAAATTTAAAAGCCTTTTAAAAAAGTATTTCTTTAGATGACATCGTAAATGCTACATCGCAACACAGTACTATTCGTATGAACTATTCCGTTTGCCATACTCTTTCCCCTCCCAAACAAACAAAGAAAAATAAACAAACTTAGATGGTGCATATTTGTCATCAATAATTCATTCTGACCATGTCTGAATCACCCTTTTGAGTGTAATTTCCTATCAAATTCAAATTGGCCTCGTGTTTGGATGATGACATCAATGTACGCATAAATACATTTTTCTTCTTTATGTAGTTAATTCCTGTTCAGTATATTTATATAATATAATATTGTTCCTCTATGACGGAACTCGGCACCTTTATTTAACGCTGTATTAGTTCTAATAGGACCGGCCTTTACACCACATGTTTAAATGATGAATGTGCGTTTGTTGTGTATGTAAGCCCTAGGAGTGTCTGTAAGTGTGAGCTTGTATGTTAGTTACAGATCGCCGCGTTTTGAGTCTGATTTAGGAACAAGGCGCGGATAGCATCCAATATTATTATTACTATGTGCTCTCGGTTATGTACCTGTGCCATTCAGTTATTAACGTGATCTTTTCTCTGCTGCCATCAGCGTCGCTAAAAAGAATCGTTCCTGGTTTTTCCTTTGACGAATATGCCCCAAGTGATGCACTGTTTATTTCATGGGTGTGTCCACAAGACAGTATATTAAAATGGCTGCGATCAACAAGATACAGTAATTATCGTCCTTAAGTTAAATGTCAGTTTATAATTTAAAATACAAAAGGAAAATCCGGTAAAATGCTGTTCTTGGATACGTTTCTAGGTTGTAAAGTTTCCTAGATTTTATCCCGAGAAGCTGTGACGGTTTATTCCAAAACCATTGCCTTAAATATGCCTCCCCAATAGGCACCTGTTTAATTATTTCAAATAGGGATAGTCAGAGCATCATTCTTTGCATCAGAGACAGCTACCTAATGCTGCCAAATGTCAAATGAGCATACGGTATTTCGAGACAATATTTGTTATTTACACGCAATCATTTGTAGGTAATACCCTCACCCTACCGCTAAGCCCCTAACACACTACCCCCCACCCAAAAACACAACAAAGAAAACAAAAATATATATAAGGAATACGATGCTTTTTATGTCTGAATCGGGTTTGTGTTCTTCTTTCGAGTGATTTTTAGCACTTTCTATGAGTTTATTTACAAAACAACCGTGTTCCCTGTATTTTTTAAATAATAGTTTACTTATATAATCTATTAATTCTCTCATTTGTTTTTAATGTGGGTTTGGGTTGGTGGGGGTGGAGTAAGGGGATAACTGTTATTACGCTAATCTACTTTATTGTCACAGTGTCATACTTATGTCATAACAACACGGTGTGTTTTAAGGTTACTTCGAGGTCGTGTCATAACGATGGGTCTATTTATTTTGCGTCATACTGTGTGTCATAATAATGGCAGCATATTCTGTAGCATTGATCATCATTGTGAACTATATATAAACAACATAAGTTGCGCATGACGTCACACAATATTCAGCAAAATTATTTAATAAAATGAGCCTGCCTTAGTTTGACTTGTAAGACTGAGTGAATATTATTATTGCTATTAATGGTACTGTCTTATAACACGAACAACACGCAGTTTGTAAGTTTTCTACAAAATACTTAACTCTGCACATAAACTGTTATAATACTTACTTACACATTATTTGAATAAATATATAAATATATATAAATTATTATAATGTTTAAAATTATATATATAAATTATTTATTTATTTAAACAATATATATGGGTATATTTATGTGCGGAGTTAATTTATCTGAGTAATTTCTTGTTTGACACAGCATTTAGAAAATGCGAATTAATTATAATGAATTGATCTGTAAAATAAAACCATAACCATTCCAATTCCAGCATTCTCATGAAGCTTACAATGCTAATATTCAGTGAACATTTAACATTTACGACCTGTAGATTGGTCAGTGTTGGTCACAATGTCACTATAAGTATAAGACAGACTGCTTATACAAGCACATAGATATTAATAATTCAAGTATTGACTGACAATTTATTCATTCATTTTTCCATTCACTTTACGTGTTATATTATTTGACCTTTCTGGAGACTTGGTCTTACTGCATGCAGTAAAATAAATCTGACCGCGTAAAGAATAGTAATAAGGCCTTTAAAAATAATATCAAAAAGCGAGAATCGTTCGATTAAAACTTTTCATTGAAGAAAATTACTTTACTTGTCCTTTTCGTGTAGGTTAATTCAAGAGAAGCACAAAAGATATTCATTTATATATGGATTTAATTTTACATTAGTTAACAGGATTATGAGGGTGCTGACTGTTTATGTTGTTTGTTGCGTTGCTGGAATAAGGCAGATATAAACGATTCATGTTTTAATTTTGTCAAGCGCTTTGGCGACTCAAAGATACTGGGACAAATTACGATGTTTGTTTTCTTTCTTTCTTAGGGTGTAGGGTGGAGGTGGGGGAAGGATGTATATATTCTGCTATCTATGTATAATTCTCATACAGGGGCAAAGGTGAAGATGTAAGTTCTTCTCTTAAAGAGATCTTCTATTAATGCATTTTGCCTACAATCCATTTTACAACGTGTTTTGGTGACAGATAGCTACGTTAACTTAATTACGATGCATGTTGCCCATAATATTAATTTTCGGGGTCGACAATCTCATTGTAGGTAATTAGTTTTCATACAGGTGCAAGTGTTAGGATATAGATAGATAGATAGATAGATAGATAGATAGATAGATAGATAGATAGATAGATAGATAGATAGATAGATAGATAGATAGATAGATAGATAGATAGATAGATAGATGGATGGATGGATGGATGGATGGATGGATGGATGGATGGATGGATGGATGGATGGATGGATGGATGGATGGATGGATGGATGGATGGATGGATGGATGGATGGATGGATGGATGGATGGATGGATGGATGGATGGATGGATGGATGGATGGATGGATGGATGGATGGATGGATGGATGGATGGATGGATGGATGGATGGATGGATGGATGGATGGATGGATGGATGGATGGATGGATGGATAGATAGATAGATAGATAGATAGATAGATAGATAGATAGATAGATAGATAGATAGATAGATAGATAGATAGATAGATAGATAGATAGATAGATAGATAGATAGATAGATAGATAGATAGATAGATAGATAGATAGATAGATAGATAGATAGATAGATAGATAGATAGATAGATAGATAGATAGATAGATAGATAGATAGATAGATAGATAGATAGATAGATAGATAGATAGATAGATAGATAGATAGATAGATAGATAGATAGATAGATAGATAGATAGATAGATAGATAGATAGATAGATAGATAGATAGATAGATAGATAGATAGATAGATAGATAGATGACAGTTCAGAGCGCTTTTGATGACACATGAAGTTAAAATATAGGTTTTCCAGATTTTTAAGTGTTTTTTTTAATACTACCTTCAGCAGTTCAGGTATGCGATTATCTTACAGGTGGACATGGTAAGGTAGATGTACATTCTTGTCATATATTTAATGTATTCTGCGACATTTCAGAGCGTTGTATTTATTTTATTTAATTTATTATATTTTGAGAGATGGGTGGGGGAGGGGGAGGATAACTGCAGGGACGAATTAAAGTTTAGAGCTTCGTACTGACAACTCTTTGTTTTCATCTTGAAAAAGTATGTGATGTGTTCAGAATTTCCATACAGGTGGTTGTAAACGCTTTTTTTTATTTTTAAGTTGTGCCCCGGAGCGAGAGAGAGAGAGAGAGAGAGAGAGAGAGAGAGAGAGAGAGAGAGAGAGAGAGAGAGAGAGAGAGTGGTGTTGTTACAGTGGGTGAGTGATGTAGTTAAGGGGTGTTTTGGGACGGGGAAAGAGTAGTGGGGTGGGTTATAGGACGGCCTTATGATTGTTGGAGAGTGCATAGAAACGTGTCCGTGATGTGCTGTTTGTCGATTTTATAGGTTTTGTCTGTCTGTACCTTGCGTGCATACGAATACAGGTGAATAATCGTGTGTGTGTGGTGTTTTTTCGTGTTTTTTTCTTCTTCTGCTGCATCTGTCTGTCTCTGTTCCCCTTTCTCCCACCCACTCCTTCCCCATGCCTGTATGTCTCGATCTAATGATGATGATGTGATCTTGTAAGGCGCCAAAAATCCATGTACGTAGTGTTCATGCTCTATGCGCACTAAGACGGTGATTCAGCCATATTAAAACAGGTAAGTTTTTAGTCCTTTCCTGAAGCTTGGCAGGGATGGAGCTTGCTTCAAGCTCAGGGGAAGGGAGTTCCACAGAGTGGGTGCAGCATTTTTGAAGGAGCGCATTCCAAGAGTCTTTTTGGTTGTGCTGCTTGTGCGCACACTGGGGGTTTCAAGTCTACACTGAGTCCATGACCTGAGTTCGCGTCTGGGTAAGGGTTGGTAAGGGGAGACCAGTTCTGTGCGGTAGGTGGGAGCAGTGCTCGTGAAGCACTGATAGGTCAGTGCCAGGATTTTGTAGTCCAGTCTTTTTTCAACGGGCAGCCAATGAAGAGAACGAAGTCCAGTGAAATGTGCTCATTCCTTTTTTGTTTTAGAACAATCCTTGCTGCAGTATTTTGAACAAGTTGTAGTCTCTGCAGTTGTGTTTTGGGTAGTCCCCAGAGGCAACTGTTACAATAATCCAATCAAGAGAGGATCAGAGAAGTTGCAACTGATCTGGCTGTTCTAAGATTTAACAATGGGCGAAGTCTGCCTAGCATTCTGATGTAGAAGTAGCATGTCCTCACGATGAAACTAACATGCGTTGACAATGTTAGTCGGCTGTCAATGTACAAGCCTAGGTTTCGCACTACGTCAGATGGTGTGATCTTGGCCTCTCCAATTTGTACTGAATCGATGCTGGTTTTCGCTAGGTTGGTCTTAGACCCACACAGCAAAATCTCTGTCTTCAAGTCATTCAGTTTGAGCCTATTTGATGACATCCAGTTCTTGACTTCCTCACAGCAATGCTCCACCGATGTCACTGCCTCCTGTGATCTATAAAACGTTGTTCGGTCTTTGTCTACATGTGTGTGTCTGTAGGCCTTGCCTTTAGTTAATAGCACTCTGTTTATAGTTCTACTTAAGCCAGTTAGACAGTTGCACGGTAGCCTTCAGGCGCTGGCTTTTTATAGGAAGTAGTGGATTTAAGTCTAGATAGGTAGTGGAGTGGAAACAGGAAGAGAGGGAAGAGAGAAGGGGGAGGGGAGGGTGGAGTGGGGGTGGATTAGAGAGAGGAAGAGATGGAGAGAGAGAGAGAGGAGGAGGAGGAAGAAAGAGGGGAGAAGGAGAGAGAGAGGTATTTATTGGATAATTTATTCACATCTTATTTCTTCTGTCAGTGCCTACTACAATGGTTATCTGGCAGTGCAGAAAGCTGTAGATGTGCATAGGAGGGAAATAGTCACAGCATATGAGGAAGTTTGGAACAGTGACAATAAGAGAGAGGGACAGGGAGAGAGAGGGGGGAAGGAGGGAGAGAGAGAAAGAGAGAGAGAGGCAGCCGCGGTAGCAGAACGAGAGAAACAACAGCAGCAGCAGCAACAACAACAACAACAACAACAACAACAAGAATGAGAACACTCGTGTAAAAGCAAAACTATACAAGTCATCTGTACACTGCAATTACATATATATTTTTACATTTTCTTTTTAAAATGACCTTACGATGATTACTTCATTGGCATAATTTGGTTTTACCTTTTACAAGTAAAGTCTTAGTACATACCAAACTTGAACCAAATCTCTCCAGTACATTGGTAGAAAATAGAATTAGAAAAAAAGAAAAAAAAAACTTAACAAATTATGGCGTTCTCATGATGTCGTCACCAGATTTGCATACTTTTTTGTCATCTGGTAGGGTTCAGTATTTGCTAACTCAATACAAAGTTTAAAGAAATTCGACCATTAGTTTCAGAGAAAAGTGCGTAAATATCACCGCCGGACGCCGGACGTTGGACATTGGGTGGACGGACAAAGCCAAAAACAATAGCTGCAGACTAATTTTCAAAAAAAGATATTGGAAAATGTAACGTACACATTTATGAAAGAAGTTTATAGATATTGGTTGACGTTGCTGCCGTGACGCATGAGTAAGTTTTACGAGGCGGTACAGTGATCTATTTCAAGTTTAATTGCTGTTAATTAGCTAATGGAGAAATAAAACATTACACGATAACGATGTATGTTAAGCTGTTTGTGTTGCACCTCATTGCACATTGTGGCCTTCGGCGGGCTACAGCCGCTTTGTTGTCACGCTGCGTAGCTGGGTCTACCCGCGGCTAATGTTGGTCACTCTCCACTAACGAAACAGGCAAACGTAAATCTCGGCTTGTCCTCAGGTACGCAGTGTGTCCTTTTAAAAAAATATATATTGGTTGCGGCATACAACGTAGCTGGGATTAGGCGAGGTCCACTCCCTCTCACAAGAGAGAAAGAAGAACAAAAGTCCTGGTGTCGTCTGATAGGGGTTGATGATGTTGGTTTAGGCTTGATTAAAGCACGTGTGTCAACTTTGAAGTACTAATGGGGATTTGATGATGTTGATTGAGCCTCCTCGATCATGTACCATTAATGTGTCTTGTTATTTGGTGATGATGATGATTACCGTGTGTAGCCCTAAGGCGGTAGAATGTATGTTACACAGCGTTTTTTCAAATGAAATCATGGTTGTTAATGATGTTGCTATGGTTTGAGTAGTGACATATCGTATGTTCTGTTTTCTTTCTTCATTTGTGTGGGTAGCGGCGGTGGTGGTGGTTATGATGATGATAATGATGATGATGAGGTGATGATGACATATTGATGATGATGGTGAGGATGATGATGATGGTGAGGAGTAGGAGGAGGATGGTGGTGGTGGTGTTTGTGACGACGACGACGACGACGACGACGATGATGATGATGATGATGATGATGATGATGATGATGATGATGATGATGATGATGATGATGATGATGATGATGACGACTACGACAGTTAATTGTTCCTTCTCTTCTCTTTCACTTGTGTCTAGTATACTTCCTCTGCTTCTTCTTCTTCTTCTTCTTTTTCTTTTTCACTTACGAACAGCGAACACTCTACTCCATTACTGTTCGAAGCTTGCTCAAATTTCGTAATTGCTCGCGTGAATTAGCAGCATCTGTATGAATGTTTACACTAACTTAAGTATTAAAGGCTTACCCTCTTTGTATGTCTGCTGTCTGTCTGTCTGTCTCTCTGTCTTAAATTAATGCTAAAATCAGTTTCTTCTCGTACTAAAATACTGAATCTGAATCTAAAACCATCTCCCTCTCTCTCCATCTTTTTCGGCACCTTTTTCACAGTCGGTCTGTGTGTCTCTCTGTCTCTCTCTCTGTCCGTGTGTCTCTCTCTCATATCTCTCTCTCTCTCACCACGTTCTATTACCCACCTCTATCTCTCTACCCCCTCCCCCTCCATCTTTCCTACATCTACCCGTCTTTTCACTCTGTTTAATCACCCCATCCAATGTACTGAGAAAGTAAAGCCCTCAATGTTTGCCGTTGGAAAGGCTAAAGTTTAATTAAGATAGCAGATCAGCTTCGAACATACTTGCACTTTATAAACCAATCCCACCGACGACTTAGTCCTGTAAATCTTATAAGTCTTCGATTTAATCAACGCATTGTTAGTCT
>CM072520.1:15209840-15317340 GCA_036898135.1 Oncomelania hupensis
TTCGACTTTTCTCACCCTCCCCCCCCATCTCTCTCTCCCCTCTCTCTCCCTCTATATCTCTCACAGACATTCCACCCATCCCTTCTCTCTCCATCTCTCTCCCTCTCTCTCCTTCCCCCTCCCCTAATCATAATATTTTCTACCCCAAAAGTACTGAAACATTGGAACTTTGCCCTTTTATTAAGCAAAATCAAACACAGTTTCAAGAACAAAATTAGTCTCGTAGTCCAAAGGGAGGGGGAGCAAGGTTACGGGGGAGTTGGGGGATGGAGGGTGGGGAGGATTGGAAAACACCGAGGACTAAGCAGACATCATAATATAGACAGTTGTCTATTACCAACGTGGATGTCGAACAAGGTGTAACGTCCTAGTATGCCATAGCGTTAAGGGACAATTGAATTGTCAATATCCCTGCATCAAAGGTAAGAAACTTCATAGACAAGTTCGGAGTATATTTATGTTACCTACAGGAAACGAAATATAACCATCAGCTGATGCTGTATTTAAACTACCGTGACGCAGCCACCACAACCGTAACAACAGCTGCTGCTGCTGCTGTCATACTCATATACAAGTTTTTCTCCTCTTGTATAATTATGAATAAACCGCATTGAAAATGCTAGTAATAGGGTAGATCGATAACGGTGGTAAATTCCCGTTCTTTCATTCATTCAATCATTGTTAAATTGGTGCAGCGGAGCTATATCTATCTGTGAGTAAACCCAAGCTGTCTTATTTATTACCGACATGTTGTAATATATAATAGTAATAGTATTCCATTCACTCGAAGACGGCATCTAATAAGGATTATATCCAACATTCTGTCATTTTACTCCAAACCCTCTTTCTTTCGACTAGACAACCTCTATCTACAGTTTTGTGTCTCTCTGACATATATGTCTGACACACAATTTTAATAAGTCCCTTATATATATATAATTAATTCAATTATTATTTTATTCATCCATTCAGATTTCTTAATGAATTCATTTTTTTCCTCTTAAAACATGTTTATTTATCATTTAGTTAATCATTCTGTCTGTCTTTGTCTGTCTGCCTTTCTCTCTCTCGCCTCCTTCCCTACTTCCATCTCTCTCTCCCTCCCTTCCCTCTTCTTTGCCTCTCTCTCCTTTTCCTCTCCCCTCTCAGCTGTTGCGAATATTACGACTGTTTTTTAAAAACCACGCGCCTTGTTTTAACAGCACCATAAAGTCTGCATTGTTTTGTTGTCTTAAATTACAGAAGCCGCAACTATTCACAATAAACCTGCTGTGTGGCTAAGCATAACCTTCTGTTTGCATGGATAAGTTGAGGACAACATCTGTGTACAGTCAATACAAATACGAATTGATGTACTACACCCAAGAAAAACTATGGTTTGCTGTATCATATATGTTTAGAATGACAAGCAATAATTCTAACATAGGCCTACTGTCGCAAACCTGGGTGTTACTGGGTGATCACTACTGATGAAGGACTACCTTGACTTTCATGACTTACCCCAGAACATGGTTTTATTTCAATAAAAAAACCTAAGGTACACCATTTCATTCCAACACTTCACAAACACATAACACGTTTTTCCAAGTTCGATTATTTTATTATATTCCGTTCATTTTTTTCTTCGAAATCGGAACGATAATTTGGCGATACTTTTCCGTCGTGGTTACCGAAAATGTTTGTTTGGGTTTTTACTTAGCTTTCTATTTTCGTCCTCGTTGAAATCGTTGTTAACAAATGAAGAAACCAGTCTTTAGATGAGTTGTAGAAAAGTTAATAGGAGCTGGAACTTGACGTCGATGTCGCCGTTAGATCTAAAGGCTGTCCATGACCCACCAGTGACTTCTGTAGCCCTCGTTAACGTACAGTTCCATCTTAGAATCAGTCACTCCGATCATAAGCCATACGTCATCGAAGAATCCAGTGCCAGTCACAAAGATGACATCGTCACAGATATCCCAGACGGATAATACCACAAGATAAAAAACACCTGCCGAACAAAACTAGTCTTAGAAATCTGCATGAAAATTATTTTCATACAAACTTAAACTCCTTCAGGTCCGGCTCTGCTTGGAAAAACATGTTACGATTAATCAACACATCAGTCCCCTGAAAACCAACTGCATTCAGACGAACCAACTGTCTTTCTCTGGAAAAGAAATGCATTCAAACAAACAAACTATTTTTCTCCTCTGGAAAACAAATGCATTCAATGAACAAACTATCTCACTACTCTGGAAAACAATGCATTCAATGATCAAACTATTTTCCTCCTCTGAAAAATACATATATTCAATGAACAAATCATCACACTTTTCAATCTTCTTGGGAAATGATCTTGAATGAAGAAAAATCTAAATATTTACCCTACGGTGCCAGAATTTCAGCTAAAGCTGATCAAACGTCGAGGAACAACTATCTTCCTGGCCCAACCACATCTGACATCATTCAGCCTCCAGCTAAACTGCCGTTGGCACCCCACAGAATAAGTTGCCTCGGAGCTTGGGTAGAATCCTCCCTGTCCAGTCTAGATCTCTTTCCCAACTGATTGACAGTTTTCCTAACCGATTTTGCCTCTGTTTCATTTTACTAAGGTTACCATACTTTTATCATTAAAACAACCAATGAAAATTTCCCAACGCAAACAAATGACCTATCACCTCAAATATTATATTTTATAAAATTAATAGTTCACAACCTCTTTTCTTTCCTCAAATTCTATTATTGGCATTAATCACAAACTTTCACACAAAAGAATCATCGATAAAAATCGTCCATTTATTCTTTTCCAGGAATACACAAAATGGCGATTGACACGCAGCAAAATTGACGTCATATTTCTAAATCTAGCACAGGCACTCTATAAAACAATTTGCACTTGGAAAATAAAAATCCTCGCGAGCGTTTCGTTTCGCGACATTACGCCCCTCCTCTTGAGCTGAAACATCCATGTTTAAGCTATTCTTTTACAAGTGCAGTCGACTCAAATAGTCTGCGCCAACATTGTCTTTCCCTTTGATAACTTTGACTGTGAAAGAATACTGTTGCAGCTGGAGAGCCCACCTCATCAGACGACCATTCTCAGTCTTGGTTTTCTGCAAATATGTGAGTGGTTGGTGGTCTGTCTCCAAAGTGAAATGTGTTGAATACAGGTACTGTTCAAACTTCTTGACAGCCCATACCACTCCCAAACACTCCTTTTCGATGGTCGAGTAGTTTTTCTCTGCACGGTTAAGCTTCTTGCTTGCATAGGCTACTGGCTGTAAACCTTGCCCTTGATCTTGCAGTAAAACTGCCCCCACTGCAACATCTGATGCGTCACTCCTCAGAGTAAATGGTTTGCTGACGTCAGGTAGCAATAACACGGGTTTGCTTACCAAGCAATCTTTGAGTTTAATGAATGCTGCTTCACATTTTTCATCCCAGGCCACTTTTTCTGGTAGACCTTTCTTTGTCAAATCAGTCAACGGAGCGCTGATTTCCGCATAGTTGCTGATGTATTTCCTGTAGAACCCCACTAGTCCTAGGAATGCTCTGACTTCCTTCTTTGTGATCGGTCTGCTGGCTGACCTGATTTTCTCTGTTTTGTCATCATCAGGCATGACTGTGCCTCCACCCACATGATGACCCAAATAGTCTAACTCCCCGAAACCAAAGTAGCACTTTGAGGGTTTCGCTGTAAGACCTGCCTCCTCCAACCTTTTCAACACAGCATCAATGGCCTCTACATGCTGTTCCCACGTTTCAGTAGCAATGATTATGTCATCAATGAAATGTTCAATATCATCACGCTTCAGTGGTTCAAGTAACTTGCGCATCATTCGAGTGAAAATAGAACTCGCAGTCTTGATACCAAATGGAAGATAAGCGAAACAGTACTGTCCCATGGGTGTACTAAACGCTGTTTTCGGTTTATCCTCTTCTTTGACTGGTATTTGCCAATACCCTTTCGTCAAGTCTATCTTTGACAAATAGCGTGCTTTCTGCAATTTTGCAAAGATTTGGGGCACATCAGGAATAGGTTCCGAATCGAACTCTACCTGCTTGTTGAGGCTTCTATAGTCAATACAGAACCGTATTTCACCATCCTTTTTCTTCGCCAACACAATCGGACTATTGTAAGGCGACACTGTTGGTTCTATGACCCCCAACTCCAACATGTCAATGACCTCTTTCTTCACTGTTTCTACCTGCGCAAATGGTAGCGGGTATTGCCTCACATGCACTGGCTCTTGCGATGTAAGTTTGAATTCACATTCTTCGATTTTGCATTTCCCTGGTATATCTTTAAGCACGTTTTCTCTCCTGTCGCAAATAGACAAGATTTCAGCCTGTTTGTGCTCGTCCAACTCAGGGTTGATCTTCACGTCTCTGGGACCTTCTTTTGCATGCAATGTAAGCATAGGAAAACGATCTATGCCTAGTGCTCCCATCTCTTCATCACACACATCGTCAACCACAACGCTCACTTCCTCTTCATCTGTCTCCATGACCACCGCGTTTGGCTGTGCTTCATCTGTCCCTGTTTGCTTTCCGTCACGTTCGACGTACAATTTCAGCAAATTCGCATGTAGCAGTTTTTCATGTCCCCTTATCTTGATTCTGTAGTTGCAGCTGCCCACTTTCTCCACAACTGGATAAGGACCTTTCCACGTTAGCTGCAGCTTGTTGTGTTTTGCGGGCAACAAAAGCAAAACTTTGTCCCCGACCACAAATTTTCTGTCTTTGGCCTTTTTGTCGTACACCCTCGTGTACCTGAGCGCTGCCTTGCTGAGGTTGTTCTTGGCAATCTCACAAGTTTTCTCGATTTTGTTCGTGAGATCCGTGATATGGCTAATCGTGGATCGCACTTCCTCTCCTGCATCCTCATTTGTCCACACCTGACGTAGAACCTGCATAGGCCCTCGTACTTCACGCCCATACAACAGTTCAAAAGGCGAAAATTGCAAGCTTTCTTGCGGTACCTCCCTGTAAGCAAATAATAACGCCGGCAAAAACTTGTCCCAGTCTTTGGGCTGTTCTTGACAAAGTCTCTTCATCATGTCCTTGAGTGTAGCATTAAACTTCTCTGTCAAACCATTTGTTTGCGGGTGAAAGGGTGTAGTATGGATCCCCTTTATGTTGAGAAGCTTGTTCACTCTCTCCATGATTTCGCTTGTGAATTGGGTACCCCTATCTGTGATTACTTCCTTAGGAATTCCCATCCTGGTCCAATAGATCCACAATGCCTCGCTCACTGTCTCTGCCCTAATATCCTTCAGAGGTGTCGCTTCCACATACCGCGTGGCATAGTCAACCATGGTCAATATGTATCGATGACCCCTGCTGGACGCTGGTAGTATCGGACCAATGATATCTACCCCAACTCGCTCGAAAGGTGTGCTGATAAGCGGCATGCTTTTCATCGGGACCTTCCTAGTGGCTCCCTTCCTCGTGCTCCTCTGACACACGTCACATGACGCACAATAACGTTTGACGTCACCACAGATACCCGGCCAATAGAAATCACGCCATATCCGGTCGCGAGTTCGACGTACTCCTTGATGTCCCGCCATCGGTGTATCATGAGCCAATTTGAGCACATCTGATCGGTACCGTTCTGGTACTACCACTTGTCTACATGGTTTACCTTCACTCATGTAAACTCTGTACAGAATGTCTTTCTTCCACTCGTAGTGGGTTTCTTGCTTGAGCGCTAGCTCTGCCCTTTCCCGAATCTTTCCCAAAGTCGGGTCTGCCTTCTGTTCCTTAGATAGATCTTCAGGACGTACTTGCCCTAAGTCAATCTGTTTAGGAATCCATGGCTTGGCTTGTGCTTGTTGCTTCTTCTGCAACCTGGTTTGTACCGGTGCTACAACTTGTTCCTCCGGTTGCTCTACCAACGGAAACAATGGAACTTTGACCTCAGTCCCGTCTGTCATCTTTCTGCTATTTCCTATCAGAACTTGATGTACCAATGTCTTCAAAACCAAAACACGCGTTTCTCCAACGAAAAACGGAGTTTCCAAATTCACCACAGCAATAGGCACTTTCTTTCGCTTGGATGAATCTGCAAGTGTCACGTTCTGATATTCGCCCGTATACTTGCTTGGGGAAACTAAACTTGAATCCACCAAGATGCTACTGGCCCCTGTATCCCGAATACCTTGAGCCTTTACTCCATCCACTTTCAACTCACAGTTTGGTTCATAGCCGTCTTCACTACATCGATTACACGGTTTATGTTCCTGGGTCACGTTGACCGCATTCACAACAGCTGACGCTAGGTTTGAGTTTGGTCTGTTTCTATTCACATTTGCCTTTTGGCAATCCCTCATCAAATGTGGGCCTCCGCATCGAAAACATCCCTTGAAGTTTTGCTGAGACTTGTTTATTCCTGACGCACCCGCGTTACCAGGACCTGTCGCTTGACCACTCACCCCTCCATTACGTCGTTGTCCCATATTCGAATTCTGCGTTTGCTGGTTAACCCTGGGACGGTTATCCATTCTAGCACTGGGTCCAATGGGCCGCCTCGTTGCAATCGGACCTCCAGCATTCTGCGCATCTTCATACGTTTGAGCATGGACCACCACTTCGTCCACACACGTAGGGTTTCTCTCCCTAATAAATCTTGCCTCCTCTTGAGACACTATCTCCAACATTTTGTCCATGAGAATTAAATCTTTCAGCTCACCTGATTTTCCTTCTTTCTCAGACAAATCCACCCATCTGTCCAAATACATCCCCATCCTGTTCCTACACTCCCTGATGCCTTCATGACTGCCCCGCTTGAATTCCTTGAACCTTTTTCGATATGTTTCAGCGGTCAGTTGGAAACGCCTCATGATCGCTGCCTTGACCATGTCGTAATCCATAATTTCCTCATCAGACATCTCAGTGTAGACCTGCCGCGCTTGGCCTCGCAATTGACCAGACAGTCTTATCGCCCACTCATCCTTGTTCCAACCTGACAACGTAGCGATACGCTCAAACTGTTTCAGGTAGACCTCTACATCGTCCTTATCATCCAAATAAGGTACATTCACGTTCAAACAGCTCCTCGCTGCCCTCGGCTCCGGATAAAAATTTTGATTTTGATCCCCATCATCTGCAGTCCACTCTTGCGCCTTTCTCAACTCAAACTCGTTCTGCATGGCCATTTGTTCCAATTTTGCCTTGGCCTCCCTTTCTTCTCTCATAATGCGCTCTTCTCGTTCTTCACGTCGGAGCTGGTCCTCCCGTTGCTCCTGCCTTATCTTCTCCGCTTTCTCTTCCTCCTCCTTCCGGATCCTCTCCGCTTTCTCTTCCTCTACCTTTTCCTTCCGGATCCTCTCCGCTTTCTCTTCCTCTTCTTTTCTTCTCTTTTCCACATACTCTGCCAGATCCTTATCTGTCAGACCCAGGATGATCCCATCCTGCTTGTAGGCTAGCAGCGGAGACTCAGTCTCCATCTGAACTGGTTGCTGCCTCGGCATCCTCCTAGCCAAACTTTCCCTAAACTAATCCTGTTTTACTACACGTAACCCTGGTAGATAAAACCACAGACTATTTAGGCCTCAAACGTACTCGCCTTTCCAAAGGTTAAAGTACTACAACGGATACGCCTGCGCTCTAGCCCCAAACGGCTATTCTGTCACAGCTATCCTTACGTGAACGGTTATACACTAATAACACGATCACCGACGATAATCCACCACCTTCCAGATTATCATCCACGCTTAGTCTCCTGGTTAAGTAAAACGTCTAACTAGACTCACATTTACTAACCAGCACTACCAATTACCACAATTGGTTAAACTGTCAATCGGACACTACCGAATCTGACTTTCAGACCCTCAACTAGAAATAATTCTTGGTTAGAGGTTTGACCAGACTAAGCAACACAGAGCTAATTAGATTGACCGCCTCACCGATCAATACATAACCTCTAGCCTGTTTTCGAACAACACTGAAACTACACAATGTGTTCGGAACATCCAACTTACTTAAAGTTTAAGCTGGAAAACTTACTTTCAAACTATGACCGATACTTTACCCTACATACTCCATCAGGATAATAAACGTCATAGGTTGCAGAAACTGTTCAGCCTAAGTATACCTTCGACCAAAACACTAGTACCTACGTACAATAGCTATTGCAAACTCTGCAATTCAAGGTTCGAAATTTTGGAAAAGTAAAACTTATACCCAAAATATCTTTAATCCTACTACGGATAATACCGGTCTTCACTGCTCAACCGCCAGAATAAATAATTTCAAACGAGATGATTTCCCTGAAGATACTTGCACAGCTGGGCTCTCATACAATATGAAACCACTGATGCACTAACATACTAGCAGATATAATGCACATTTTATGTAAGCAATGACTAGCAACAACATAAAACAATATTTTACCTATACTGCTCTCTAATCATGCTCATGCAGACGTGCAACAATTACATCAAGGTAACCACAACTTGAAGCAAGAACTTATTGTTATGGAAAAAATTATGAAAACTCGCTGAAGTGTTGAATTTGTAAAGTATTGGATTAATGGTGCACCTCTGACATTAAAAAAATGAATGGCTCGTTACCCCCTAGAATTTTCCAGAAATTCTAATCCCGGACGATGAACCCAGAATGTCGCAAACCTGGGTGTTACTGGGTGATCACTACTGATGAAGGACTACCTTGACTTTCATGACTTACCCCAGAACATGGTTTTATTTCAATAAAAAAACCTAAGGTACACCATTTCATTCCAACACTTCACAAACACATAACACGTTTTTCCAAGTTCGATTATTTTATTATATTCCGTTCATTTTTTTCTTCGAAATCGGAACGATAATTTGGCGATACTTTTCCGTCGTGGTTACCGAAAATGTTTGTTTGGGTTTTTACTTAGCTTTCTATTTTCGTCCTCGTTGAAATCGTTGTTAACAAATGAAGAAACCAGTCTTTAGATGAGTTGTAGAAAAGTTAATAGGAGCTGGAACTTGACGTCGATGTCGCCGTTAGATCTAAAGGCTGTCCATGACCCACCAGTGACTTCTGTAGCCCTCGTTAACGTACAGTTCCATCTTAGAATCAGTCACTCCGATCATAAGCCATACGTCATCGAAGAATCCAGTGCCAGTCACAAAGATGACATCGTCACAGATATCCCAGACGGATAATACCACAAGATAAAAAACACCTGCCGAACAAAACTAGTCTTAGAAATCTGCATGAAAATTATTTTCATACAAACTTAAACTCCTTCAGGTCCGGCTCTGCTTGGAAAAACATGTTACGATTAATCAACACATCAGTCCCCTGAAAACCAACTGCATTCAGACGAACCAACTGTCTTTCTCTGGAAAAGAAATGCATTCAAACAAACAAACTATTTTTCTCCTCTGGAAAACAAATGCATTCAATGAACAAACTATCTCACTACTCTGGAAAACAATGCATTCAATGATCAAACTATTTTCCTCCTCTGAAAAATACATATATTCAATGAACAAATCATCACACTTTTCAATCTTCTTGGGAAATGATCTTGAATGAAGAAAAATCTAAATATTTACCCTACGGTGCCAGAATTTCAGCTAAAGCTGATCAAACGTCGAGGAACAACTATCTTCCTGGCCCAACCACATCTGACATCATTCAGCCTCCAGCTAAACTGCCGTTGGCACCCCACAGAATAAGTTGCCTCGGAGCTTGGGTAGAATCCTCCCTGTCCAGTCTAGATCTCTTTCCCAACTGATTGACAGTTTTCCTAACCGATTTTGCCTCTGTTTCATTTTACTAAGGTTACCATACTTTTATCATTAAAACAACCAATGAAAATTTCCCAACGCAAACAAATGACCTATCACCTCAAATATTATATTTTATAAAATTAATAGTTCACAACCTCTTTTCTTTCCTCAAATTCTATTATTGGCATTAATCACAAACTTTCACACAAAAGAATCATCGATAAAAATCGTCCATTTATTCTTTTCCAGGAATACACAAAATGGCGATTGACACGCAGCAAAATTGACGTCATATTTCTAAATCTAGCACAGGCACTCTATAAAACAATTTGCACTTGGAAAATAAAAATCCTCGCGAGCGTTTCGTTTCGCGACACCTACTGTTAATTATGATGATTGCCTAGCGCCTGGTGAAAACCGTTGTGTGATTACGGTGTTCTGATTTTACTGCTGCAGCGGGATACGCAGTGTAGGTCTTTAGTGTTTTGTTATGCACTAGGAATGGTGTGAATATATTTTATATAACTCCACTGATATTAGGTTTATCAATGAATGCAAATTGTAAAAGATATAACTAAATCAGACAATTATTATTAAACATTGGATCGTTTAACAGGATAAAGGGTTCGGTTCTAATGCAGTCTTACAACCAGTCCTTAACGATAATAAATTAACACATACAAAATTTTAACATCTAACAGTGGACTTAAAATTAAATACCGTCAGGGTTGACTTACATGCATGTACCAGACAGGAAAAAAACTGAAGCTTTACAATACCTCTCTCTCTCTCTCTCTCTCTCTCTCTCTCTCTCTCTCTCTCTCTCTCTCTCTCTCTCTCTCTCTCTCTCTCTCTCTCTCTCTATATATATATATATATACTTACATACACGCACACACACACGCACACATGCTCACACACATACACACACACACACACAGGGTGGGCCAATAAAATGTGTCCACGTTTTAATTGTACATAAGCTTTTACAATGAGAACGTTTTCGAAAATTTTCTTCACAGAAATGTCACAAAAGCTCCAAATTATCATTTGATACCAAAGGTTTCCCACTTTTTCACTCGTTCTTACAGTTTAATAGTCGAAGTTATGCTCAATCCACGCTCCTCTTTTCTGGATTACATGTAATATCTATATTTAATGTAAGGTTGGCGAGCGGAGGACTGCTGGAACACAACAGTTTATGGCTGAAACCAGACAGGTTATAAGGCAACACAAAATACTTGTTAGTTATAACTTAGACCCACAGGGGTACTTTTCTTAAGGCTGCTAAGAAAAATGGCTGATTATTTTATAATAAAAACCACACTTTTCTAATAATATTATTTGTAAGGTATATAGTTCAACTTTAAATTGTTATGTTTGGTTATATGTTTGTATGTCCATGCGTCACAATGACTGCATGGTCTAAAATCACATGTGTGAACACAATTAAAATAAATTATTGAATTGAACTGCATGAATATTAGTTATAAAATATTTAAGAAAAACGCGGACTTCGTAAGGAAGTCACCTGAACTTTATCAAACCTATTTTCGAAGCGCATGGAACTGTAAATTTGATAAATCGCGGACTCAAGAAACGAAAAGGGGACCATAAAATATAGAAAGTTATTGGCAGAGCTGTTTGCAGGCCTTCTTCCCTAGCCGGTGCGTCTGGTAAACGCGTGGAAATGTAAATTTGATAATCGGGGATTTTACAAGGGCTAAAAGGGGGCATACATATGGAAGATATAGGCACAGGTGTAGCATCAAAAGATCTGATGAGGCGTCCATGGGTCGTATACCCTGACAGAACCTTATATCTACGCTGTCATAAAACACCCCGTCTTCAAGACAGATTCAAGGTAGACTATAAGATAGAGCAGGGGTGGAGAAGCAGGCAACGCATGATTGGCAGTGTATACTTCTAAAGTGTATTAGCTGTATAGTGTATGGACAATGGTAAGGAGAAGCAGGCAACACATTATTAGCAGTGTACAATGTATTGACAATTGTAATGAGAAGCAGGTAATGCATGATTAGCAGCGCTAGCGTATAATGTATGGACAATGGTAAGGAGAAGCAGGTAATGCATGATTAGCAGTGTATATTATATGGACAATGGTAAAGAGGATGAGAAGAAAACGAAAAAGAAAACGGAGAAGAAGAGGAGGAGGAGGGAAGAAAGAAAGAAAGAAATGAAAGAGGGAAGGAAAAAAGAAAAAAGAAAAAAAGAAGAAAGAAAGACAAAGAAAGAAAGATAAATAAAGGAAAAAGAAAGGAAGGAAAGAAAGAAAGGAAGGAAAAATGAAAGAAAGGAGAAAGAAAGAAAGAAAGAAAGAAAGAAAGAAAGAAAGAAAGAAAGAAAGAAAGAAAGAAAGAGAGAAAGAAAGAAAGAGAGAAAGAAAGAGAGAAAGAAAGAAACAAGAAATGTAAAAAAAAAGAAATTAAAGAAATGAAGATGAAAGATAGGGAGGAAAGAAGGAAGGAAGGAATAAAGAAATGAAGATGAAAGATAGGGAGGAAAGAAGGAAGGAAGGAATAAAGAAAGGAGAACAAGAATACCAACTTTTTTTAAAAGAGAAAGAAACAACAGCAAAGACAACAACAAATAACAATTATAGTAGCAACAACAACTACGACAATAACAGGAGAAGCAACAGCAACTCAACAACAACAACAACACCAAAAACAAAACAAAAAACGACGATGACGTTAATGCTACCACAGTTGCGAAAAGAATTAAAGGACTAATTAAAACACCAACTACAATCAAATATCTTTACCCTCTTATCTCAATTGTTTCAATTTCATCTTGTTGTTTTAAAGTTCTAGTTGAGACGTTGATTTATGTCTTCGTAACGCTGTTTTAAGGATTTATTATATCTTGATGGATGACTGGTCGTTTGGGTCCAGTTATGACCGCTGACGTTTCACTAGACCCTATAAACAAAAAATCAAATCAAATCAACCAAATATCTATTTATTTTATTTTATTTTATTTTATTTTATTTTATGTTATGTTTTATAAGGGTTTGCTACTTGCGTAGTTTGAACTACAAAGTTACCATTGACTTAACGACAAGCGAACTAAGCCGCTGCATCAGAATGGTTTCTCCCGACCCGGCGGACAAACATTATGTTAGTGTAAGCACGAAGCTGCCAGGATTGAGTACTAAATTATGGAAGTCAAATGATAAATTGTCCTCGTGCCTATTGTATTTGGAAGTGGAGTAAATTGGTCTATTTAGCAGTTCCCCAGATGATATACAATCAATAACATACAACGGCATAGTTACTTCAGTCAGCTAGCCTTGTGCATGCCGAGTATAGAGTAACATACGAAGTGTTGTGCAGTAGGGATGATTATGGAGACTATTTGAGGAAAAGGATTGTTCGAATTTCTGCATTATATGTTGGTTTATTTAATATAATTCCGTTCATTTTACTGCTTGATGTTTGTTGGAAAAATGTGCGTGTGTGTGCATGAGTTTGTGTATGTGTGTGTAGGTGTGTTCGTGTAAGCGTGCGTGCGTGTGTGTGTGTTTGTGTGTTTGTCGGGGCCTGCTTGTCTGCGTTTAGTTGTTTTATATTCTTGCATGTCACTTTCTGTATATGAGATAATAAAAACACGTTATCATGTATAATAATGGTTAAGACTTTTATCTGTAATCGGGCAATGCGTTGTTACAGGTGATAGCTGGCGCGCGCGCTTGTGTGTGCGTGTGTGGGTGTGTGTGTGTGTACGCGCGTCTACGTGTTTGTGTTTACTCGATCGTGCAAATTACTGTACCTGTGCCGTATCTGCCTGTTTGTCGGTTTGTCTGCCTGTTGGTCTACTTATTTTATCCCCACTATGCTTGATAAGAGTTCTCTCTGTCTGTATGTGATAATGAAATGCAGCTATCATGGGTAATAATGATAAGCGCGTCATAACATGTTTTTTCGGGCGTTGCGTTTGAGATGATAAGCTTGAGTAGACATTACGATAACGTAACATCATTTATGTTTATAAGTTTATAAAGCTCAAACAATATGACGTCTTGAGATCGTCATAAAATTTGGTCTGAGCAGCTTTGATCATGAAAGTGTCGGGAGTTCGAAGGAAGGGAAAGAAAAGGAGAAAAAAAAGAAAGCAAAAACGTTCTATTGTTCTCTTTGCTAAAGTCAGCTAATTGAATACAGCTGTTTTGCATGCAGTATATAAGCGCGTATAATACATTATCCTCCTCTTCCTCTTCCTCCTCTCTTTTCCCCTTTTTCTGTGCGCTTATAAGCGTAGCCTACTCTTCATTCCCTTACCATTTAAGTAAGGAATACCTGCCAAATAGTTTACGGTTTCTCGGTATGATAATTTTAACCAAAAGAGATTTCAATAGCGTATATAGGCGTGAAAATGATAACGCTTGTATTGTCCGTTTCACCATAGCCATTTAGAAAATAATTATTATTATTATTACAATTATAATTATTAGGGCATAATGATAACAATTAGTTGAGCTGCCTTTGACAAATCACAGTCCTGATTACGCACATTGGGCAACGAAGTCATATTTTCACACCTGCCTTTGAAAAAAAAAAGTCTTTGTATTATCCTTTCAAAAGGAGTCCTGCAATGCTTAGACCGAAACATGAAGGGCCCAAAGTCGAGTAACGCGTTTATTATTTTTGGGAAAACGTGTTTAGCCTAAACTTGGCATTGTTGTGACATGCAACAGGGATAAATTGGACTTTTGTTCCTCAAACCAACCGCTGAAGTTTGAAGTTTCCTTTTCTGTTCTGACTGGGAGTGATTTCCAGTATTTAACGGTACAGCAATACGTCCTACGATCTGCTAGTTGGTATTTTTAGGGCTAGAGCGGTAGTTCTTAATAGATTTTAAAAAAATCTACGGATTTTATTTATTTTAAAAACAACGATATTCTCGAGGAGAATTTGTGGGGGCAAGCTGATTTGTATTTTTAGTGGGGCAACATTCACAGTGAATGTCAGACGGATCTGTCTAGGGGGCGTGAAGTCTAATGTATTAAACATGCGATGAAACCTGTTTTGGAACTGGGACAGTTTTATTGTCCACGGCAATTTATTTAGGGCCACTGCAAACATTAGACCCCCTGCTTCTTGCTTTCGAAAGAAAGTTCTGCGTTGGGCTTTGAAACAGGTCTTGTGTTCTGGTTTTGAAATGTTTTTTTTAGGGGGTATTCTTTTATTCAATTCAATGTCATTACTATACTAAACGTCAGCTGGCTGGCGTTTGTGCAAATCCTATAAATGAATTAATGATAGTGTCCTCGCCTCTCTCTCTCTCTCTCTCTCTCTCTCTCTCTCTCTCTCTCTCTCTCTTTCTCGTTCGCTCTTTTTCCTCCCCATTCCCGCCCTTTTATGTATTTTAGTTTTTAGCGCGATTGTTGAATGTTTTGATGTGGTTTGTGTATAGTTATGGTGGTAATGGTAATATTTATTTTGTGTCAATGATTCCTGGGTTGTTTTTTTCTTCACACTGTCGATCTGTATTTGTCTATCTGGTAGTTTATATCTTTTTCTGCCTGTCTGTCTCTCTCTGTTTGTCTGTCTCTCTCTCTGTCCCTCTCTCTTTCTCTCTGTCTGTCTCTCTCTCTTTTCCTGACTCTCGACTATAAATATAGCGCTTTTTTCTAATGACATCAGTTCAAAGCGCAGTTTTCACGCATTTATATTTAACGTTAACATCGAAATACCAACGAAAAGAAGTTAAACACAAAAAGAGACTAATAAACTATGCAGAAACGTACTACAAACATGAAAAATGATATTTACAAGTAAAATATAAAAGACGAGGAAGGGAGAGGGAGGAGGAGAGCAGCTAAGGAGTGAAGGGGCTGTGGGCGGGCGGTGTGACGGCGGTGGTCTGACTCAGAAAAGAAGAATGATGCTGGTGATGGGAGACGAGATCAGACATTTTTTAAGGAAGATATGAGTTTTTAAGTTGGACTTGAAAGTGGTTATGTTCGGATGGCTGCGAAGAGAGAGAGAGAGAGAGAGAGAGAGAGAGAGAGAGAGAGAGAGAAAGAGAGTTCCAAGATGAAGGACCAAGCACTGAGAAGGTTTCGACAGTCTGCAGAGGAGAGTTTGTAGCAAGTAGTTTGTAGCATGAGGGTTTCAGAGCAAGAACAGATATTTCCAGTTGGCTTGTAGAAGTGAATGTTAGGAAAGGGCGTATACTAATAATATTAACAATATTAGCAAAATGTTATTGTTGTGAATGTTAAAGTGGAATGTTAGTAATGTTGCTGTTATTTTTATTTTTATTTTTTTTAACAGCCGCTTTATGATTGTTATGCTTATGTTTTTGTATCCTCCACACCCCAAAAGGGGCGAATAATGGGATTAAATCTTGAATCTTGAATCTTGAATCTTGTTCTCGGTGAATTAGGAAGGGGTTAATCCATGGGCGCACTTGTAACAGAATGTACAGATTGTGTAGGTAATCTTCTAAGATACAGGAAGCCAGTGGAGAGAATGTAGAAGTGGTGTGATATGATCAGATTTTTTTTTCTTTTTGAGAACCAGATGAGCTGCTTGGTTCTGAACACGTTGAAGCAGATGAACAGAAGAAGGAAGCCCAGCCAGAAAAAAGTTCCAGTAGTCTCTAAGCGTGACAGAACTAGAGAGGAAATGAGTTTGGCTGTAGCGACCGTGGTCAGATGCTTGCGGACAAGACCTAATCTACGGAGCTGAAAGTTGCATGTGTGACATGTTTTGCGGATGAATTCTCATATAGAGAGGGTGTTGTCAAGGATAACACTAAGGTTTTTGATAGAATATGACATAGGAATAATGGTTTGGCCCAGAGTGACAGTGTCTACAAGGGAAGCAGACAGGTTGTGTTTGGTACCCGTAAGCATAACTTCAGTTTTGTTAGCATTGAGCAGGGATGTCGTTAGGGTCGGATCTTCGGCTTTTAGCCGAAATTTTTTATTTAAAAGCCGATAAACTGTCCGTCATGTCGGCTCGCCGAGCCGAAGTTTTCACGGGTGAATCGGCTCAGTTTTGTCCATTTTTGCGATATTCCTGTGCTGTACCCTTGCAGTTTAGATTAGGATTCGATAATTACTAAGGTTAAACCCAGAAACTCTGACAGTATTGTGGTCTGTCAAGGGACAGTCTAAACTTTTTATTGTTTTTGTGTGTCTAAAATTTAAGAAAATAAAATTTCTTTTCAATGTTCTTATTCTACTCTTAAAATCATGTTTTATTACAAAGATATGCATCCACAGAACACCTTTAATATATGGAGGTGGAGGGTGCACGTTAACGTAGTGAATCTAGTCAAAAAACTTGTGAGACTGCTTTGGAAGAGAGAGCCGAAACTTTCTGTAAAAAGCCGAAAGTTTCACGGCTGTTTCGGCCAAATCGCCAAAGAAAAAATTTCCTAGCAACATCCCTGATTGAGCTGGAGCTTGTTGGCAGTCATCCAGTTAAAAGTGTTTTCAAAGCAGTCAACAGTTTTGGTCAGAAAAGATAAAAGGTTATGAGGAGTGTCACTGTTTTTGAGTTATGTATCGTCTTCGTAGAAATGGTGGAAAGTGTCATGGTTTTGTGATGAAGTATGTCTTGTAATTTTATATTACGTGTGTATGTGTTGGACGTGGTTTCGTCCTTTAGAAGTTTTTATGCCGCTGCATTTTTGTGGGTATAAAACATGTTTTGCTGTCCAGGTATATTTTTATATGTCTGCCTATCTAACACTAAGTTGGTTGGTTTTTTGTTTTAAATTGAACATTACGAATTATGGAACTTTTAAGGATTTATCCACTCACATGAAGAACGTAGCGAGATTCAGAACAAAAGACAGCCCCATTCAGAGTTAGACACAAACATAAGCGCGCGCACACGTACACACACACACTCATACACGTACAAACACACCCCCATAAACATTCGCTCTCTTTCTCTCTCTCAAACACACACGCACGCACGCACACACACACACACACACACACACACGTACAGTATCCCATTATTTTTTAATAACATTCAAGCACCAAGAATCTGCATATCATGACATTTAATCAAAATATTATCAATGGAGTACTCTTCGCGCAGCATATACGCTATGTGGTTACAAAATGCATCGCCGTCCTTTAAGACAAGCATTTCAGTTGTTTAATTGGAAGACTCGCGTCCTGCAACGTCAGTTTTCTAAAGAACGAGATTTTGCAATGAAGAATGGGGTGACAAAAAATGTGTATGAATGGCTTGGTATAGAATGCGTGTCAGTGTGTTTTTAATGCAAGATAATAAATAACCCTGTTTTGTAAAGGAATAGTTGGAGAGAACATGTAATTTGTTTTGAATGAGCCTTTCCAAGCAATAGAAGGAAAGAGAAGAAAGGAGAGGAGGAAAACGAAGAACTAGGCTTTTGTATTAAAGAACGGAGGTATAACATATAATTTGACGAAAAGCTATAAACAGCAAGAAGAAGAAGAAGAAAGCGGAGGAGTGAAGGAAAGAAAGAAAGAAAGAAAGAAAGAAAGAAAGAAAGAAAGAAAGAAAGAAAGAAAGAAAGAAAGATATCATCGACGATATAAAGAAGGAAAGAAAGAAAGAATTATGAAGAACAAGAAAAAGAACAATAATAACGAGAAGAACAAGGAGAACAATAGGAGGAAGAGGAAGAAAAAATATCCTTTTTGTATAGGGAGAATGGATGGAGCGTGCAATTTGTCAAAGTGTTTAAAGCAGGCAGAAGAAGAATAATACTAGGACGCTGGCGATGAACAAACATGAGGAGGAGGAGGAAGAGGAAGAGGAAGAAGAAAATGATTGTTAGTTAGTTATATAGATTAACGTCCCCGGACACATAAGCATATAGGGGAGGATAGCGTGTTAAGAAAATGATGTAGAAGTGATAGCTTAAATAAGTAAGATTGTACAAGCATTACGATTTGTATTGGGTAGATCCTACTGGTCGTGTGGCAAGTGTGTTATCACCCTATCCTATCCTATCCCGTAACTCGAAGGTCGTGGGGGCAACACTGATGATCGTTTAACCAGCACACTCCATCTTTCTCTGTCTTCAGCAACCCTCATGGCTTTGCTCAGTGTCAAGCCAGTCCATTCTCGAATGTTGTCATCCCACCTCTTTTTCTGTCTCCCTCTTCTTCTGCCTCCTTGCGTCGTGCCTGGCAGGAAGGTCCTTGCAAGGCCTGATGCTCTGGTGACGGGGCCATACCAGCAGAGTTTCCGCTTATTTAGCAGTGTTCTTTTGCACCTCATCTCCATGCTCTGTATTCTTAGTTGTAAATCTGCTGTGAGTTGTCCATGTTTCGCAAGCGTATAGGAAGATGGAGATGACAAGGGAGCGCAGCAGCCTTTCCTTGGAATGTTGACTGATGGTCCTATCTTTCAAAATGGGCTTCAACCTTTTCATGGCAGCAGTTGTTTGTGCGATCAAGGAGAGGACTTCCTGACGGGACCCATTGTCTGCTACAATGGATCTCCCGCATACACATAAAAAAGTTTTCTATAGTTAGGACCCAAGGGGCATGCAATCTGTTTAAAGAAATGAAACTATAAAACTTCTAATTTCTTAAGGTAGAACCCTCAACCTTGCTCATAAAGATAGATTATGTAAGATACGAAGTGTTTATTTTTTCATTTAGGTAGGGTACGAAATAGCATTTTTTTAAATCTAAATAGTTATCAAGTAAAAAGAAGGTTATAAGTAATTTAAGGGAAGATTAGCAACAAGGGGGTTTAAGAAAGTTTATAAATGCCATTGAAAGTGTCATTCAATAATTTTAAATGGATATTCATCTCCCATGATAGATAAGGTATTTTGTGAAAAGCATTTGAAATGTTGACATGTTAACTTTCTTTGCCTATGCCTATGGGGACAAATAAGAAGAAAAAAAGCAGGAAGATTTAAGTATATCATTTTAGATGATAAATCTCTTGAATGACGTTTTAAATGTGACAATGGCAGGTTCATAGTTCTTGAAGATGAACTATACAAGAAGAACTATACAAGAAGAACAAGATCTTTTTTTATATATAGTAGATGTATTTGTACGAGTATTTTGAGGTTTGACATGTTAAGCTCTATTCGCTGTGGGTTACTCATGTTGTCACAGCTTTAAAAGAAGAAGAAGAAGAAGAAGAAGAAGAAGAAGAAGAAGAAGAAGAAGAAGAAGAATTGTTTTAAAAAACGTGACACCTGAAGAAGAAGAAGAAGAAGAAGAAGAAGAAGAAGAAGAAGAAGAAGAAGAAGAAGAAGAAGAAGAAGAAGAAGAAGAACAAGAAGAAGAACAAGAAGAAGAAGAAAAAAAATTGTTTTAAAGGAAAAAATATACTTTTTAATGAAAAATTGTCGTTCTACTAAGGACAAGTGGATTTAAAATAAATAAAAAGTAAATACAAATAAAAAGCGAGCATTGAGGCTACGCCCTCCCCAGGGGAGGCGTGAATTTCCCGATAAAAAGGGACAATAATGTGTCTAAAAAAATTAATATCTAGCCATGTTACATTCTTGTAAATAAACTTTTGTTCTTCCTTTAGCCGGCAAACATCAGTTTGCTGATGGGTCTGTGCTAGCCTGTAAATCCTGCTAAAGCGAGCTATACAACTAGTACAAATTATCATCACAAAGGCAGTAGTAGTTCAGTGCCGCGTAATGAATTTCACCACTGAGTAGTTTCGGAGAACACATTCAGAGTTAAAGACACATATTTCATCAGCAGTTATGCAAGAACAATAAAAAAAAAAGTCAGACACACACGAGAACTGTGTAGTGAAGAATAATCTATTAACGTAGTGTATGTGAGTCAAAATATGTAGAGGTTTGGAAAAGATGTCAACAGTGTTATCTTTAACGGATAAATCATTCATCTGTGCGCAAAGATGCTTAAATTACTTTACGAAGACATGCAATATATAGCCATAAATTAATCAAGAACTGTGAAGCACCAGAGTATAACAATGTAAATATTAAATATGTATCAATAAGTCACGCCAAACGCACAACATTTTATGATGAAGATGACATGTAACTCTGCATCCACCATAACAAACCTGTGTGATATTTAAACATATTGGCATTAGCTATAACCAACCTTTGTATTAGACTCAATAATCTTTGTATTATACTATTATTCCGTGCTTAATATGTACCTGTATATTGTTTTTGAGTATATAACTTCAATCTTTCAAAGACAAGTCATATGAAACATATACTTGCAAGAGGATGGCAGCTATGATGGCAGGTTAGTTTGCAACCATATAACCCCAAAGTAATACTCCTTTGAGTCTAATCTTCAATTGCTAATGTTTATCTTTGTACCAAGGAAAAGTCTATAGGTCAATTGTAACTCTACAACACCGCGTCATAGTCACAATGGGAAGTTGCTATCTAAATTGACCCCAATATAAGATTATAGAGTGCCCACTATCTTCCTATGAGGAAACAGGCCACCACAATTTATTCTAAATATTATGAGTATGACCGAACGAGGCACCAACAGCTTGGACCCAAACAAGTTGAATTTTATCATGTTTCCAAATTTTTCTAAGAATTTTGTTTAGTTTATTTTTATTCATCACTTCTATTCAATGTACGTTGTCGTTGACGAATATTTTCCTGTGTAACTTCACTTATGTTACGTATAGGCTTGCGGTCTCACATTTAAATCTAAATTTTGAGTTGGTCGCGTGACTCAAACTTAGATGTGTTTTCTTTGTTAGAATGTAAAAAAAATGGTTCTTCATTCAAAAACAAAAAGAAGGTAACGCTCATTTAAGCTTTGGCTTTTGTGTGCCATTTCTTTGTAATGCTCTATTTTAGGGTTTTCTTGAATAAAAATGGAGTTTAAATCAAAACAAAAAAATGAAAGTTTTTAAATATAATTATTTACTTTATGGCAAATATATTCACTTTTTTGGCACATATATTTACTTTATGACCAATATATGTACTTTATGACTAATATATGTACATTATGGTAAATGTCACAAATATATGTATTTTATGACAAATATAACAAACATATTTACTTTATGGCAAAATAAAACAAACATATTTGCTTTATAACAAATATATTTACTTTTTATTGACAATATATATTCTTTTTATTGACAAATATATATCATCACACATTTACTTTATGACAAAACAAGGCAACCTTCCGACAGTAGGAAAATGTTCGCGGTAAACGTTGGATTATCACGCAGAATATTATGGAGATTATGTCTACATATTTACCAATAATACCAGAATGATTGTTTCTTTAAGAGCGAACTCATACGGTTATTTAAAAAAAATTGTTATACATATGATTTATGTTTGTTGTCATAAAATAAAATAAAAACATTGCAGTGATTGTGGCGATATCTGTGGGAGCGTGACATCAGATTTTAGGCAATGATTATTTTTTCACAACCAGACATGTAACATAAGATTCCCATAAATGTACCAGTAGTTTAAACATGATGGCCAGACCTTTTGTGGTATGTATTGTGGAGGTAAGAGCTAGGGGAAGAGTTTTTGTTTATTTATTTTGTTTTTAAATGTGGCTTAAGATTTACGGTGAAATTTTAAATTTGAGGGAAGGGTGTCAGCATTTGTTAACAATCACGTTGAGGACTCGACTGAACTGTCGTGTGTTTCAGGGACCTTACGTTTATCAGAAAAATGTTGTACCTGTTGATTTGTTGATAAGGATGACACTTGCGTGTTTACAGAGCCCCTGTACTAAGGTCGAACTGTGGACACCACGTTGCGCGTGACGAGCGTGACATCTTGTGTACAACGTGTCTTCATTGTTTTATTGTATTTACTGTGCACTTTGTTGAAACCATAATAAATGGTTACGCTACCGTTCCTTGATAGCTCTCTGTTGTTGTTGTTGTTGTTGTTGTTGTTGTTGTTGTTGTTGTTGTTGTTGTTGTTGTTGTTGTTGTTTTGCTCTGTAGTTGTCCTCATCGACGCTGTTTAGGTTTTGGGCAGGGTGTTCTTCTTAATTACGATGAGAACAAGGAAGAGGATTACGGCAATGACGGAAACGTCGACGACAACGATGATGATGATGAAGATGGTGGTGGTGGTGGTGATGATGATGGTGGTGGTGGTGGTGGTGATGATGATGATGATGATGATGATGATGATGATGAGGAGGAGGAGGAGGAGGAGGAGGACAATCATAATGATTGATGAAGATGACGACAATGACGACAATGATTATGATGATGACTACAACGACGACGATGTTGATGATGATGAACAGTTTTTTTAGGGTGCACTTGATCATTATGTATGTATAATTCTCTCGTTTCCTCTGTTTCAGACTGATTATCTCAAGCATCAAGAACAGCTGCGAAAGGAATACACAATAAATTATCATCACAAGTCACTGTCTTCGTGCTTGTCAACTAAAGTACACACAGAGTCCTTTGCGATGCGCCCATTCTCACACACATAGTCGTATTCCGTGTGATAACAGTTAAACAACAGCGTTATTCAGTTGATATGGGAGTATACAGCGTGTGGTAACTGATAAACAACAGGAGTATTGAACAGATAAGCCATAATCAAACACATACCAGATGATCTAATATTGAAGTGAAGCGTCATCTTATTATCATCTTCACCAGTGAACCCTGCTCATAAAGTCTTTGCATACGCTGTATAGTATAATTTAGCATTGTGGTAAAAAGGAGTCTGTGATTCTCTGTGTGCAAGATTCAACTCTGACAAACGGTTCACCTGATTTTGATTTGAAACTCAAACGTTGTCTGATAAACATTGGTAAAACAATAACTAAAAGTTACTGATAAGCGATTACCTTGATTGGGCCCTTCGCTTTCGACCGTCTTCTTTGTTTTAGATCTAGTGCGAGTCCTGGTTTTGAAAACTAAACAAGACTCGATAACTAATGGCTACAGCGCCTGATAAATGATTAGTTTCATTTGGCCGTTTATGTTCCACCGCCATCTTTGTTTTAGGGCTTGTTGTGGAGTGATAAGTGGCTACCAGGAGATAACACGTTGCGACCTTCAAATGTAGCATTGTGGACCTAGTGAAGGGTTTAGCAGCAGTGAACTATTGTCTTTCACTGTCTCGGTAAACAAAAGCAAGGTACAAAAGCTAGGATGTTGTTCATTGAGACACGGTGACTTCGTTCACTATGACGTGTTAGATTTTCTCCGGAGCTTGCAACAGTAGCAACATCGGATTTTACTTCAGTTGATTTTACTGGAAATCAGTATTTTAACTCTCTGTGCACCAAGATTTGTGCTGCATTGGTTTTGTTTTTTGTTTTTTGTTCAGCAGTAGGTGCTTAGGACCAAAGATTCATTCTAGATCTACTTGCTGTACTTGGTTTCACACTAAAAGTGTATAAAGAGGATCCACCACCAACAAAAACACAAATCAGCGTTTCATCTTGTGTCGAGCAGCAGCAATCACCTTCTTCCAAAATGTTCATCATTTTGGATTGCTAAGGAGTATATCCCACGCAGCATTTCGTTGGAGTTTTACTACAAGCGTACACATCAGTGTTGGGGTTTGTGGTGACGTAGGAGTTGGTGCCATTATGACGTTATGATGACGTCATGCATTATGGGAGTTACCTGCCCGCGATGGAGCTCTCCGATGCAGAGTCTCCTTCCTCTCTTCGTTTTATTTCAAGGTCAGTAAGCCAATTTGATTTTAATTTGTCGCCAGTTTTACAAGGTCGACGCATATTTGTATATACCATGGCACAAACGGCAGATCAAAGAACAAAATGTAGTTATTCATTGCTTATAGGGTCCAGCGGACTGCAAAGAGCCGAATCAGGACCACAAAATCAGGACCACAACTTGATTGAAAGAGGATTCATTCCTGGTCCGTATAAAAGATCTGCTGAAACAACCCTAGTGGCAACACTGAAGGCACTCCACTAGCCGGTCATCTTACAATAAAGGCATCCCATCCCACACAAGGGACGCTGATGCTACACTCTAATTTATCGACTCCCCCTCCCCCCCACCCCCCATCTCACTTTTCCCCTTTTTTTTAAATACAAAAAACAAAATAGAATATAAACATTATTATAAACTATCAATAAAACACAAATATCAAATGGCTACATTGCTAAATAATATAGGAAGCCCTAGTGACATAGGGTCCAATATTTCCAAACTGGCCCAACAGACCTCATACACAAATGAGGAGTTTTGGAAGAGTTTTCAAGAAACGTGGTAGGTGACTGGTCTATTGAAGAAGAAAATAGTATAGTAGATTGATAGAATAGAGTAGGAATGAGAAACAACAAAGAAGAAAGACAGTGACGGTGAAAACTAAATCACTACATTTCCAGAAAGTGGGGATACTATTTATATTTTTTTTTAAAAAGTTTTAAAAAAAACGGGACCATCACGGGGGAAGAACAAATGTAACAACTTATATGTTTGTTTTGTCTAGGAACAAAAATAATAAAAATAAACAAATTAATTAATAAAAAAAATTAAATAGCTCAAGGCAGATTTAATCAAATTGCATAGTGTATACTTTTCCAATAATTTTATTACATTAGTAAGGAGGAATGATCGAGGATTTTGGGTAGAAAATGTGGACAAAATGAGGGGGGGGCGGGGGGAGGGGGGGAGGGGGGGGGGGGACAGCAGTCTGCTGGGAACTTCAATTGACAGATGTATTTTCGGAGTCGCGAGAGGCTGTAGGGGTACCGGCTGCATGACTAAAATAAAGTCGGGACGTGGGAGAGGGTAAGACCGTAGAAAGGCGGAGACATAATTATTCTCTTCTTTCTTTGTTTCTTCTTCACCCGCCCCCGTCCACCCACACCCTTCTGCTTGGCCATAAGACAGTGCAGAAAGCTCTATGCTAAACAAAAAAGATACAGACAAAATTACCATTTAAAGAAAAATGTGGGGGTTTTTTTTGGTACAAACTAACAAATAAACCTTTTGCTGTTATCGGGCTCCTACTGAACTTATAGAGGCAGGCCTGTAAGCGGTCCTGAACCCAATGTGAGTGTCAGAGGCTGTGAAGGGCATGCACCTACACACAGCCTATGCTTGATAGATCTGTGACACTCCGCTAGCGTCAAGGTCGACTGTTTAGTAGAAACATGCCTATTGAAAAGGGGAAAGTGGGTGAATGAGAGACTGGGGTGGGGAGAGAAGAGAGAGAGAGAGAGGGTTGAATGTGAGCGAAAGAAAACAAAGAGATCCATACATGCATACAAATAAGAGAGAGAGAGAGAGAGAGAGAGAGAGAGAGAGAGAGAGAGAGAGAGAGAGAGAGAGAGAGAGAGAGAGAGAGAGAGAGAGGTGAGTGAGGGGGGGGGGGGGGACGGAGGAGCCAGGCAGAGAGTCTGAGAGAAGTGACAAGGCAAGAGCGAGGCTCAGTGCGACGTGTTGTGACAGAAAGCAGCCAAGTAGAAATGGTGTACGCCATGCACCAACGCTCCCAATACTATGTCATGTTAGACTGACACAATAATTTTGTATCTTAAACATTCGACTCCCTCCCCCTCCCCACACCATCCCCACCCCCAACCCTTCCAGCACCCATAATTCTGTTGTACATAAACTGAAATACATAAATGTGTGTAAATATGCTATCTAAGCGTGTTTCAATGTTGTGTTGAGTCGGGAGTTTGTAGAGGAAATGATGTACTTCCAACACCACATCTGATACTGATAGCACGCCATGACCGCCACAAAATGGAGTATGTGGATGTTTGCAGTGGTCTATCTACAGACCATACTGAGGTGTCTTACAGTGTGGGCTCGTGGGGCAGTGGTTTGTTCGCCGGTCTCCTATGCCGAAAGGACCCAGTTTCCATTCTTCGCAAAGGGGCCCGGCGGCGAAACTTATGTGTCTTAAGTACGAGATTATTCAGGTCACCGAGTGTTTTCTCCGGGTGCTCCGGTTTCCTGCTTCCATTCAATTATAGTATTGGATGCAGTCAAATCTGAAACTTCAGAAGAAAACATTCGATTTTCCTTTTCGTCTTGTAATAATGGTCTCCCTGCCTTTACACCACAGATATGTGTGAGAGTGGGTGAAAAACGTGAGCTGTATGTTGGTACAGATCGCCGCGCTTTGAGCCTGGTTATTAGTGATTTTGGGAAAAGCTCATCTATAGCTTGCATTGTTGTTGTTGTTGTTATTGTTGTTGTTGTCGTTGTTGTCGTCCCCGTCTTCTTCTTCTAACGTTGCTTTCTTTCTCTTATTTTATGTACTATGCTTGTTTCCTAGAGGCTTTTGTGTTTAATCTAAAGGTTACTGTTTGCATTAGTTAATGTATCCAGTTCTTGCGATACTGTGGGCCTTGTCATTCTCGACGTACATTTCAGTATCTCCGGAGATTTGCTCCGAATTTGTCTGTAGTATTGAGTTAGCTTTAGACATTAATTTGTTTGATACACTACTATTTACATTTCCCAGAGACTTTCAGGGGTTGTCAAGGGAAAATGTATCCACATTTTTTTGTCTTATTCCTGACACCATGTCATGTTATCTACCGAAAAATTTAGTACTTAATGAAATTGGTTCCAAATCAGTGATACTTTGTTTGGATTTCATCGTACGATTTAAAACTCTACTGTCGTAAATTAAACATGTAGCGAAATTATACCAACTAGAAATAAATAATATTACTTACTTTATGAATCAAAATGGATTGGAGCTGTCTAAATAAAAAATAGTATGATTTTATTTAATAATGGTCATGATCCCAGACAACTGCCTAAAGTTTACATCGAAAATGGGGAATTAAAATATGTGAAAGAAGTTACATTTCTAGGTGTATATTTTACACCTAAATTACATTGGAAAAAACATATTGAATATGTAATTAAAAAAGCTGTAAAAAATATAATTTATTAAAAATTATTAGCTAGCAGCCTTGGGGACAGGACCCTAAAACTTTAGTACATTTAGCATGTGCACTTGTTAGATCTAAATTAACATACAGCCAAGAGGCATATTTCTCTGCCCCTACATGCTATTATTAAAAAGTTAAGAGTTTAAATAGTAAGGCTGTAAAATTGCCTTTTTGGAATTCCTGTACAAAACAATAGCAACTTACACAAATGATATAGTTCCAAAACATTTTGAAAATAAAGATTTTATATGTAACAAGAACAGTGTCTCCAATACCTTTATGGGAACTTGAAAAAGCTAACTATGACATTAATTTTACAAATGAGCTCAGTTGGTAAGAGCGTCTTGCTAGTAACCGAAAGGTCGCTGGTTCGAATCCCGGATTGGTCAACGTGTGATCATATTATTTTCCCCTTTACCAACAACTGGCCCGCTGGTGTCAGTATAAATCGGTCCAGTAGTCACCTATATGCGAAAGTGTCGTGTGACTATAATCTACAAACAAACAAGCTTGTAAAACTCGGTCACTCAGACTCACGCCGCCAGACGGCTGCTGTCTCTAGCAGTACTTGAGCTCCTGCATTGACTACGTCAGAGGCGGTTAAGCATATCTCTTTTTGCCAACCTGCTTTTTCCACCTCCACCTACACCCCCATCTCTCTCCACACCTCCTCCCCTCCCCATCTCCCATGCCGACCTGCATTTAACATCGTGGCATTCAGCCGACCAGCAAGTTCCATTTGCGCGGACAATCTGGCACAGCTCACTCCTGCTTATAGGAGGCTTTCAGACTCAGGCCGCTGGTGCCCTCGACCTAACTGACTTCCGGGCTGTCCCTTCAGCTAAGTCGATACCGTCGCCCGGCAGACTGAAGAAATGCCGACACGACACTCCACCTCATCCTTCAACCTTCATCTTCTTCACTTCTTGGGCTCCCCCGGACTGAGTGCCGGCTGCGAACCGTCGACAGGCGCCGCGTCGCTCTGCTGCTGGCTGCCCTACTCCTCGGCTGCCGTCAACGTTTACTACTACTGGGCATCACAGAGATCGTTGTGGAGAGTAGAGACCTCCTACAGGTGTCTACCCTTCCTCATGGCCCCCTGCAAGGTCCTACGACTTCATCGGCACATCTTCTCGAGCATCTTGAGCATCACGACTTACCTCACGTTCTCTTGCGCGTCTTCCACAACATCCAAGTAGCTGCCACGTGCGTTTCACCTCCTCGCGTTACTTTTTCCACACCTTGCCTTCATACTTCTGCTCCACTTCTTACTTCAACTTAACATCGTTTTTGAAGTGCCCATGTGTCACGGGACGGAAATATACTCAACTTGTACGAAAGTGATTGTTGGAGTGTTTCCGGAAAGCGATCTTGTATGCAGTTGTTGCTGTTTGTTGAATACAGTTGGAAAACTTTATATGACGACTCCTGCCTTGTTGCTGAGTGAATAGGCTGCGTGGATAAACGACACTGATATTGACCTTTCACTTATATGGAAAGCACGTATCCAGGAATTTCTGTACACTTCAAATTGGAGAAAGTTTTGTACGTATCGTGGGAAAGGGCTTTAGAGTGATCTAGTAGATATACTTTTGTTCATAAGTTTATTTCAGCTGTTATTAAAAGCACAAGAGTAGTTTTAAATCTATTAAAAGCAGACTTACGTATATGTACTGTAGTTGTTTAAATAGAGGTACAGCATCTGTTATAGAAGTTATTGAAACGTGGTTGCATACAACATTTCCAAACTTTTTTTTTAGCTTGGACAGTGTTTTACAATGTTGAGTGCTTCTGCTCGTACTTCTACCCATCCGAAGAAACACCAAAGAACTTTCCGACAGTTGCGGGTGAATAGACCTGTATATGAAGAGTTTGACAGATTGACGTTCTTCAATTTCTCGCACACACTCCATTGGTTTCCCTGCCATGTTTACATTGCTCTTAAAACGGAGAAATCTCTTTTTGTTTAAAGTCAGCTGTGAACTAGACGAGTTTCTCCTGCTGAAGTGGGTGTATTGACGTACTGCCGACAACTACTTCAGAAACAGAAAATTATTTTTAATTGAATTTTTAGTCATACATTTGTGAGTCGCGTAGGTGGAATAAAGAGGTGTTAAGATGACGTAAGCTGATCTTAAAGTGTTTAGCAGTTAGTGTTTCGGTTTAACTTTTTTTTTTAATTCTCATTTCTATTGCGTGGAAATTTAAATTTTGAGCGGATTACTTGAGGAAAGAGGAAAAAAGAGTTCGGTGGAGGAGGCTGTATGCTGAACAGATTTTGTTTTAGTTTTTAAAATATTTCAACATTTAAGCGTCCATCACCTTCCAACGTTTTTCGCTTTCAGTTTTGATTCTTTCAATATCTTTTTTTGTTTCTAATTTAAAAAATGAAAGCTTAGCTTTTATGTTATTACAGTGCCTCTTTAAAGCCACTTCTTAGTTTTGAAAGGAAAATGTTGAATTGCGAGTTTTGAAAAATCATGGGAAAACTTCAGCTTTTCTACTTAGGCTATCTGCCCATTTCTCAAGCACTTGATTTCGAAGAAATCTTTAAAGAGCTTTCACACAATGCTGACAAAACCACTTATATAATTTGTCAGGCTGTGCAGTTTTGAATGTTTTCCTTTTGCATAGATACCCCCACAAACTGCGTGATGCAACGATAATGTCTTCGATTCAGCTCTCAAAACAGATGGAGGGAGGAGGATGGAGTTGAGTTGGTTTTTTAAACTTTTAAGTCCCCTGCCCTGTCAGACCACTCTACTACCTCTCCCCGCAGCATCTTCAAGAATCACTATCGTGCATCATGTATACATGTTACTCCAGTGGGATAAGCTCGCCAAGATTTGTTGTTTTTGTTTTGTTTTTAGTGTAAAGACGTCTTAACATGAATGTTAAAGTTAAGTTTCGTTTGTTCGTTTACGAATCCAACAAATGTAAATCTCTTATTTGTTTATCCCAGTGCCTGCTTGTGTCAACAGTGTAAATGTTTAAAGTTTAGAAGTTTTAAATGATGATGATTTCCAAGTCCTGATTTGTCTAAAAATGAATCAAGCTTAACCCTCCACCCCTAACCCAATCCCACCCCATCCCTTTTCATCTTTCTTATCATTCCTAACCTTTCGATAGTTGGACGGATGGGAAGATTACACTCTTTAATTAGTCTTAACATCTTCATCCATTTTTTAAAGTTTCAACCTTTCAAAGTTTCGTTTTATTTGCGAAAAACACCTCTCACTCACAGCGAACCACTATTTTTATTATGTTAGAGTATTTTCTTATTACTCTCCAGAATCGTGGTTCTGAAAGTTTTGACCTTTTAAATTGACTGATTTCAAACTTAAGCTACCCTTCTCCACACTCTCCGTCTCCGAACCGTTCATCATATTATAGTAAATACAAACCTCGCACTAATAGCTTCACGCTTTCATCGCCAGGAAGACTCACTTCAACTCTAGTTGTCTGACTATGTTGTCACAGCACTTTAAAGCGTCCTTCTTCCTATTTCACAACTGTAGGGCACTGCAAGAGGACAAAATAGCGTTGTGTTGGCTTAGCTTCATAATTCTGTCTCCTTGTGACTGAAGCACGGCCGGTGTAACGTGCCGAAAGCGTCCCTGGCCCAAATTAACTCCCGGGAGTAAAACCAGGCCGTCCCAGATTTACTCCCGGGAGTTATTCTGGTCCTGGACCAGATTGACCCCCAGCCTGTTCCAAAATCACTCTCTGGTGAATGAAGATTACATAGGAACAATTGATGTTATGCACTCTACTGTGTTCCAGATCAGCCTCCCGGGAGTTAGTTTGGCGCACATTTTTCAGTACCAGAATGACTCCCGGGAGTTAAAGTGGGTCTGTCCTAAAACAGCCCCCCATGCAACAGAGAGTAAATCTGGGACTGGCCCAGATACACTCCCGGGAGTCATTCTGGGACAAATTTAGATGTGCCAAAATGACCCCTGGGGGGCTAATCTAGAACCGATGAGAGTCAGATTGGGTCAGGCCCAGACTGGCCCCCTCTAGCCTATTAAAAGGAGCAATTGAAGACTGCGTCAGTAATCTCATCAGAAAAAATCATGGGAGTAAAAGGGGACAAGACCAAAACAGGCCCCCTAACAAAATGCATGTAAAATACAATGAAAGGGGGAGTCAAATGGGGACGTGACCAAAACCGCCCCCCTATCCATTAGATGCAAAAAACACTGCACAGGAGAGTCAAACGGGGACAGGACCAATACCCCCCCCCCCCCCCTACCAATCAGATGCAGAAAACACTGCACAAGGGAGTCAAACGGGACAGGGCTAAAACCGCCCCCCCCCTATCCATCAGATGCAAAAAACACTGCACAGGAGAGTCAAACGGGGACAGGATCAAAACTGCCCCCCCCCCTACCCATCACATGCAGCAAACACTTAACTGGGGAGTCAAACGGGGACGGGATCAAAACCGACCCCCCCTCCCCCCACAACCCATCAGATGCATTAATTACTGCAGTGGAGAGTCAAACGGGGATGGGATCAAAACCGCCCCCCCCCCTACCCATCAGATGCAGAAAACACTGCACAGGGGAGTTAAACGGGGACAGGACCAAAACCGCCCCCCTATCTATCAGATGCAAAAAACACTGCACAGGAGAGTTAAACGGGGACAGGACCAAAACCGCCCCCCTACCCATCACATGCAGCAAACATTGAACCGGGGAGTTAAACGGGGACAGTACTAACCCCCCCCCCCCTACCCATCACATGCGGCAAACACTGAACCAGGGAGTCAAACGGGACGGGACAAAAAAACCGCCCCCCCCCCCCCTACCCATCAGATGCAGAAAACACTGCACAGGGGAGTTAAACGGGGACAGGACCAAAACCGCCCCCCTATCTATCAGATGCAAAAAACACTGCACAGGAGAGTTAAACGGGGACAGGACCAAAACCGCACCCTCCCCCCCCCCTACCCATCAGATCCAGAAAACACTGCACAGGGAGTTAAACGGGGTCAGGACCAAAACCGCCCCCCTATCCATCAGATGCAAAAAACACTGCACAGGAGAGTCAAACAGGGACAGGCCCAAAACCGCCCCACTACCCATCACATGCAGCAAACACTGAACGGGGAGTCAAACGGGGACGGGATCAAAACCGTCCCCCCCCCCCTTACCCATCAGATGCAGCAAATACTGCATAGGGGAGTTAAACGGGGAAATGACCAAAACCGCCCCCCTATCCATCAGATGCAAAAAGCACTGCAAAGGAGAGTCAAACGGGGACAGGACCAAAACCGCCCCTCTACCCATCGCATGCAGCAAACACTGAACCGAGGAGTCAAACGGGCACGGGATCAAACCCGTCTCACCCCCCCCCCCCAACCCATCAGATGCAGCAAATACTGCATAGGGGAGTCAAACGGGGACAGGACCAAAACCGCCCCCCCCCTACCCATCAGATGCAGAAAACACTCCACAGGGGAGTTAAACGGGGACAGGACCAAAACCGCCCCCCTTTCCCGTCACATGCAGCAAACACTGAACCGGGGAGTCAAACGGGGACGGGTTCAAAACCGTCCCCCCCCCTCCGCAACCCATCAGATCAGTAAATACTGCAGAGGAGAGTCAAACGGGGATGGGATCAAAACCGCCCCCCCCCCTACCCATCAGATGGAGAAAACACTGCACAGGGGAGTTAAACGGGGACAGGACCAAAACCGCCCCCCTATCTATCAGATGCAAAAAACACTGCACAGGAGAGTTAAACGGGGACAGGACCAAAACCGCCCCCCCTACCCATCACATGCAGCAAACATTGAACCAGGGAGTTAAACGGGGACAGTACTAACCCCCCACCCCTTTACCCATCACATGCGGCAAACACTGAACCAGGGAGTCAAACGGGGACGGGACAAAAAAAACGCCCCCCCCCCCCCCTACCCATCAGATGCAGAAAACACTGCACAGGGGAGTTAAACGGGGACAGGACCAAAACCGCCCCCCTATCTATCAGATGCAAAAAACACTGCACAGGAGAGTTAAACGGGGACAGGACCAAAACCGCACCCTCCCCCCCCCCCCCCACTACCCATCAGATCCAGAACAGCGGAGTTAAACGGGGTCAGGACCAAAACCGCCCCCCTATCCATCAGATGCAAAAAACACTGCACAGGAGAGTCAAACGGGGACAGGCCCAAAACCGCCCCACTACCCATCACATGCAGCAAACACCGAACGGGGAGTCAAACGGGGACGGGATCAAAACCGTCCCCCCCCCTTACCCATCAGATGCAGCAAATACTGCATAGGGGAGTTAAACGGGGACATGACCAAAACCGCCCCCCTATCCATCAGATGCAAAAAGCACTGCAAAGGAGAGTCAAACGGGGACAGGACCAAAACCGCCCCCCTACCCATCGCATGCAGCAAACACTGAACCGGGGAGTCAAACGGGCACGGGATCAAACCCGTCTCACCCCCCCCCAACCCATCAGATGCAGCAAATACTGCATAGGGGAGTCAAACGGGGACAGGACCAAAACCGCCCCCCCCTACCCATCAGATGCAGAAAACACTCCACAGGGGAGTTAAACGGGGACAGGAACCAAAACCGCCCCCCTTTCCCGTCACATGCAGCAAACACTGAACCGGGGAGTCAAACGGGGACGGGTTCAAAACCGTCCCCCCCCCCCGCAACCCATCAGATGCAGCAAATACTGCAGAGGGGAGTCAAACGGGGATGGGATCAAAACCGCCCCCCCCCCTACCCATCAGATGCAGAAAACACTGCACAGGGGAGTTAAACGGGGACAGGACCAAAACCGCCCCCCTATCTATCAGATGCAAAAAACACTGCACAGGAGAGTTAAACGGGGACAGGACCAAAACCGCCCCCCTACCCATCACATGCAGCAAACATTGAACCAGGGAGTTAAACGGGGACAGTACTAACCCCCCCCCCCTACCCATCACATGCGGCAAACACTGAACCAGGGAGTCAAACGGGGACGGGACAAAAAAAAACGCCCCCCCCCCCCCTACCCATCAGATGCAGAAAACACTGCACAGGGGAGTTAAACGGGGACAGGACCAAAACCGCCCCCCTATCTATCAGATGCAAAAAAACACTGCACAGGAGAGTTAAACGGGGACAGGACCAAAACCGCACCCTCCCCCCCCCACTACCCATCAGATCCAGAAAACACTGCACAGGGGAGTTAAACGGGGGACAGGACCAAAACCGCCCCCCTATCCATCAGATGCAAAAAACACTGCACAGGAGAGTCAAACGGGGACAGGACAGGCCCAAAACCGCCCACTACCCATCACATGCAGCAAACACCGAACGGGGAGTCAAACGGGGACGGGATCAAAACCGTCCCCCCCCCCCTTACCCATCAGATGCAGCAAATACTGCATAGGGGAGTTAAACGGGGACATGACCAAAACCGCCCCCCTATCCATCAGATGCAAAAAGCACTGCAAAGGAGAGTCAAACGGGGACAGGACCAAAACCGCCCCCCTACCCATCGCATGCAGCAAACACTGAACCGGGGAGTCAAACGGGCACGGGATCAAACCCGTCTCACCCCCCCCCCCCCAACCCATCAGATGCAGCAAATACTGCATAGGGGAGTCAAACGGGGACAGGACCAAAACCGCCCCCCCCCCCCTACCCATCAGATGCAGAAAACACTCTACAGGGGAGTTAAACGGGGACAGGACCAAAACCGCCCCCCTTTCCCGTCACATGCAGCAAACACTGAACCGGGGAGTCAAACGGGGACGGGTTCAAAACCGTCCCCCCCCCCCTCCGCAACCCATCAGATGCAGCAAATACTGCATAGGGGAGTCAAACGGGGACAGGACCGAAACCGCCCCCCCCCCCCCCCACCCATCAGATGCAGAAAACACGGTACAGGAGAGCCAAACGGGGACAGGTACCAAAACCGCTCCTCCTACACAATTAGTTGTAACTACAAAACACTGCACAGGGGAGTTAAACGGGGACAGGATCAAAACCGCCCCCCCCCCCTCCCCCTACCCACCACATGCAGCAAACACTGAACAGGGAGTCAAACGGGACAGGATCAAAGACCCCCCCCCCCCCTAACCCATCAGATGCAGAAAACACTGCAGAGGGGAGTCAAATCGGGGACAGACCAAAACCGCCCCCCCCCCACCCCCACCCATCAGATAGAGAAAACACTGCACAGGGGAGTCAAACGGGGACAGGACCAAAACCGCCCCCCCCCCTACCCACCACATGCAGCAAACACTGCACGGGGGGAGTAAAACGGGGATAGGACCAAAACCGCCCCCCACCCTTACCCATCACATGCAGCAAACACTGCACAGGGGAGTCAAACGGGGACAGGACCAAAACCGCCCCCCTCCCTATCACAAGAAGCAAACACTGCACAGGGGAGTCAAACGTGGACAGGACCAAAGCCGCTTCCTCCCCCCTCTACACCATTAGATGTAACTACAAAACACTGTACATGGGAGTCAAAGGGGGACAGGACCAAAACCGCCCCCCCCCTCTCCCTACTCATCAAATGCAGCAAACACTGCACAGGGAAGTTCTATATTTCGTGTTTAAAATAAACGAATAAAACAATGTATTGTTTGTGATTTGTTAGTTGCAATACAGTTAGTACAATATTAACTTTGTTCTCTGTTTTACCAGAGGTTGATTAACTTTTAGTTTTACATAATAACATGGCTTATCAGTAACGATATGACATCATTGGGGTGGCTCAGTAGCGCAGTCGGTTAGACCGCTGCTTTCCTATGCCGAAGGTCGCGGGTTCGATCCCTGCAAGGAGCGAAAACTTTGTGACTCAGGTACGAGACTTTTCTGGCCACCGAGGGTTTTCTCCGGGTACTCCGGTTTTTCTCCCTCCCATCAAAATAGATGCAGCCAACAAAAGTTTAAAATACAAATCAATTTTCCTTTCCATAAAAATTTAATAGTGATCTGCCACCACGTGCTTGTCTGTTCTGTTTCTGTGTTCATTGCGTGTGTTGGTGTACGGGCGCTACGTGCTTGTCTGTTCTGTTTCTGTGTTCATTGTTTGTGATGTATTCTGAGCGTGTGTTGGTGTACGGGCGCTGCGCTTTGAGTCAGTATTAATTTGAGAAATTGCGCGTATCAATATCCTGCATTATTATCATCAGAACAAAATTAAATTGTGCAGCGCAGTATTTGTTAAGTACTAAATTATATGTTCTTGCTATCCACCCCCCACCCCCTCCCCCTTAAATCGGATACACACAAATTGTGACACAGAAATGTCGACCCGTGACCATTCAGCGATGCGGAAAGCGCGGTAAGGGTAACTGTGCGTGCCCGCAAGCAACGTGTCGAGTGCGGCTAACAATAACACATTTGCGGGCGGCGCATCTCTCTGTTCAATGAGGTAAAATAAGGTGATCAGTGACGTACTCACTGGAAAAAAAATCAAATAAATTAAATTTAAATTCATAATAATTTATATTTTTTAAAAAGCGTAAAAAACTACTTTTTGCAGAAAATTACTACATTCAATATTCGCGATTTTCATTAGAAAGTGAAAAGTATTATGAATAAAAATGTATTCTTTCTTTTTATTTTAAACTCTGTGTTTGTGTGCTTTATTGCCTTCTATGCACCTTAGAAAAAAGTAGCGAAAAGGTAGCGACTACTTTTCATAAAATAGTAGCGGAAATGTAGCGGCTAAAATGTTCATTAAAACTAGCTGTCCCAACCCTGAATATTTGTGATTTGGAGGAAACATTGTTAGTGGGGGGGGGGGGGGGGGGGGGGAAGAAGGAGGTGACAATTGTGTGGATGTATACGTAATTTGTTTTATTATTATTTGTCTTATTTAAGAAAGTGTTGTTATTCTATCTTATGTTTTCTTTATCCATGCGCAAAGCAAACGTTTGAGTTACCATAGCCTAATGTTTTGTTTTGTTTTTATTTTTACATAATCTCTTTATATTCTTTTGATCTTTTCACACAATATTAGTGTACAAGTGCAAGGATTTTGAAAAAAATCGCATGTTGGTTGTCAAAATGATGCTTAGTTACTGAAATTCTGCGCCTGTTATCAATTATTTTGGTTTAGTTTTTGCTAATCGTGGGCGGAATTGACATACTGTCTGCACAATACTTTATTTTCTTTTCTACTTTTTTTGGGAGGAGATAGGAGAGGGGGGGGGGGCGTGTTTGTGATGTATATGCCACATCGCTCAGATTTTATTATCAGTAATCACACACACACACACACACACACACACACACACACACACACACGGGCTACACACACGTGCGCGCACAGACACATTACGCAAAGAAAGAAAGAAAGAAAGAGACACGAGATAATAGAAGAATGTACATGAGGATCAAGTGTGGACTAACGTAATGCAAATTCAAATTTTAATTTAAACTTTCAAAACTGGCGTGAAATGATCATGCAAATTGCAAATATACATTGATCGGTCCGAGCGTGGGAACAGCTGTGGGACATTGTTTAGAGGCTGGTACCTGAGCCAACATGGCGCAGCACGACCTTGCGAGGTATACACGAATATGTCAGTGTTGAGAAAGGTCGCTGATGCAAAGATGTCTACTTCAGTCGACCAGACTCCTGGTTGATCCATACGACTTGTTCGAACATAGTCTTCTTTGTTGGATATTTGAAAATACTTTTCTTCATTGTCTTTTACGTGAGTTGCAATCAGTCTCCTCAAGACTAGGTGTTTGTTCTGAGAACCGACAATGAAAAAACTAAGAGTTCTGTAGAAGCAATTTCCGTCTCCAATTATTCTGATACTGTCCTTCGGGGCATCATGCACAGACACGTTGGGGACGTCCTGGACGTAATGTTTCTTTTCTATGTCTACATACAGAATGTCTGCCACGTTCTCCTGCCAATACCAATCCACTGGTCTGAAATGCATTTGCCTATCTGAAAACCCCTGTGCGTTTGGTTGTGGTTTTTCTGTAGAGTCCGATTTAGGCATTTTGGCTCTTTTGAATGGAACGTTCTGTTTCCTTTTGCGAGAGCCATGGACACTTCCGCCTTCATTGGGAGACTGCTGGTTTTTTTGTGTAGCCTCTGGTTCCGAAGTCTCTGGTTTTGATTGTGTCCCATTTCTGGTAGGAAGTTCTTGTTTGCTGGACTGGTTGGTTTCACTATCAGCTTGCTCTTTCACCTTCAAGTTCGAAGCGTTGTACAGGTGCTTCAGGATTTTCCCTGTCTTCAGGTTTTTCAGCTGGACTCTGCCTTTGTCTAGTACCTTTTCAACCTCATAAGGTCCGACCCAGAAAGGTTGTGTCTTGTCCCCTAAACGCGTCGTTCTTCTGAAATTTTTCAGAAAAACAACTGAACCAGGATGCAAGTTGTGCGTTGAGCTGAATCTTTTGTCGTAATATTTTTTTTGTTTAGTTTGTGCTTTTTTGATATTTCTGTAGACTTCTTCGTACAAGCTATCCATGCTGCAAATATCTCTGCCCGCATCTTTTTCCTTGTCGCGCTCTTTGCTGCCGCTGTCGCTGTCTGCACCTGCATCACTGTTCTTTGCTTTTTTCTTGTCGCGCTCTTTGCTGCCGCTGTTCGCCGCTGCTGCTGCTGTCGCTGTCTTCACCCACATCACTGTTCTTTGCTTTTTTCTTGTCGCGCTCTTTGCTGCCGCTGTCGCCGCTGCTGTCGCTGCTGTTGCTGTCGCTGTCTACACCCACATACGCACGTACACACACTCGTACGCATACACCTACCCACACGCACCCTCTTTCCACCTACCCACCGACACACACTATAGCATAAAGAGACTCAATATGCCTACAGTTTAAATAGTCATGCATACATAATATCAACATGACAATCTCAACTTTGATATGATGATGATGATCGTTGTTGTCAGGGTGGCGACGTGGTGATCGTCCTTAACGCTGATGCAATAGGACGTTAAGCTTCGTTATTCCTCCTATCAACATGACCTTGCGTACAACAGGGTACCCGTACAACAGCATCAGTAATATTCAAAGTGGACTTACAAATGTAGTGCAAAGCTAATACAAATATTTCCATTACATCCTGTGTGCAAGGGTCGATTTACTCTCATGTGAAATGTGTTACATTACATGATTATTGCTTTAGGTCCAGCGGACTCTTCCGAGCCAAATCAGGACCGGACAACCCCTGATCCGCATAAAAGATCTGCTGAAACAACCCTAGTGGTAAAACTGAAAGCTCTCCACCAGCCAGTCACTTTACAATAAAGACTTGTATGTGTGTTAGGTGAGGGGGACGATTTCAGCCTTGTGCCAATTTAAACTCTCCTGTTCAGTCATTGTTCCATCTGAAGAAGTAGGAGGACGTTTTTTTTTTCCTGTCCCCGTTTAACTCCAGGGCCTAGACTTTGTATTCATTTTGTTACGGAAGCGGTTTTTGTCCTGTCCCTGTTTGACTCCCCTGTGCACTGTTTTATGTATCGGATGGGTAGGGGGGGGGGGGGGGGGCGGCGGTTTTTGTTTTGTCCTCGTTTGACTCCTTTGTGGAGTGTTTTCTGCATCTGATGGGTAGGGGTCGGTTTTGGTCTTGTCCCCGTTTGACTATGCGGTGTTTTCTGCATCTGATGTGTAAGGGGGGCGGTTTTGGTCCTGTCCCCGTTTGACTCCCTATGCAGTGTTTGTAGTTACAACTAATTGTGTCACCGTTTGACTCCCCTGTGAAGTGTCTGCTTCTTCGGATGAATACCGGTGGGGGGGGGGGGGGGGGTAGGGGGGATGGTTTTGGTCCTGTCCACGTTTGACTCCCCTATTCAGTGTTTTCTGCATGGGGGGGGGGGGGGGGGGGGGGGGGGATTTTGGTCCTGTACCCGTTTGACTCCCCTATGCAGTGTTTTCTGCATCTGATGTTTAAGAGGGGGGTGGGGCGGTTTTGGTCCTGTCCCCGTTTGACTCCCCTATGCAGTGTTTTTATGCATCTGATGTGTAAGGGGGGCGTTTTTGGTCCTGTCCATGTTTACCTCCCTTATGCAGTGTTTTATGCACCTGATCGGTAGGGGTCGGTGTTGGTCCTGTCCCCGTTTGACTCCTCTATGCAGTGTTTTCTGCATCTGATGTGTAATGGAGTGCGGGGGGCGGTTTTGGTCCTGTCCCCGTTTGACTCCCCTATGCAGTGTTTTCTGCATCTGATGTGTAAGGGGGGCGGTTTTGGTCCTGTCCCCATTTAACTCCCCTATGCAGTGTTTTCTGCATCTGATGTGTAAGGGGGGCGGTTTTGGTCCGGTCCCCGTTTGACTCCCCTATGCAGTGTTTTCTGCATCTGATGTGTAAGGGGGGCGGTTTTGGTCCTGTCCCCATTTAACTCCCCTATGCAGTGTTTTTTGCATCTGATGTGTAAGGGGGGCGGTTTTGGTCCGGTCCCCGTTTTACTCCCCTATGCAGTGTTTTCTGCATCTGATGTGTAAGGGGGGCGGTTTTGGTCCTGTCCCCATTTAACTCCCCTATGCAGTGTTTTCTGCATCTGATGTGTAAGGGGGGCGGTTTTGGTCCGGTCCCGTTTGACTCCCCTATGCAGTGTTTTCTGCATCTGATGTGTAAGGGGGGCGGTTTTGGTCCTGTCCCCATTTAACTCCCCTATGCAGTGTTTTCTGCATCTGATGTGTAAGGGGGGCGGTTTTGGTCCGGTCCCCGTTTACTCCCCTATGCAGTGTTTTCTGCATCTGATGTGTAAGGGGGGCGGTTTTGGTCCTGTCCCCGTTTGACTCCCCTATGCAGTGTTTTCTGCATCTGATGTGTAAGGGGGGCGGTTTTGGTCCTGTCCCCGTTTGACTCCCCTATGCAGTGTTTTCTGCATCTGATGTGTAAGGGGGGCGGTTTTGGTCCTGTCCCCGTTTGACTCCCCTATGCAGTGTTTTCTGCATCTGATGTGTAAGGGGGGCGGTTTTGGTCCTGTCCCCGTTTAACTCCCCTATGCAGTGTTTTCTGCATCTGATGTGTAAGGGGGGCGGTTTTGGTCCTGTCCCCTTTGACTCCCCTATGCAGTGTTTTCTGCATCTGATGTGTAAGGGGGGCGGTTTTGGTCCTGTCCCCGTTTGACTCCCCTATGCAGTGTTTTCTGCATCTGATGTGTAAGGGGGGCGGTTTTGGTCCTGTCCCCATTTGACTCCCCTATGCAGTGTTTTCTGCATCTGATGTGTAAGGGGGGCGGTTTTGGTCCGGTCCCCGTTTGACTCCCCTATGCAGTGTTTTCTGCATCTGATGTGTAAGGGGGGCGGTTTTGGTCCTGTCCCCCATTTGACTCCCCTATTGCAGTGTTTTCTGCATCTGATGTGTAAGGGGGGCGGTTTTGGTCCTGTCCCCTTTTTACTCCCCTATGCAGTGTTTTCTGCATCTGATGTGTAAGGGGGGCGGTTTTGGTCCTGTCCCCGTTTGACTCCCCTATGCAGTGTTTTCTGCATCTGATGTGTAAGGGGGGGGGTTTTGGTCCTGTCCCCGTTTGACTCCCCTATGCAGTGTTTTCTGCATCTGATGTGTAAGGGGGGCGGTTTTGGTCCTGTCCCCGTTTGACTCCCCTATGCAGTGTTTTCTGCATCTGATGTGTAAGGGGGGCGGTTTTGGTCCTGTCCCCGTTTGACTCCCCTATGCAGTGTTTTCTGCATCTGATGTGTAAGGGGGGCGGTTTTGGTCCTGTCCCCGTTTGACTCCCCTATGCAGTGTTTTCTGCATCTGATGTGTAAGGGGGGCGGTTTTGGTCCGGTCCCCGTTTGACTCCCCTATGCAGTGTTTTCTGCATCTGATGTGTAAGGGGGGCGGTTTTGGTCCTGTCCCCGTTTGACTCTCCTGTGCAGTGTTTTGTAGTTACAACTAATGTGTATAGGAGGGGCGGTTTTGGTCCTGTCCCCGTTTGACTCCCCTGTGCAGTGTTTTTGCATCTGATAAATAGGGGGGGGGGCGGTTTTGGTCCTGTCCCCGTTTGACTCCCCTATTCAGTGTTTTCTGCATCTGATGTGTAAGGGGGGGGTTTTGGTCCTGTCCCCGTTTGACTCCCTATGCAGTGTTTTCTGCATCTGATGTGTAAGGGGGGGGGTGGTTTTGGTCCTGTCCCCGTTTGACTCCCCTATGCAGTGTTTTCTGCATCTGATGTGTAAGAGGGAAGGGGGTCGGTTTTGGTCCTGTCCCCGTTTGACTCCCATGTGCAGTGTTTTGTAGTTACAACTAATTGTGTAGGAGGGGCGGTTTTGGTCCTGTCCCCGTTTGACTTCCCCTGTGCAGTGTTTGCTTCTTCTGATGAATAGGGGGGGGGGGGGGGTTTGGTCCTGTCCCCGTTTGACTCCCCTATTCAGTGTTTTCTGCATCTGATGTGTAAGGGGGGGGGGCGGTTTTGGTCCTGTCCCCGTTTGACTCCCCTATGCAGTGTTTTCTGCATCTGATGTGTAAGAGGGCGGTTTTGGTCCTGTCTCCGTTTGACTCCCCTGTGCAGTGTTTTGTAGTTACAACTACATGTGTAAGAGGGGCGATTTTGGTCCTGTCCCCGTTTGACTCCCCCACGCAGTGTTTTATGCATCTGATGTGTAAGGGGCTGGGTGCGGTTTTGGTCCTGTCCCCGTCTATGCAATGTTTTCTGCATCTGATGTGTACGGGGGGGCGGTTTTGGTCCTGTCCCCATTTCACTCCCCTATGCAGTGTTTTCTGCATCTGATGTGTAAGGGGGGCGGTTTTGGTCCTGTCCCCGTTTCACTCCCCTATGCAGTGAGTTCTGCATCTGATGTGTAAGGGGGGCGGTTTTGGTCCGGTCTCCGTTTGACTCCCCTTTGCAGTGTTTTCTGCATCTGATGTGTAAGGGGGGCGGTTTTGGTCCTGTCCCCGTTTGACTCCCCTATGCAGTGTTTTATGCATCTGATGTGTAAGGGGGGCGTTTTTGGTCCTGTCCCCGTTTAACTCCCTTGTGCAGAATTTGATGCACCTGATCGGTAGGGGTCGGTTTTGGTGCTGTCCCCGTTTGACTCCCCTACTTACTTTGATTAGCTGAGGGGGCGATGTTGGGCCTGTCCGTTTTTAACTCCCATATTAAGAACTAAGAATACATTGAAAAGACAAGAGAAGTTGGGGGGGCTGTTTTGGTCCTGTGATCCAGTTTTACTCCCGGGAGTCATTTTGGAACAGGCTGGGGGTCAATCTGGTCCAGGACCAGAATAACTCCCGGGAGTAAAACCAGGCCGTCCCAGATTTACTCCCGGGAGTTAATTTGGGCCAGGGACGCTTTCGGCACGTTACACCGGGTCCTTAAAAAACAAACACGGCTTTCAATTCAGTGTGCAGTTTGATATGGAAATGGAAAAATTGACTGGATTATGTAAGTTTAGGAGGAGGCAGGGAGGGGGGGGGGGGCGAGATTTCGAAAATTTTAACTCGGGGATATTGATTACCTCTTATTAATCTTTTTTTCTACATACAAATACATCTAGGTTACTGTCCCTACCCTCCCTCTCTCCTCTCTCTCTCTTACAAACACACACGAACACACGCACAAACGAACACACACACATACACACACACATGTGCAACTGCGTGTTAGGATGAATGTGCTTGCACGGGTCTGTGTTCATTAGATGTTACATAACTTTTCAATTAAGGATAGTTCATTCCTGCGTTGGGCACTAGTCTATTAATATTATAGTATTTGAATACAAACCCCACTCTCTATTGCCATGTTAAAACTTAAAAGCGAAGAGACTATTCTTCAATTAGGTCTCTATTACATCAGCTCGTGAATATCAACCTAGGCAGTTCCGCCCTGTTCTTATGCCCAAAAGGGATGATTATCTTTGATGCCATCTTCATATGTCTCTTTATTGAACTTGTACTTTCATTTTGAGAAAAGTGAAGAAGGATTTTTTTAAATTTTAGCTTCCATTTATTTCCTTTGGATCATATTTTCCGAGTGCGGGATTTAGCGCCCACGTTTTCTTTGACAAAGAATCAAGGGCCCGGACCCCTTTCTTCCAAGCCCCAGCAGCCTCTCGAAACGGAGAACCGTTTCGGGGGGTTGATGGAACATGAAGAGATGGACGAGGGTCCAAAAGATACAGAGACATAATTGTGCTCTCGGAGATGAAACTTTTAGCATTCTTTTACTTAATTTTTATGTCCATTTTACAATGGAACATCCGAGGGATAAGGGCAAATTATGAGGAGCTATGCTGTCTGCTGACAGAGCATCGACCTGAAGTATTGGCCCTTCAGGAAACTCTCCTGTCAGAAAAACATCCTATAGATATTACTGGTTATTCCTCTCTAGATTGTTTATCTTCTAGAGGCGTTTCACTCTTTATTCATAGAAATGTCCCATTTAATCCAATTTTACTTAATACAAGTTTACCAGCAGTTGCAGCTAGAGTATCTCTTTTTAAATCCCTCACAGTTTGTTCTCTATATTTGACACCATCAATAAATGTAACTAAAAGTGAACTTGAGAATTTGGTCCAACAGTTACCTCCCCCTTTTTTGTTGTTGGGAGATTTTAATGGACGCTCTCCCCTGTGGGGTAGTGATCGTACCGATTCTCAGGGTAAAATAATTGAAGACATTTTAGACTCGTTAAACCTAGTAACTTTGAACGAGGGTGCTCCAACTTTTTCCTGTTCTAGAACTGCTTCTTTGTCCCACATTGATATATCGATCTGTGATCCCTCCTTACTTTTGGATTTTAAATGGACAGTTTTAGAAGATCTCCATGGCAGCGACCATTTCCCGGTTTTATTAAAACATGATTCAGATAACCTTGAGCAAACTCATGGCAGGTGGAAACTGAAACAAGCTAACTGGAGTCTGTTTTCTAACCTGTCTGAGGCCCAGCTACGTGCTAAGAACAGGAATTTTCAAATGCCTTAGATCCAATACAGCTTTATACTGACATAGTTATTAACAGTGCCAAGGAGTCCATTCCGCAAACTTCGTCAAACCCTCACACACTTAAAAAACCCTGGTTTGACGATGAATGTAGAAAACTTCAGCAAGCTCGTAAAAAAGCTTTAAGAACTATGTTTTTACACCCAAGCACTGAAAATAAACAAAACCACCAACGTTTGCGAGCGCAATGCCGACAGCTCTTCAAACGAAAGAGAAAGGAATCGTGGAGAGGTTTCTGCTCCACGCTTAATTCAAAGCGAAACTGTCGAAGGTGTGGAAAGTAGTCCGCAAACTCAAAAATAGAAGTAACAAACAGGTGAGCCCATGCCTTACTGTGCAGGGTGACGTAATCGGAGATAAAAAATTAGTAGCTGATCTTTTGGCTTCTTCTTTTGCTGCAAATTCTTCCTCTGAAAATTATTCTGTCCCTTTTCAAACAGTTAAAACCCGTAAAGAAAAACAACAGTTACATTTTACCTCCGATAATTCTGAAGATTACAACATTCCGTTTTCATTAGTCGAACTTGATGATGCAATTAACAAAAGTGCAGATTCAGCAGTTGGACCGGATGATGTACATTATCAATTTCTCAGACATTTAACAAGGTACTCACGGTCTCAACTGCTGGACATCTTCAATCAGCTCTGGATCACTGGCACCTTTCCTCCCTCCTGGAGAAAGGCCATTATTGTACCCATCCCTAAACCTGGCAAAGACCATACTAACCCGACAAACTATAGACCAATAGCCTTAACGTCTTGCTTATGCAAGACACTGGAAAGAATGGTTTATTCTCGTTTACTGTGGTATCTCGAAACCAATAATATCTTATCCAACACTCAGTGTGGCTTTCGAAGTGGTCGAAGTACTGTTGACCACCTGGTGCGACTGGAAACTTTTATCCGTAACGCGTTCGTCCAGGGTGAACATGTCGTTGCCATCATGTTTGATTTGGAAAAAGCTTATGATACCACATGGAAATATGGCATTCTTTCAGATTTACAAGAAATGGGTTTGAAGGGACATTTACCTCTGTTTATATCCAATTTTCTAACAGGACAGAATTTTTCAGGTTAAGGTTGGGGGATCTTTGTCAGATACGAGAGAACAGGAGATGGGAGTGCCTCAGGGTAGCATCTTGTCTCCCTTGCTGTTTAATATTAAAATAAATAACATTGTTCGTTCCGTTAAACGGGGAATTGACAATTCTTTATTTGTCGACGATTTTGCATTGGTAGCCAAAGGTAAAACTTTGGCATCTGCAGAACGTCAGCTACAGTTATGTGTCAAGGCCGTTGAAGACTGGGTTTTACAAAATGGTTTTAAATTTTCTGAAGCAAAAACTGAATGTATTCACTTTTCCCAGCACCGGGGAATTATTCAAGACCCTACTATTCTTCTCAATAAAACTCAAATAAAGGCGGTCAAACAAGTCAAATTTTTGGGTGTTATTTTTGATCAAAAGCTATCTTTCATTCCTCATCTGAAAATTTTGAAAACTAAATGTCAACAGGCCTGCAATTTGCTCAAGGTTATCAGTGGTACAGACTGGGGTGCTGACAAGAAAACTTTATTGCTGTTATATCGTTCTTTAATTAGATCCAAGTTAGACTATGGTTGCATTGTCTATGGTTCTGCTAGAAAATCTTATCTTAAGATGCTAGATCCAGTTGCCCATCAGGCACTACGCATTGCTTTGGGTGCGTTTCGCACTTCCCCTTGTGAAAGCCTTTACGTGGAAGCTAACGAACCCCCGCTGGAGCTGAGACGTACAAAATTGTCAATGAATTACTATTTAAAATTAAAAACTGATCCTATGAACCCTGCTTATGACTGTGTTTTCAACCCAGATTTTGTTCAGAAATTTGAAGCCAAACCTAACACAATTCCTCCGTTTGGCATCAGAATGCAAGCTCATCTGGAAAAAGCAGGCATTGATGTTGCTTCCATCAACGACGATGAACTTCGGACTGAAGCTCCCCCATGGAAATTATGTACCCCAAACATTAATTGGCAGTTGTCCGCTTTCCTTAAAAACAATACATCCGAAACCGTATATAACCAACTTTATTTAGAACAGTGTGCTTTATACCCAGGATATGAACAACTTTTTACAGACGGGTCAAAGAAAGGAGATTCAGTTGCTGCTGCGTCTGTCTCCGAGAGACACTTAGACCAGCCTTTGCAACAGCGTTTACCTGATTTTTGTTCTGTTTATACAGCTGAGCTCAAGGCAATTCATTTAGCTCTGAAACAAGTTTATCAATCCAAAAGAACCTCATTTTTAATCATGTCTGATTCATTGTCAGCACTTCAGGCTCTTTCCACGAGAAAGATATCACACCCTTTTCTGGCAGAGATCCATGACCTCCATACACAACTTATTTCTGAGGGTAAAAAGATAGTTTTTATGTGGGTCCCTGGTCACATGGGCATCCGCGGCAATATTGCAGTAGACAGGGCGGCTAAAGATGCTCTGCATCTTGATTTCCCTCCAGAGATTTTCAGTTTGTGCCCTACTCTGACCTACGTTGTATGACTGGTTCTTATTGTAAACGACTGTGGCAGACTGACTGGTCTAACCATGTCAACAACAAATTATTTCAAATTCTTCCCGATTTGTCCACTTCTTTGCCTAACTTTGCATCCACTCGCAAAGAAGAAACAGTGTTATCTCGCCTTCATATTGGGCATACTTATGTCACCCACAGTTTCCTTTTAAAAGGAGAAGAACCACCATGGTGCTTTGCATGTGATCAATCCTTTTCCGTTCGACATTTCATGTCTGAGTGTGCTGATTTGATTGAGGAAAGGGAAACATATTTTGGTTCCATACCTTTCAAAGAGATTTTTAAAGTATGTAATGGTCAACATCTGTTTCAATTTTTACATGATGTTGGTTTGTTTTATCGCATATAAATCGTATCGACATGTTTTGTTTAGTTTGGATTTTATTGTTAGGACTGAATTTAGTGATTTGATTGAAGAAAGAGATTATATTTTTAATACATCAGTTTTAAAGAAGACTCTTAAAGAGATGTCATGTGAAAGTTTGTTTGGGTATTTAAGAGTAACAGGTTTGTTTTTTAAGATTTGAATCATTTTATAATATTTTAAGATAACGTCTCTCTGGTCCTGATTTGGCTCGGAAGAGTCCGCTGGACCTAAAGCAATAACCTTGTATTGTATTTTGTAAGCGATTGAATGTGCAAGACGAGAAGTGACGTATCATATGACCTTTCCAATCACGAAACGTCATTTTGAAATCGTAGAACTTTTTTAAAAGCGTAATAACTGACTGAAATAGACGGGAAAGTGATAGCTTTGATTTTAACTGGCAAGCTTATTATGTTCATTCTGAGGTATTTAGTTTCGTAAATTTTGGTAAAGTTTAAATATGTTGACGTTTTTCCCTCCTTAGTTTCTGTGTTTTTGTTTTTAATGGAACTTTTGCTGAGGATATTTTTACGCATTTCCGTCGTTTCCTTCTCTTCTTTCTTCACATTTCTTTCGTTCTTTATTGTTTTCTTCTTTGCTTTTTCTTCCTTTCTTTCTTTCTTTGTTTCGTTTCGCTAACACCCAACCAATTAACTCTCTTCGGACAGTAGCCTTGTTCTTCTTTCCCAAATCACTCTTCATATTCTTATCTCTTGAACAATTAATAAAAAAAAAAAAAACACTACCGCTGAAATACAGTAATTATATCCTCCTCCTCTAATGCGTTACCTGCGCCTCCTTCTCTCTCTATCTCTGTCTGTTTGTCTCTCTGCCTGTCTCTGTCTGTCTGTCTGTCTGTCTCTCTCTTTTTCCAACCCTCCCTCCCTTTCTCCCTCCCAACTCCCCCTCATCCCTTATTATTTTCAGGCCACCCTCAGATCCAGTGTTTCGCTGTGTAAAAATCTATAAATCTCATTGCAATTTCTTTCCCCTGTCACTCTTAGGCTTGTCGCCTGCCTCTTCTTCATTCGTCAGTATTCCCCTTTTATTCTTTGGAATTCTTTCTTTCTTATCATCCTGTCTGTCCTCATACTCATCTTCTTCTTCCTTTCCTTTGGCTCATTGTCCCCTCTCCCCTCCCTCTTCCTCTTCCTCCTCCTCCTCTTCAATCTGCTTCCTGTGAGATAAACTCATTGCAGGGCTGTCACGTGGGCGGGGGGCTAGGGAGTATTTATGTCACCCACACTGTCCTCGGTGCTGGAGGAAGGCAAACAAATCCGTATCAAGTGCACAATAATGACTGCTCCCCAAGGAAACAGAGCGACTGACGCAAGATGGCATTGCATCCAGCCCACGAGGACAACTATGTAATTCAGATAATATGTAGAATCTAGTGTTGAACTAATATAAACATCTTTAGCTCTGCATCTAGATTTCAAAGGACGTCGTTGTACTCGGATTATATGTGAGCGTTTAAAGGCGTATCATGTGCCAAATACTACTGACTGGCGCGCCAAGGAAGAGCGACAGGTGCATGATTGCGTTACATCTAGACTATTATTTGGAAAACTGGTGCACTTCAGATTCTGCGTATGGCTTTTGCTGTTGTATTCGCGCGTTGAGATTATACGGCACCTTTATTCGGAGATATGTTATGTAATATTGTGTAGATCTCTCTCTCTCTCTCTCTCTCTCTCTCTCTCTCTCTCTCTCTCTCTCTCTCTCTCTCTCTCTCTCTCTCTCTGTCTGTCTGGCTGTCTCTCTCTGTCTGTCTTGTCTCTCCCTCCATTGCCCCCCCCCTTATTATTACTACCCATCTCATCATATCTCGCCCACGTAATCTTTTCTCCATGTTTGTCGCATACTCATGACCTGTGACCTGTCCGCGAATCCTCACCTTGGCAATTGTGATGCGATGGCCTAAGCCTATGATTTTTAATTTTGCTAATATTGTACTGTGGTGGAGGTCTGACACGGCGGCAGTTTTTGAAACTTCTTTTTGTGCTCTCGGTGAAACAACAGAGAGATGCTTGCCGCATGAACTGCGGAGGGCGGTTTGGGACAGAAGTGCGTGCGTGTGGACAGTAGCTGGGTGGTTGGGGGTGGGTACGTGAGGGTCCATATGCTGGGCAGGTGTAGTAAAATTAATGTATTGTTCGTGGTCTTGTGTGTAAAGTGTATTGTTTTCCCTTATGTGTTTATTGTATATACTATTGCCTTGCATAGCTTCAAATATTTAGGAGCCATTGTATCAGACAATCGGTCCCGGCAGGAAGTCCTCTCCAGGATCGCACAAACTGCGGTCCTGACAAGGTTGAAGCCCATTTGGATAGACAGGACCATCAGTCTACACTCCAAGATAAAATTACTGCGCTCCCTTGTCATCTCCATCTTCTTATACGCTTGCAAAATATGAACCCTCGCAGCAAATCTACAACGAAGAATGCAAAGTATGGAGATGAGGTGCTACAGAAGGCTTATGGGCATTTCCTTTACCCAGCACATCACCAACAACGAAGTCCGACAGACCATCACACAAGCCATTGGACAACACGATGACCTGCTCACAGTGGTGAAGAAACGTAAACTTCGATGTTATGGTCACATCACCAGAGCATCAGGCCTTGCAAAGACCATCCTGCAAGGCACGGTGCAAGACGGCAGAAGAAGAAGGCCAACATTCGAGAATGGACTGGCTTGACACTGAGCTAACCATGAAGGTTGCTGAGAAAGATGGGATAGACTGGTTAAAGGATCATCTGTGGTGCTCCAACGACTTTTGAGTTACGGGATAGGATAGGAATTGCCTTGTATTTGTGTTTTAGTTTTAATTAATTTATCAGTTTGTAAATGTGTTGATGCTACCCACGTCTTCCGCTGCTTTGGAATAAAGACTTGTTGACTTGACGTGACTTGACTGTTGACGTGACTTGACTTGACTGTTGACGTGACTTGACTTGTACTCTTTTTCCATTCTATTTTATTTTGGCTCCTCGTTAAGGCTGACGGAGCGGGAAGCCGAATACAGGAATTATTGCCATCATTTTTGACTTGACCACAAAAGAAGAAGAAAGAGAATGATTCTAAATCTATGATCCAACTCCAAAGCTTTAACTTTTAAATCATAACTCCCCCAACTCTTTTAACCTCTCTTTCCTTCTTCTTGTTCTTTTTTCTTTTTCTTGTTATTCTTTTGGTTCATTCAAGCAATCATTCTTCTTCTTCTTCTTCTTGACACTGTGGGATACTTCGATTGTTCGAAAAAAAAATCCACATTTTTGTGGGTGCGCACTGCAGACTCATAATTTGAAATTGCGACACCACTTTAAGGAAAACTCCTAGAGTGTATAAGCGTTCAGAAGTAATGACGTATTGTATAACAACCAACAAATGCTTTGACACAATTATCAATGTACGTTTCCTACTTTCCGTTCCTTCCATTTGTTGGTGGTGGTGGCGATGGTGCTGGTCCCAAATACAGATGTCTGCATTTGGTTTCCACTGTAACAGTATACAGCGGACCCTGGACATTCCACGGTTGAAGAATAGCGCGTGGAGAGCCCGCGCTCTTTCCCGCTCACCGCTTTAGCTATTAACATGCTAATGCCAAGCAGCCTGCAAATGCGCATTTAAATGCAAAGTGGGTCTAACCGTTTCAGAGCATTTGTTTGATAGCTGTAGATTTATCGACTACTCAAATTTATGAAACTAAATTTATCGAACGTTTAGTTTTAACATGCAAAAAAAAAGAGTATTCAAAGTCTTAAAGTACAAATGAATGCTGATGCTTTTTACATTTTCATATGCAAATGCGGGGTGTCGGATAGCGCAGTGGTTGGAGCACTCGCTACTGTGTCGCAAGTTAAGCACCGTCCAGTGCGGTTAACACTTGGATGGGTGACCGCAAACCGTGAAGCGACAAATAACAACGCCCCCAGTTGACTCAACTGTGACTAAGTACCTACTCTCTTAAGAGTGGGGAAGGTAAAGCAGCGAGGGAGAGAGATGGGCATCACCCTCATTACGCTGGCCCAAGATAAGTGTGATCTCCAACAGCACGCTCCCCTACGGCCACAAGGCTATGGGTCCACCACCACCACCTATGCAAATGTAATAGAGCGGTTTTAAATTCCAATCCTTTCACGTATACACACACGCACGCACAGGCACACAAACACACTCACGCAGGCAGGCAAAAGTTATGGTTGACTAGTTAAATTTATCAGACTGACTGACTGACTAACGGATCAGATTTCGTAAGTCAGGGAATAGCGCTTGTGTGTCGAATGCCGCGCTCGGCAGAAAGGACCGGCGGAACCTGTCAGTCCTCGCGAGGCAGCTGATAAGCCTTCCGGATCTGGAAGAGGTCTGCACAAGCAGCTCGTCACACAGCGGATGGGTTGGGTCACGCTGACTGTCCCCCCCCTCCTCCCCACCCTACCCCTACCCCTACCCAGGCGCTTCACTGTTTTCGCCTCGAAGTGCGCCTGGACGTCAAAGTCGGGTCTGCCAATCAGCATGCCACCCCCGTTGGGGTGTCGGGGGTTTCAGTATAAATAGTATCCCCACTTTCTAGAAATTTAGTGCTTTAAATTCCCACTGTCGCTGTCTTTCTCATTTGCTCTTTCTCATTCCTGCTCTATTCTATCAATCTGCAATACTATCGTCTTCTTCGCTAGACCAGTCTCCTACCTTTTTTCTTGAAACTCTTCCGGGACAAGACCCCTTGTTTGTGTATGAGGTCTGTTGGATCAGCTTGAGAATATTGGACGCTTTCTGCCAGGTGGTCACTAGGGCTTCCTATGATGTTATTATTTAGCAATGTAGGCATTTTATATGTATGTGTTTTGTTGATAATTTATAATGATGTTTGTATTCTATTTTGTTTTTGTAAACGGGGGTTCGATAAGTTGGGGTGAAGCCTCAGCCGTCCCCTGCGTGGGATGTCTTTATTGTAAAGTGACTGGCTGGTGGAAGGCATTCAGTTTTCCCACTAGGGTTGTTTCGGCAGATCTTTTATGCGGATTGGGGGTTGTCCGGTCCTGATTTGCCTCGGAAGAGTCCGCTGGACCTAAAGCAACAATTATGTAATGTAATGTAATCAGCATGCCGGCAATCTTTGTAACCTTTGCCAGCCTGGCCTTGTCATGCTCTTTCAGGCTGCAGAAGAAGCAAACAGTTGTAGGTCAGTATGGACTCCACTGTCGCCCCGCAGAAATGTTCCAACACCCATTGAAGCCTCATCAAAAAGTGGCCTTCTTGAGGAATAGCAGGGCGTTGAGGGACCAGTCCAACTTGTTATCAATGATGGACCCCAAGTACCTGTACTGGTCCACAACCTGTATCATAATACAGGCATATAGTGATTGGTAACATTTGTACAATTATATAATAATGGAAAGAGTGTTATTTAGCTCACATTCGATGTTCATTCGGTTTGATGCCCTAGTTCGATCGACATTTAATGGTCATTATTCAGTTTCTTTCGTGTTGTTTATTTTTTTAATAAGATTAAACAAAATAAATTACTTAATTGTTTACTGGAATATATCAATATATTACCGATTTCAAGCAACATTTTCGGTTACATTTCTGGCACTACAGTTTTAATTATATTTTGAAGTTGAAATAAATTTGAGAAAAAAATCCACTACATTATACTTGTTATGTTCTCCAGGAAACACTAACCTAAGATCTGTGAAAAATACTACTACAGGTGTGTGTAACGCTGGTTCACTCTTCCCTTCCCCATCCTCCTCCCTCCATACGGAGATCATGTGATCTGTGGAATGTGTAATGCGTTGCGGACCTTGAACGGGTGAATTAAATTCAGAGTGAACATGTTGCAGTCGTTACCTCTGCTAAGTGCATATACTAGTAGTAGGTCAGCGGTTTTTATTCCAGCACTAAAACTACTTCCACAGTTTCAGTAATAAGGCCTGCTAGTGCAATGGTTTCGCATACTTGCATAGTATGTAATCGTGCACCTTATTGTGTGGGTGGGTGGGGTGAGAGTGCGGTGGGAAGCTGTCAGGCAGTTTTTTAAAAAAAGAGTTTACGTAACTACACGGAAACCACACCAGCATTTGTAAAATGTAGGCTACTACAAAACGCTAAATCGTAAGAGAGCATTATCTTAAATACTGACTTAACAAAGTTCTTTTTTTTAACATTGAATAATGATCGTATTTGTTGTGTATATGTGTATATCGGTATGAGTGAATGTCTAAAATCACTGTGTCCAATGAATAGTCGTTACATAAAGCAATGGAAACGCTGTTCGTAAAGAGTTCTGAAAACACTATAGTCAAAGAACAAGCGAGAAGATACAAAAGGCAATTGGCCGTGGCACGAGTCGGTCAGTATATTGTGCTTGCCAAAACGATCCAAGGAGTCTTCAGAAACCCAAACAACAAGCTTTTGAGTTTATTTAGAAAACAAAGAAAACTTAGCTTTGTACAGGTAAGTCAAGGCGAAATGAATTCAGCTGTGTACAAGCAGTGTTTTATCCTCTGAAAATACTACCTCAGGTAGCACGCTGTGCATAATTTCTCAGGTGATGAACATGTGCTGTGTTTTACGGGCCCCGCGGGTCAGTAGGGAATTAAGTAAGAGCCTGTGCACGTTGCGGTAATTACCTCTGCCAGTAAGCTGATTGGGGAGCATGGTCATTAAATAGTGTACTTGTCTTGGTACCGCTCTATTCAGAGTGTGCTAAACTATCCGCGGGGACAATGTACCTTAACCCTTACATAGGCTCGCATTAGAATGAGAGTGGGTAGCGATCTTAGTTTGGCCTGCCTAGTCAACGCAGGAGTTCAAATGTTACTTAAACAAGGGCCTCATCGGTTATTCTTGAAGGATTGTCTTCTGGGTATGGGTACATATTTATATGACAACAATAAATTAATCGAACATAAAATTTTCCGCTACCTCTTTGTTTAAACGGAGCGGAGAATCCCAAAAGAGCGCAAAGCCCTTATGAGCACGTCCATAGGAGCGCGTTTTATAGCTAAATGGGCCCGTTTCCGATGGCCCATATGCGCACGCATTTTCTCGTTTACAGTTTTCACTCAGTTTTGATTTGTCAGTTGTTATCGTTATTGTCATTCAAAACAAAAATCACGTAAATCACACACTCATTTTAATGCTGCGACACAAATGTTAAAAATTCATTCACTTTTGATTTGACATTGTTATCCCTATTTTAATTCAAGTGCCCTTGCAACACTTCCATTTCTGCAATCTAAAACCTAACATCTACGAAAAGTTACCAGAATGACAGACATAGAAATTCGTGAGACTACAAGCAACAAAGGTAAAACCAGCCCTGGAGGTCGATGGACACATATATCGACAGGACAGGGTGTCGAGTCTGGCGAAAACGTGGCGATGTTCGGTCAGAAAATGCCCGGCAAGGTGTAAAACCGACCTCAAAAACAGGAGCATCCAGTTCTCGCATGGGCCACAACGTTTCATTAGACTTATTTGTGTGTGATGACTAAATCGTCGAACTTCCAGTAGCTTTTAAGATGCGCGCTTAAGGGACACGCATATCGGCCGAGTAGGCTAAGATACGCGCGCCTATGGGATGCGCCCACCCGCGCTCCTATGGACTATGCGCCCACCCACGCTCCTATGGACTATGCACCCACCCACGCTTCTTTGAACTATGCGCCCAAATCGTCGTTCGTCAAAAGGCGCCCTCACGAGCTACTCCCAAACGGAGAGAGCCGTTAGTTCGAAGACTTCCTTTTGTTAGAGCCAGATTTTGAGGATGGCACCAATCTCCTCCCTCACTCTGCTTTGCCTCCCTTGGTTCTACATGTAAAAAAGGTAAAGGTAAAGGTAGTCCCATAGCCTTGTGGCCGTAGGGGAGCGTGATGTTGGAGATCACACTTATCTTGGGCCAGCGTAATGAGGGTGCCCAAGATAAGTGTGATCTCCAACATCACGCTCCCCTACGATGCCCAACTCTCTCCCTCGCTGCTTTACCTTCCCCACCCTCAAGAGAGTAGGTACTCAATCACAGTTGAGTCAACTGGGGGGCGTTGTTGTTTGTCGCTTCACACCTTAGCGGTCACCCATCCAAGTGCTAACCGCACCGGACGGTGCTTCACTTTCGACACAGTAGCGAGTGCTCCAACCACTGCACTATCCGACAGAGGGTCGGGTATCCATTCACAACTGGGGTGGGCGGGTGGAGGGATGGCAGGTGATACGAGAGTTGTTCTGCGATGTGGCACTACGGCCAAAAGATGTAGCTAGATCTGCCTTGGCATGATATCAAAACTGTACAATTTACTACCGAGACTACCGAGACTACCGAGGTCCAGAGCCAAAAGATAAACGGCATCGGTAGCGCGCTGGCAGATAAGTATAGCCAAACTTGTACGCCACGGGTAGGTAGAAAAAGAAGTAAATTACAGGCACACCTGACTTACCTGTTAATATCCTTATCACGACCTTCGAAACTCGGCTCTAGTACTACACACATGCTTTCACACCCCCTTAAATTACCTGCAAATACCCCCCATGAATCACAACGCTTACCTTTCTAAATCCGACAGCAGGTAGGTCTACTGCTTAGGTTTGCATTCTAGAGGTAGGTAGGTATTCTTAGGATTGCAGTCCAAACGTCTAGTAGTACTAGAAACCCTGTGCAGTAAACTTTAATATATATGTGGTGTTAATAAATGAAGCAGATTAGCGAATATCTTTTGGTTTATTTATTTATTTATTTATTTTGGTTGCATATTTGAGTGAAAACCAGTCTGTGTTATTTCTTAGCATTGTGTTACGAAAGCTTTGTATTATTGATTCAGCGATGATGGTGATGATAAAGATGATGATAAAGATGATGATGATGATGATGATGATGATGATGATGATGATGATGATGATGATGATGATTGATGATGATGATGATGGATGATGATGATGACGACGACGACGTTTGGTGGTGGCTGATTATAAGGTGACGGCTTTGAAGTCAATAGTTATACGATTTTTGGAAAGCTATAAAAACGACTCTCAAACTGTCAATGTTGTTGTTGTTTGTAGATTATAGTCACACGACACTTTCGCATATAGGTGACTACTGGACCGATTTATACTGACACCAGCGGGCCAGTTGTTGGTAAAGGGGAAAATAATATGATCACACGTTGACCAATCCGGGATTCGAACCAGCGACCTTTCGGTTACTAGCAAGACGCTCTTACCAACTGAGCTACCCGGCCCCAGAGGACTGTCAACGTCTGCTTATGCGTGGCTTTATTAAGGAGGTTGCAAGTAGGTTGCAAAGTATGTTAAACGAACTACTACAATTCACATTTAATCTGTTGGCCCGCGAATCACTGTTTGCTATTATAGTGTGATTTTCTTTTTTTTTTTTTAGTTACAAAGACCGAATATTTAAAACTCACTCATTGATGAAAAAACGCGTTTCAGGAGGAAAATGTGTTGGCAGTACCACCAAAAGCTGTGACAATAGCGCTGTGCAGAACATGCAAATAAATCACACGGTAGGCCAATTGACACATGCCTGTTTTAGGCCAACGAGCGATAAAAGTAAATCGCCATCGAGTATTAGAGTATTTGGAGACTTACCGGGGCTCCCAATTAATGGTATAGTTTTGTTTTTTAGAATGTGCCTCTAAAATAAGATAAAGATAACAAATTTATTTAACTAGTTTAAAAGAGTAAGGACTGGGTGTGCCTTTTTTAAAAATAAATCTTTCCCTTGTTATAGCAAATATCGAAGCCCAAGTAGTCCTATTAAAGTTGTAAGGGATTGGTAAGTAAGATTTCTAGGTAATCTCTTCTGCTACTCAAGGCTATATGCTTCATCAAGGACCCAAGTAATAAAGTTTTAATTGAAGGATAAATAAGTTATATTTAATTTCATCGGCTGCAGCGGACGGTTATATAATGTAATTTTTTTCCCATAGCTTCAAAATCTGAGTCCACAATGTAGTATAATAGGTCTTTAGACTTTGCATGAGTTTTAATGGAATGATAAATAAGATATATCTAATTTACTGTTCTCTTACCAATGGTTATGTAGTGTACGTTTTGTTTCCCATAGCTTCAAAATCTGAGAGCCTACAATTTAGTATAAGAGGTCTTTTAGAGTTTGCAGAAGTTTTAATGGAATCATAAATGGGATATCTAAATATGTATTGAGACCAGTGGTTAAACCCTTGTTATTTTTTTCCCGTATCTACCCAATCTGAAAGTCTACTATTAAATAGTATCAGATGTCATTTAGGGTTTGCAAACCTTTTAACGGGATCATAAAAGATACGTAGATCTAACTCATGTCTTCTGCAAAAAGTGGTTGACCGGTTATATGTTGTAGATGTTTTTCCATAGCTACCAACTATGAACGATTAGCATTTAGTATAAAGACTCTTTTAAGGGTTCAATTGTTCAGCGCTCAGAAAGACAGGGTCTAATATTATTTGTATGCGCTCAAATCGACAAGGTCTCATATATTATCTGTATGCCAGTAACCCGCCAACCTTATCAGGGGAGATTAGCGAGTCAGATGTAAAGAGAGAGGGTCACAAGTCTAACAAGCTAATGCACCACTACATCATCATTAGCTACCGAATACTGTACAGCTGCGACGACGACCGACCGTTCGTTCACTGGTTGAAAAGCAAGGGTCTTCAATAACCAAACAAAGGTCAGATTTGAGACACGCCCCCCCCCTCCCTCCTTTCTAATATGTGTATTAACTTATATAGAACATAATTTAACATGAAAAGCCAATTGGTAAAATATATCTGGAGAAGATTTAAATTTAAACAAAACCAAATGAAATTCTTGAGTATGGTAGTAGAATTTATAAGGAAGGATTATATCCAGGGAAGGTATCTTGGCGTCGAATCCTCGTTTCGTTTGAGGTCACCGGAATATAATTATTAGTTACTCGCCGGTTGTTGGGTACAATCAGAATCATTATATAATTTACATTTCTTTAGTAGATAAAATAGGTATACAGGGTGACCCACGAAATAAAGTTATATTTTAAATGCAATATATTACTTTTCAGCCAAATTTTTTTTATTATTACTAATTACTTAACACCCTTTCTTTACAAAAAAGTAAACCTCTACAAACCTATACAATAGGTACTGGGGAAGGACTGCGGTGAAAAAGAACAAAAAAACCACACTTAACCTCTTACAACGCTATTATAATCATTCAACCCAAATTGAAGGCGAGACTTTCCAACCTGTTATGGAAATAATTATAGACACTTCCTAAACTTACTGTGAAAAGAAAGTTTGCCTTTAATCCTGTTCGAGACTCTCTCGTAAGCCAACCCCGTGGCTATTAAGGACCCTCAATCTCCCATTATCTTAAGGCGGAGTCTCGAATATCCCTCTTATAGACAGGTCGGACCTGTCCTAAACGCTTTAAGAGGATGACAAGCTTAAACGTTTGTATCCGAGGAAACTGTGTGGCTAGGATTTAGAGGGTAGTTCTTTGTGAAAGGAAATTTGAAAGGCTAAGTAGTAGGACAGAATCAGAAGACACGAAAGTTATCAAAAGATTGGGAAACTAAAAATGAAACAAGTTGTAGAAAATGTTCCAAATGTTCGCTTTTATTTATTTTTAAAGAAGAAAAAAAATGCTTACGATAAAAAAAGCTTCAGCATGAAATAAATCGCACTCATCTCAAATTCAATTGCAGATGTTAAAAGAAGTCCTTGAAAGACAAAAAAATAGTCTTTGCTTTGTGAAAGTTAGTCTGTGCTTTGTTAAAGTTAGTCACCCCCGTTGGGGTGCCGGGGGTTTGAGTATAAATAGTATCCCCACTTTCTGGAAATTTAGTGCTTTAAATTCCCACTGTCGCTGTCTTTCTCATTTGCTCTTTCTCAATCCTGCTCTGTTCTATCAATCTGCTATACTATCTTCTTCTTCGCTAGACCAGTCATCTACCTTTTTTCTTGAAAACTCTTCCGGGACAAGACTCCTTATTTGTGTATGAGGTCTGTTGGATCAGCTTGGGAATATTGGACGCTTTCTGCCAGGTGGTCAATTAGGGCTTCCTATGATGTTATTATTTAGCAATGTAGGCATTTTATATGTATGTGTTTTGTTGATAATTTATAATGTTTGTATTCTATTTTGTTTTTGTAAACGGGGGTTCGATAAATTAGAGTACAGCCTCAGGGTCCCCTGCGTGGGATGTCTTTATTGTAAAGTGACTGGCTGGTGGAGAGCTTTCAGTTTTACCACTAGGGTTGTTTCAGCAGATCTTTTATGTGGATCAAGGGTTGTCCGGTCCTGATTTGGCTCGGAAGAGTCCGATGGACCTAAAGCAACAATCATGTAATGTAATGTTAAAGTTAGTCTATGCTTTGTGAAAGTTGTGTGAAGAGAACAATACAGAGGTATAAGACAAGGGAATGGGGAAGTGCTTGACGTCCTCTTTAGCCTCTATCTAACGTGATAGGAGTGTCTCCTATTGGTGAGCGAATAAGGTAAAGGGGTAACTAAAGATTTTCCACGTAACCTTTCGGTCGTTGGACTCCCCTTTTCTTAAGGCCAGCTCAATGAGGGCGGTGCCTATCCTCTCTCTCGCGGCTTTACCTTCCCTGGTTCTGAACAGATCTAGATATCCATTCAGCTGGGTAGACTGGGGGAGGGAGGTGGGATGTTATTATTATTATTATTATTGAGGATTTTTATAGCGCACTAATCTCGCCGTACTTGACCAGACTCTAGGCGCTGGCCGATACAGGATCTAACTCAAACCGCCCGAGACGCCCACCCGCAGCCTTTGGGCGCATGGTCTGACACCCGGACAACTGAGCACTTTGAGCACTTTCCTGGCCAGCCAGGGATGGGGTAGAAGGACCAAGTGCATGCTGGGTGTGTTCTTGTTACCAGCACTCACCCGTCTAGGACATGAGCGTCAGGATCTTTAAAGTCCGTTATGATGGAATGTATGCGACACACAGACTAGACCTCGGTTTATACTATCATCCGAAGGAGTAGGAAACGGGAGTAAAGTGTCTTTCCCAGGGACACAACACAATGGCCCGGACACGGCTCGAACCGGGGACCTTCAGATCCGCAAGCCAAAGCACTACCATTAGACCACCGTGCCTCTCACCGATGTCGTGCGTTTGTTGAAATCTTTTTATGTCGTTTGGTGGTTGCCTTCAAAGCACGGTCACCCATCCAAGTACTAATCCTTTCCGATGTTGCTTAACATGAAACATTGCTAGCCTGTGTACAAACCTCTGCACTACTGCGTACATGTGTCAAAAGAGTGGTTTGTCAACTAGTCTGTAACCCCCGTTGGGGTGCCGGGGGTTTCAGTATAAATAGTATCCCCACTTTCTGGAAATTTAGTGCTTTAAATTCCCACTGTCGCTGTCTTTCTCATTTGCTCTTTCTCATTCCTGCTCTTTTCTATCAATCTGCTATACTATCGTCTTCTTCGCTAGACCAGTCTCCTACCTTTTTTCTTGAAAACTCTTCCGGGACAAGACTCCTTGTTTGTGTATGGGGTCTGTTGGATCAGCTTGGGAATATTGGACGCTTTCTGCCAGGTGGTCACTAGGGCTTCCTATGATGTTACTATTTAGCAATGTAGGCATTTTATATGTATGTGTTTTGTTGATAATTTATAATGTTTGTATTCTATTTTGTTTTTGTAAACGGGGGTTCGATAAGTTGGGGTGAAGCCTCAGCCGTCCCCTGCGTTGGATGTCTTTATTGTAAAGTGACTGCCTGGTGGAGGGCATTCAGTTTTCACACTAGGGTTGTTTCGGCAGATCTTCTACGCGGATTGGGGGTTGTCTGGTCCTGATTTGGCTCGGAAGAGTCCGCTGGACCTCAAGCAACAATTATGTAATGTAATGTAACTAGTCTGTACATAACGTGTCAAATGTGCTCCCCACACTGAGATCATTATTTTATAAAATGTAGTGAATGAATGAATGTCAACAAGGGAAGCACAATGCGCAGCTGAGTCTAGCCGAGGAATGGAGTGGCTGACCGGTAAAGGCTGTGCAAGTCTCAGTGACGCAGTGTTCAAGTTAAAGTTACCATAGTTCGTGCTCATCGGCAAAAAACATTGTGCCCCTTGCGGGAGCGATTTATTGATGAGTACGTGGGCGATAGTCCAGCTACTGGATAAATATGGGCGCTGTCCTTCTGGGTAGACAGATCCTCGATCGTCAATGTTTGAAGAGGGGACCGAATGGTATTTCAGTTGGGGTGGGGAAAAAAAGTAACAGCATGTTTTGTTTGTTTTTTAAAGACCGAACTGTGCATTAAAATCAGTTAAATTTTATGCAAGGCTCTATCTATTCTATCCCGTAACTCGAAAGTCGTTGGGGCACCACAGATGGATCATTTAACCAGCGTACTCCATCTTTCTCTGTCCTTAGAAACTCTGCAAGGTTCTAGCCACACGAGACTTTCAGCTACAAAGAAAAAGAAAAGAAAAAAGTACATTTAAAGAAGTAACAATCCAGTTCGTTCTTTTTCTTCTGTTTTTGTGCCTTCTTCCATCAAAATATTTTCACACCTATGTGTCTAAAGCACGAGTACCAGGTATAGTCATAATTGACAAGTTTTAATAGTAAGATGCGGTCCTTCCTTATGAATGACTTGCTTCTGTTTGTCAAAGTCACATTATATTGTTAGTGTATAAAGTCGGAGTACTACGAAGTGACACTCTTTATAACACGAGCGCACGTCGTAGGAGGAAAAGAAGAAAAGCGATTCTATTTCATACTGTCAAAGACTGATTTTTGGGCGGCTCAAAGTCACACCTATCATGCAAGTGCTGAAATTTGCTCCTGGTTGCTAAAAGCAAGCTTAAGAAAGTTGAGCAAATGTTGCCGCTTGTGGAAAAGTTCTTATTGAGCACGATGCGTTATACTATAACCTAATGTGTAAAGCAAGCGAATTTTATATTCACCCCTTTCTGCCTCGCTTCCTAATGTTTGTATAAACTTGGAAGTTATTGTAGAGGTACGGACGCGCATGTGTTTGTGTGTGTGAGTGTGTGGGTGTACGTGTGTGTGTGTGTGAGAGAGAGAGAGAGAGAGAGAGAGAGAGAGAGTTATTGACTGGCGCTAAGCAAGCTTTCATCATCATCATCATCATCATCATGTTAGTTACATGATTGATAGATAGTACTATCTTCTGAGACATGATAATGTCAGTACTTGGATTAAAACGTATCGATGTACATACGCAAGTCAGTGTAATGATGTGTAATGATATGTAATCCCTCTCTTTGGTGTTCGGGGAGTCTCAAGGTAGTGAGTTTTTGACAAGTTGTCTCTGGATCTGCTAGTACTATATACTAATTTCTTGCGTCAGTTTCATTTTACTAACTGGACCTGTACAGTTGTAGATGTTTTAACCCTTGACGCTGACCAGTATCTTATACGTCAAGGGAAACCCATACAGTTTTATTTGTTTAAGGTTTAAGTTTATTCATAGGTGAAGTTTTTCTATTAGTACATACAATCTCAGTGACTAAAATAATGCTTTTCGGCTGCACCTGTTCGAACGAATTCATCAAACGTTAAATGAAATAAAGAAATAGATTCCAATTTTGTTTGTTTGATTGTTGCTTTAGGTCCAGCGGACTCTTCCGAGCCAAATCAGGACCGGACAACCCCCGATCCGCATAAAAGATCTGACGAAACAACCCTAGTTGGAAAATTGAATGCCCTCCACCGGCCAGTCACTTTACAATAAAGACATCCCACGCAGGGGACGGCTGAGGCTTTACCCCAACTACTCGAACCCCCGGTTACAAAAACAAAATAGAATACAAACATCATTATAAATATCAACAAAACATATACATATAAAATGCCTATAGTGCTAAATACTAACATCATAGGAAGCCCTAGTGACCACCTGGCAGAAAGCGTCCAACACTCCCAAGCTGATCCAACAGACCTCATACACAAACAAGGAGTCTTGTCCAGGAAGAGTTTTCAAGAAAAAAGGTAGGTCATTGATCTAGCGAAGAAAAAGATAGTATAGCAGAGTGATAGGACAGAGCAGGAATGGGAAAGAGTAATAGATTCCAATCAAATCTCTTTAGGTAAGACACTTTCTTTAGTCACTTGTGTTTTACACAACCTATTTTGTGTAAAGAAATACAGGTTGAACTAAATATAAATCGTTCGTGTGTGTGTGTTAGTGAGTGCGCGCGCGAGCACGCGCAATATGTTGTTTGTGTTTGGTTTTTTATTCTTTGGGGGTTTTTTGTTTGTTTTTTTAGGGGGAGGAGACAAGGGGGGAGGAAGAAAATGTGCTTTGTCGCTTGCTGCTTTATCAATCAATTCAAAAGTAACTTATTCATCTAATTAGTTTTTTGTGCATTTTAAAAAATTTTGAACTGAAAGATAATGACTAATATTAACATTAAGAAAAATACAGATTTTTCTTTCCCTGTCTTTATTTTTCTTCTTCTTCTTTAAACTTTTGTTGTCTTTTTGTTTGTCGTCTATTTTGATAAAGTATATTTTGTCCTCTTTTTCTCTCACTTTTTTCTTTCTTATCTAAACAGTCATCGCGTGATATGTTCCATTATGTCTTCGTCCGGCTCGAATGAAACAAAATTACAAAGGGAATGTTGATAGGGTTGGAACAAAAAGGAGGAACGGAAACTAAATAACCAAAAAAGCCGGAACGGAAACTATGCAACCACAAAAATGGCGTCCCACATGGCGTGCGAAGGTACCATTGTGTGCTATTTTCTAATGAAATCTTTCAGAGCTTTTTTATATTGTTTCGGAAAAGAGATATGTTTTATAACGGTTGGTTGAAGAAGAAATATATATATAAGAAGAAGAGCATGAATGAGGAGACGAGTAAAGAGGATACGAGGAGCAGGAGAAAGAGGAGGGGAAGGTGCAGTTTGTGATTCATTTTCTTACTTAACCTTTAAAAACAATTTTTTGTTCTTGAAAGAGATATGCTTTATAACGGTTGGCAGAAAAAAGAAAAAAAAAGAAGGAGAAGTTGGATAAAGAAGAGTAAGAATAGAGGAGAACGAAAAGAAGTTAGATTGTTAATTGTAGAGACAGTAAACTTTGTGATGGAACCCGACAGAAATCAAAATGTATTCCTCTAGAAATCACCCCAGGCATCATATTCATATGTTTAATTTTATATTAAACTCCTTTCTACCTTTAACGTTAAATTAATATTTAAATAAAGAATGAACGCATGGAACACTAAATACTCCGCGTAAAGAAAACATTTCATGATTACACGTATTAAAATTTATTATAGTAAAAGAATCTGAAGACCTTGTGCTTTTTCCTTGGCTTGTTTGTCACATACCTCATTCCAATGAATTCCGCAATGTGATGGAACGCAACAAAAAGCAATATTTATTCCTCTAGAAATCACACAATATCATAATTATGTTTAATTTCATATATAAACTCCATCATACCTTTACAGTTAAATTAATATATAAATTAAGAATGAACGCATGGAGCACTAAATACTCCGCAGATTTTAAATGTATATGTAATACAAGTCTCTCAGTAGGCTTACTACATCACCTTCTATTTGAATGCTCAGTTTTAACAGACATATTTAAAGTTAAGGACATAACAAAACTGAATATGGAAATTCCGTGGACATGGTTCTGTATCATCCAAATGTTACAGACGTTGTGACATTTATTGCTAAATGTCCTGTTGGTAGACTTTCAAAGACTGTTTTGAAATTATATTTTTAAATAGTTCAAATGTTTTAAAAGTTTTATTTTCAATGTCTAATATCACACCTCAACGTGTGAACAGACATTAAATTAAAGATTGATTGATTGGATTAAACTCCACCCTATCCCAACCCTCCCCCCCCCCCCAAAAAAAAAATATATATATTGCTTAAGTATCTGTTGTTCAGGGTTTAAAAAAAACATTACTTTCCTCTAGCAGCATAACTCGGATTGGTACAAATGATTAGTTTAGTGGTTTTACACATTCCCAACGTACACACAAAAAACTTTTTAAGTACCTTGATTTCAGTTTTGAAAAAAATAAATATATAGGCTGCAGTGCTTTTACTAAAGTCTATTTGTTATTATAATGGGTATTAGATTCACCCCCCTATCCATTTTTCCACCAAGACTTCCAGGTTGAAGTTCTTGATTTCAGTCTTAATAAGTCGCTTATTCTAGGCAATTCGAGGCCTATTGTTATCTTGTGGATCACAATTTGTTTTCCCCAAGGTCTTGATTACAGTGCTGAAAAGAGACACTTAATCTTTGGTTAAATTCCTCAGCTCTCGTGTTGACAGTGCGCACGCAAACACGCAAACAGTCGTCATGGTTGGCTTAGGTTTTTATAGACTGGTGGCATTACCTTTCTAGTGAAAATGGCACTTCTTAAGCAGAGACTTCCCTCCTTATTTACTTTTTTTTAATGGAGAAGATAGGGGGAGGGGGGGCATAGAGAGAGGAGGGGTAGGGTGAATGTGGGGGGGGTGATGTGTGTGTATGTATGTAGGTGTGTGTGTGTGTGTGATCGTGTATGGGTGTGTCACAGTGTGTGTTCGATTTAATGAGTGACAGTATACTAAGTCATTCTGGACCCTATAAACAATGACTAACTAAATCAAAGTTTTTGAGTACTTGCTTTTGCAACTTTGAACTTTACAGAACAATATAATCTCTCTCTCTCTTTCTCTCTCTCTCTGTCTCTCTCTCTCTCCCTCTCCTTAGATTGTCAGCCTAAAATGAAATAAATGTCTTTCTTCTGCGAACGATCGTCATTCGGAGTTCTCTTTGGCTGTAATTAAGTTTCGTCTGTTCCCTTCCTCTCTGATCTTGTAACCCCGAACTCAATCACAGCACTTTCCCTATTTGGCCGTAAAAAAAAGGACAAGTAATCATTACCGATGTTAAAAAGTACGAGATTGCGAAGACCGTCCTTGGTGATCATTAGTTTGTCTTCTCTCTGTCCCTAGCTGTCTCTCATTCGTTGCTTTACCGGCAAACAACCGTCAATTTATTCGAAAACGGAGCATGGCTCATTCCTGCAATAGGTCCTCAATGTTTCCACGGCATGTGAAGTTGAGCGTTATGCAAATAAGTAGTAAGTTTGGATTGTAATAATCGTATTAATCGGATAAATGTGTTGTTGTTTTTTTTCACCAAGTGACTTCTTTGAATCTGTTATTTTTTATCTTAGTGTAGCCTTTGACTGTCTCCACCATGAGTACTGCATAATCTGGTTTGTGTTTATCTGAACGACAGAACCCAGTAGGTCTTCTTGTGTCGGTCCCCTGTTACTTACAATTAATTTGCAACATGGCGTACCACAAGGATCTAAGTTTAGTCCATTTGTGTTTGTTTGTTTGCTTATCAGATTGTGCACTAATTAAAGGGCATAGTTTGGGCAGAAAGATGTTCGCTGACGATACGGAACCTAATTTACCCCTGTTTAACATGGATGTTGCAACAGTATTTTTTATCTTCAGTATGAACCCTGGATACACCAGCGAACCAAAGAGAACGAAAATAAAATGTTTTGATTTTGTTTCTTCTTCTCCGTAGCCCTGCTGTCTCCTTTTCTGGAACTTTTGATTTTTTTTTCTCTGGATTTATCCCCTGTGTATGGGAAAGAACTGGTTTGACTGTTTAACTGAGTGAAATAATAGGGAAAAGCAAACACAGAACTAATTATTGTTTGATACTTGGGTCAAAAAGTACATAGATCAGATCTCACAACACGAGAAAGTATTATAAGTTAGGAAGTACTTTATGTCAAAGTCAGGACAAAGATAGGTAGAATGGTAGTCTGAGGAAATATTACCAAGGGGTACGTCAGCACGATCATTACGTTGTACTCGGTAAGAAGAAGAGTCAGAAGGTTATGAAGAGAGGTCAATGTCGAGAATTGCTTTTGTTTTCTTCTCTAGTTCAGCTTGCCAAATGGCAAATTTCCTTTTGTAATTGAGAACAGTAAATCATATGGTATCTTGTATCTAATATATCCAAAAGAGAAATTGAGGAAAACATTATGCAACATTCAAATAGTTTAGTTTAGTAGTTCCCTACCTGAGGGAAAACAACAACAACAAAACAAACTGCGTCATCAATGGTAATATCACACACGCACAGCGTAGCTTAGACTGGTTGAGTAACTCCCCTTAGTGAAGAGGGGAACGTACTTCTCGGCTAGTCTCAGTTTCGCTGTGTGATATTATTATCTTTGATAACTTGAGCTTCTAATCAGCCCATGCTTCATTTTGTCAGCGCATGGCCACGAGGTCATTATGGACTGAATAGGGCAAAGGGGGGGGGAGGTGTTGGGGGGGGGGGGGAAGGTGGCACATGAAAAGAAACCCAAAAGCACCGACATTGACCAATTCTGTGACTAATGATTCTTCCCTCTCTGCTTCTGTCTTTTTCTCTTTCCACTCCTCATCTCTCCCCTTGTGGAGAAAAAAGCACGCAACCCTAGTCGTTGTGTGAATTTTTTTTCTTTATCTGTTTCCCCCGTTTGTGTGTGTGCCGTGCGCGTAATCACGGTAATCAGGGGTTGTCTCCCATCTTGTTTCTTTTTGCCTGAGGGAGAAAGGAAAGGTCATTGAAAATGGAAAAGGCGGATCGGAGTTTTTATTTTCTTTCTTGTATGATGCGTAATTTACTCCATGTAATCCATACCTGTGTTATCCCAGTGGGGGCGAAAGTTGATTGATTGATTTATTATTGCTTTAGGTCCAGCGGACTCTTCCGAGCCAAATCAGGACCGGACAACCCCCGATCCGCATAAAAGATCTGTTGAAACAACCCCAGTGGGAAAATTGAATGCCCTCCACCGGCCAGTCACTTTACAATAAAGACATCCCACGCGAGGGACGGCTGAGGATTGACCTCAACTACGCGAACTCCCCGATTACAAAAACAAAATAGAATACAAACATCATTATAAATCATCAACAAAAAACATACATATAAAATGCCTATAGTGCTAAATAGTACATTCATAGGAAGCCCTAGTGACCACCCGGCAGAAAGCGTCCAACACTCCCAAGCTGATCCAACAGACCTCATACACAAACAAGGAGTCTTGTCCAGGAAGAGTTTTCAAGAAAAAAGGTAGGTCATTGATCTAGCGAAGAAGAAGATAGTATAGCAGAGTGGTAGGACAGATCGGGAATGGGAAAGAGCAAATGAGGAAGACAGCGACAGTGGGAATTTAAAGCACTAAATTTCCAGAAAGTGGGGATACTATTTATACTGAAACCCCCGGCACTCCAACGGGGGGAACTGTTGCCACAGTTAATTTGTCATGCCTACAAAGGCAAGACAGGTTTTCAACTGGGGCTTTCACTGTACCCTTTATAGGTTAGAACAATCTACAGTGGCAAGATTGCTCATGACCCCAAGGGGTAGTGGGGGCGAAAGGGGATTAGAGAAAGGAAGCGGAGAGCAACGGAAAGTTCAGCGTAATAGTAGTAGCAGTGGTAGTAGTAGTAGTAGTAGTAGTAGTAGTAGTAAGTTGTTTTTACGTAGTAGTAGTAGTAGTAGTAAGTTGTTATTACGTAGTAGTAGTAGTAGTAGTAGTAGTAGTAGTAGTAGTAGTAGTAGTAGTAGTAGTAGTAGTAGTAGTAGTAGTAGTAGTAGTAGTAGTAGTAGTAGTAGTAGTAGTAGTAGTAGTAGTAGTAGTAGTAGTAGTAGTAGTAGTAGTAGTAGTAGTAGTAGTAGTAGTAGTAGTAGTAGTAGTAGTAGTAGTAGTAGTAGTAGTAGTAGTAGTAGTAGTAGTAGTAGTAGTAGTAGTAGTAGTAGTAGTAGTAGTAGTAGTAGTAGTAGTAGTAGTAGTAGTAGTAGTAGTAGTAGTAGTAGTAGTAGTAGTAGTAGTAGTAGTAGTAGTAGTAGTAGTAGTAGTAGTAGTAGTAGTAGTAGTAGTAGTAGTAGTAGTAGTAGTAGTAGTAGTAGTAGTAGTAGTAGTAGTAGTAGTAGTAGTAGTAGTAGTAGTAGTAGTAGTAGTAGTAGTAGTAGTAGTAGTAGTAGTAGTAGTAGTAGTAGTAGTAGTAGTAGTAGTAGTAGTAGTAGTAAGTTGTTTTTACGTGTTTATTTATTTATTTAATAGTTCACATCTCCAGAGATGCTAAACGCGCTTGCCGATACTAGATCTAACTCAATCTGCATGAGGCACCCACCTTGTTGCGGTTGTCGGTGCTATTTCTATTTCCACATTATCACACCGTATGTGATTGTTAAGCTTTTATTGCTGGGAGAGAGAGAGAGAGAGAGAGAGAGAGAGAGAGAGAGAGAGAGAGAGAGAGAGAGAGAGAGAGAGAGATGAGAAACAGATAGACAGACAGACAGACAGACAGAGAGGGGGGTGCGGGGGCGTTAACGAACTTTATTTAAATAAAACCAACAACTTTATTATTAAAAAATTACTGATTCATCGCTTGCTACTTTATTTTTCTTTCTCATCTAGAAACTCCTTTTCACCAAGGTTTAGTTTCAGCTAATCAAATAACTAAATCATATTACTATTTCAGCTTTGCGCTTGACATTTTGCCTACGTCTAAGGTTTAAGATTACATTTTGCTCCTTTAAAATAAGTGTAGGAAGTCTGATTTCATTTTAGTTTTAAAACGAATTTTGATCCAGTGTATTGTCAAATTGTTAAATTTATATCTAGATGTAGAATCATTGTCTTCAATGGGGGGGCGAGATGACTCCAAAATAAATCACTTGTTGATGTTAAACTGGAGGCGTCGAAATTGCTTTGAAGAGCGATGACGTGTTAAATTGAGTTGGACGCACTAGTTCTCCCTTATACCTCACACCCTATTACCCATTACCCCTCCCCCACGCCTCCCTTAATCCCTTTCCCTCTACATTACCACGCTTCCTTCTCCGACCTCAGACATTTAAGTAAGCTGCAATCCTCTCCACACTCCCACTCCGATTCGACTGTTTTGAAATTATAAGGAAATGCCATTCGATGACAGCAGAGCTGGGGGGAGCAGGGGGGGAACACAAACGAATTCATGCCTTTTAGCTGAAGTGCTAAGGGACAGAAGGCTGCATTTTGCCTGGTAAGAACACAAGGCCAACGAATACGTCAGGATCCTGGTCACGTCACTTGCGGGCTCTCAGAAATCACCACTTGCCATCGTGAACAGGAGAAAGTTGGCGTGGTTTGGTCACGTCGCACGGCACGACGCCCTTGCAAAACCCATGGTGCTAGGAACAGTGGACAGAAGAGGTTGACCCAAAGGAAGGCCAAAAAAGAATTTTGATGTCAAAACATGGACAGCGCTGCACATGTCACGCCTCCTGACAACGGGATGAGGCAGACCCGGAGGGGCGAAAATTCTCCAACGGACCGACAGGCTGAGGAATTTGATAATTTTAGATGTAGCTGGACGAACTATTTGATCCTCCTACCCCCACCACCCCAATCCTCAGCATTCCCCACGCAACCCACCTCACTCACGCACCCTCACACCACCCTTCCAAAGTGAATACGTCGTGAAATCGTAACTAATTAACTGGTTTTCAAATTGGGCTGACCTGACAATGCGTCGTAGTTTGATTTGACGTTTTAAGTTTCCTTTAAAACAACAATTCGAGGAGTCCTGACTTGAAAATAATTGTATTTTAATTTTAGATAAAGTGATATTGAAGAGCGATAGTAAGTTCAAGTTAGTTCGATGCCTCAATCTCCCCCCCCCTTCCCCCAATGGGTAAATGTTATTTTAAACAAAATACAAGTATTAACATGAAATGTTATATTATAAATGTCCTTCCCATGTTATTGGTTGGTCGAAACACCGATTTCTTTGCAACAGCGGATCGGTCATGTGATGAAATAATATTAATTTGGATTCAAATTATACTGGTTTCCCCAATAGGTTTCCCGATAACAAGCTAGGGACAATACAAAAATCAAATTTAAAAATGAAATATAGCCATAACAAATTGTATTTGGTTTTCGTGTAGGCGAAATAGATTAGCTATTCACCGAACTTGATAGCTGTAGTTGTAACTTGGGGTATTTAATATTGTTCTGAAGTCCGGTTTAATGTTAAAATTAGTTGGAAGAACCACGTTCCCGTTTTTTATGTGTAACTTGGGGATATTTGAAATTGCTGTTAAGTTTGATTCAGTGTTAACATTAGTTGAAAGAACCACATGCCCGTACAAACAAAAAAATTTTTTTTCGAGTATATTGGTTTCAATGATTATTTGTTATTAGATAGCCACCGGCTTTTTAAAATAATTATTTGTTAGGTGTAAATATATAATCGTCAGTCAAAAAACTTCTTTATTTTTCGGATCGTGTAGGCGAACTTCGTAGTTGTGATACCCAAAATGTGATATTTTGTTGTCAAATTATATAATATTAGGAAAGTGTATGATTTTGTTCTATAGTGATTATTTGGAAGTACCTGCCTTCCTCCTATTTCACTCCCATTTATCATTCTCCTCTACCTCGTAAGTGGAATTAGAAAATAATTTTGTTTCCGTGTAGGGTTGTTTAGTTAAAGATTGTTTTATTTAAAAAAGGATGAATAAAATAAGTCGTTGTGTGGGATGAATTTAAGAAACATTTGTTTTCGTTTGAGGCAAAAGTTTTATTAGTTCAATACGCAGAAATCGGACATGTTTTGTAATTGTTTTTTTGTAAAAGTGGGGTTTACACACATCTGCGTCTCTTTTAAATAGCTCAATTTAATTAAATTTTTGTTTTACTGTGTTCGCACTTTTAAAAAAAATGTTTCATTTACCGTATTTTCTTCTTCTTTTCGATTTATTTGGTGCATTTTAAGTTGGATTTCTTTAAATTTAAGCCTATTTTACTTTTCTGTTAGCGGGGGTGGGAGTTGGGAAAAGAGAACAAGAAGAAGGAGGAGAGTTGATGAACGGTGGAGGGGAGCAGGAGGGGGGGGGGGATTATTCAAATAAATTGATTATTTTTGTGCACACTGATTGGAAAGAGTTTCTATTATTTACACACGTGCCAGTTTAGATTTATGAGACGTAATGGTTTTTTTTTGGTGTTTTTTTTAAATATAAGTTATGTCAAGTAAATGTAAATATAAAACAAAATGTATGAGACAACAAACACCTATTCTGTCAATGAAATACAAGTTCTTGTTTTTCAGCATGTTATTTTTTATAAAACAGTAAGAGCTAGCCTTATCTCGTCGATCTGAGCTTAACACTTCTACTCCTGGATGGACGATTCTACCTTTTGCGTATTATGTTTTAACCGTAGAATTTGGTTTCGGGGGTTCGAAGGGGAGTGTAGGGGGAAACGGGGTGGGTTTGGATGGTATGTGTGTGTGGGTGTTTGTGTCTGTGTGTGTGCGTGCGTGTGTGCGTTTATGTGTGTTTGTGTGTGTGGGTGTGGGTGTGGGTGTGTGGGCGTGCGAGTTTTTGTGTGAAGATAATGCAGTGAAGATTAATGGTGATGATAGAGATGGCGATTGAGTTTGGTGTTAATGGTGGTGGTGATGTTGGCGGGGTTCTTAGTGGAGGTGGTAGTTGAGTTGATGAGGAAGATGTTTCACTGCTTTAGTGAAGATATGAATATGATTCTCTGCTGCTGTGGTTGCAATTTCAGGCTCTGTTGTGGCGTCGACATGAAATTTTTACATAATTAGATTTGTTTTTGTTGTTTTAAAAAAAATATATTTCCGCACACTCAGTTGAAATAAATAAATAAAACTTCGCAAATAGGAGAATAACGTCGATGGTTTATGGTCGTGACGATTAGAATGATTGGACTAATTCAGCTGACGATGGTTGGTATTGGGAGACGTTTAAGCTGGTGGTGATGACGACGACGATGACGATGAAGACCTTGATGATGATGGTGATGATGATGATAATGATGATGATGATGATGATAATATTGCAGTTGTTGGTAATGTTGATGTTGAGGTTTGTTATTGCTACTGCATCTTTAGCACCAGAAATGCATGTTGTGAAAAAACAAGTCGTGTGGATTCAGAGTGGATATATGAAAGGTTGTTATCCTAGTCGTTGCTGAAAACGATCTAGGCAATGTTGATCACCAATGACAGTGAATCAGTGAATAATTTTGCCCATTCTGCTTCTCTGTCTGTCTGTCTGTCTGTCTGTCTGTCTGTCTGTCTCTCTCTCTCTCTCTCTCTCTCTCTCTCTCTCTCTCTCTCTCTCTCTCTCTCTCTCTCTCTCTCTCTCTCTGTGCTTGACAAAAGCCGTATCTCAGTGGTAGTGCGTTCGCATGGCACACCGATGACCCAGGTTCGAATCCCGTGGTGGGCATAATGAAAGTGTCAATTTTTTTCTGTCCGTTTTAGCAGTATAATTGCTCTGGTGGTTTTGGTTTGATGCAGGTCCTTAATCTATCTTTGGGTTGGTTATTCCCATCTGCCATATGTGTAGACGTTAAACTTCAAGTGTTCATTCCTTCATTCCCCGTGTTGTGACAACAACATCAGCAGCGCAAATGGCATGTATAAGTTGTCACATGCATTACATGTTTAGTCGATGATGATGCTGCTGTGCTTGTGTGTGTGTAGGTGTGTGTGTGTGTGTGTGTGATTGTGTGTGCACGCTTGCGTGCATGCTAGCCGTGGCAGCAACAATTGCAATGCAGCTTGTCACATGCCTGTTGTGTCGATGTGATGCCAATGAATGGAACTATGTTTGCCAAAGGTGCGGTTTTACACTGGGCTTCAATGACAGGTGTTACAAAGTGATGCATTCATTATCATTATGTGCATGGAATAGATTGCTTGCGTATGTTGGAGGGTGAAGGAGCAAGGATTTTTTTTAAGGAGTTAGGGGAGAGAGAGAGAGAGGGCGGGGGAGGTTTGTATGGTTGTGTTTTCGCTAAGGGTATTGGTGTATTGAATGATGGTGTCATTGTCAAGTTATGAGACAATGGAAGGGGGTTTATTCGTTTTACAAACTTCACCGTGTTGTGTGTCTGTTTGTGTATGTTTGTCTGCCTGTTCGCGTGTGGACAAAACAATGTCAGTGTGTCGCTTTGTGTGGGAACTAACTGCCGACACTTCATTCAGAGTTTGTGTGTTTATGCGTGTGTGTGTGCGCGCGCACTCGCAACCTTTCTGTATCATACTGATTATATGATAAAACAGCCAGCCACCTATTGTCTTTACTAAAGCGGAGCGTTGGCCCAGATGTCTTGATAAGTATTGAGGTTGCTCCTCGTCCTTCTTCTCCTTTTCTTCTTCTCCTTCTCTTCTTCTTCTTCCTCTTCTTCTATTTTGTGAGCATGGGCTCTGTGGTCCCTCATATTCTCTGTGCAGTTGTTTGTCCATTGCAGAGGATATGGGACAAACAAGTATGACATCTTCATTAGGAAGCGTATTATTTTTGTAGTGTGGAGGGTCGCCTCGATCTGTTTCTGATGCTCAGTAACCAGCGGTGCGCTCGTGTTTCACTGTTTGTTGCCAAAACGGACGTGACGACCTAGAGGTCAAATGCTGCACACACACCTTCCCCTACCCCACCCTCCCTTACCTTGTGGTGGCAGGGAGAGAGCGAAGCGGTGGGGGCGGGAGAGGTGGGAAGAGTGGAGAAAGAGAGATAGGGTGGTGGGGCTAGGGTTTGGGGGAAGGCTGCTTGATCATGTTTTTCTTCATCAGCATCTTGTGTGGTCAAGGCAAGGGGAACAACTGCCATATGGGTTGATTGAGAATGCCTGGGATGCATCGGATTATTTCCTAATTATCTGAAATCGTAGAATGTTGTTGTTGTTGTTGTTGTTGTTGCCGCTGTTCATTGATTGTAATGTAATTAATTCTTCTTCTTCTTCTTCTTCTTCTTCTTCTTCTTCTTCTTCTTCTTCTTCTTCTTCTTCTTCTTCTTCTTCCTCTTCTTCTTCTTCTTTCCAATATTGGATAACTATCGTGTATGATTTTGTTATAAATTGTGCTAAACTATGTTTTCTTTCCTTCTGTTTCATGTGTTGCTGTGGTGATGGAAACTTGATGAACATCAGGTAAGCAGATTTGTTTCAAGGAACATTTTCAACCACTTTCACATTGGAGTCCCTCTGTACTAACTCTCGTTCTTCACCCCTCCCACCACTAACTTCGTCACTCCCAACACCCCCATACCCTACCGCACCACAACTGAAATGGGTTTTGTATGTACAACGCAAATGTCCCAAAACTCGAAACATCAACAGCCGATTTGCAATGGACGCACTTTGCTAAACTCATCACAACAGATTGTCGTGCAGCTAAATACATTTCACGAAGATGTAAAGATTTTGTAAGATTTTCTAGAATTGTAGAGATTTTGTGGGGTGATTTGCTCAACTCAACATGATGTAGGAGCGAATATGTATTATTTTGAGAACATAAAAAGATGCGTTAAGAATGAAATTAAGAATCTAAGAAATGTTATTCGTCCAAAAGAATTACATTAGAACAATTATTTCCGGTCATGCAAAACAAAAAGAAAACAATAGGTTTTGTTGTCATTAATAATAACTTCATAATGTAAATTTGTGGTGTATAATTATTATGTGAGAAAGGTGTAATTGTAAAAATTGGACATTTTATTTTATTTCATTTTATTTTTACCTTACGATTATTGTTATAGGGTTGTGATATTGGGCGATTCGACTGGAAAATGAAAATAGATAAAGCATTTTTTACAAAGGCTCAGATAAATTTGGAGTTGAACTGTTGTGTTACGAACTGTAACAAAAATATTCACTAATATTTTCTGACCACAGTATAATGAACTGATGAGTGTATCATACAATGAGAGAATATTATATAGTATATATAGTAAACAGTACACAGAAGAAAGATTTAGTGATGCATAAAGTACAGCCTTCTATTTATTATTATTATTATTATTATTATTATTATTATTATTATTATTATTATTATTATTATTATTATTATTATTATTATCCTTCATTTAAAGCTTTAGAACTGTAATTATTATGATATTGTCAAAGCATTTATAGAGAGCTTTAAGTAAGATTTCTTTGAAACCCAAAGCAAATATTTACACAATCAACTTTGTATTTAAATCCCCTCTTTTCACACAGTTTCACGCAAAACCTCGCGATAATTGCAGTAAGGATTTGAGCTATGGTTGGGCAAACGTGAACACTGAATATGAAGAGGACGAATATGCAACAAGACAAATATTTCATTTAAAATATTAATTGTAAGACTTTACTCATTATTGCAAAGCTTATGATTACATAAAGATTTGTGTGTTTATTATGTAAACATGCACGGATACTCTAAACTGATTTGAAGAATTAAGTATATATATACATATATGTGATTTTACTGAATAAAACATGTGGGAAAATATATATTACTTTAATCTTCCATCTAACATTTCCCATTAATTATTGTAAGAGACATTGTAATATATTGCTCTTAATTAAATATTCGATATAATATGTAGGAAAGATGGACGTTCTCTTTGTAAATGATTTTTTTTTGTGTAAATGAATTTAGCCACAACATAAATAGTTGAGTTTTTCAGCTTTTCAAAAAAGTAATTCATGTTTGACGGTTATGAAACCTGCATTTAAATTTACTTAACCCATATTTTGCAGCCAAACTAAATATTTGACTTTCAGCAATTCAAAAGAGTATTAAATATTGAACTGATATTGCCAAATGGAAGGACGGCGGAAAGAGTTCAAACTTATTAAAAGTAATAATGACAGAAGAAGAAGTGGGCTATTTTCATGCTGAACCGTATTGTAATAGGAAAATAAAAAGATTTTGAATATCACAAGGGCGTTTGACGGCTCAGTGTTTGCCCTGCAACAGCGTATAAAGCCCAGATTATACGATTCGCACTTGGATGAAAAGCGTGCATCGCTCACACGGCACTGAAAGCACGCATCTTCTCATCCTGTATGCAAACATTATTGGTGGGTTCTCCTCTTTCCAGTCCTTCTTGCAACTTTGGACCAGAGCAGCCAGAACAACACCGAACATTATTTTCTATGAAAACAAACAAACACACGCATGCAGTTTAAGTTCCTGTGCAACAGTTTCTCAACATCTCCACTGGCGCGTCACTCCGCCGAGTTTAACAAAACCGGAAAAGAAGTGCAGATATATTCCTGTGTTGTTTGGTTAATATTGTTGTTCTTTGTGTTAAGCACGGGCAGAAAGTTTTTTATTTTTGTAATGTTGTATGTTTTAGATGGAGTTTCCTTTCTTTAGAAATAAATTCTAAAAACGTCGTTTGAATTGGAATCTTGCTTCAATGTTGCTGTGGTGTGTTAGGTTTTAGGCAATTTTTAGTCGTACATCACCTAGTAGGCAGTCATCTTTCTTGAAAACTTTCTTGTATTTTCTTTTGTAGCGTAGCGTTTGATCGCTGGAATGTCTTCTGTGGCTCAATCACATAATGTTGCATAACGTTGGTGCCTGAAGTTTCGAACATTTGACACATCGCGCATCTCTGTCCCTCCTTCTCTCTCTATCTCTCCTTCTCTCTCTCTCTCTCTGTCCCTCCCTCTCTCTCCCCCCCCTCTCTCTCTGTCTCTCTCTATCTCTCTTGCAGTGTTTCAGACGTACATTTAAAAAGCACTGAGACGTCTTACTGTTAGCTTATTCAACGGGAGGTTTTCCTAACACTGGCGCCTATGTTTCGATCTGTGTCGTTTTTAGTTTAACTTTCAACCCTTTCTATGTCGACGTTTTTGGCCTCGCATTTTAGCTTTGAATTTGCTTTTCTTCTTCTGTTGACATACGCAGCATATTTGGCAATTTCTGTAGAAAATCAGATCTTTGATAATTTTTGTAGAAAATCAGATCTTTGACAATTTCAGTAAAAATTCGATCTTTAGAAATTTATGCAAAATTTGGAGCTTTGGCAATTTTTGTAAAATTCGTGTATCTTTATATCTATCTTTACTTTCTTAGGTTTTGTCTTTCCATACACCTCTATAGCTTTCTATGAACCCTCTCACCCTCCCTCCTGACTACACGCATGCTCAATCATCGTTGTTATGCCCTTGACATCAGACTCAGGTATTTATCGGTTTGGTTGATATTGACCTATCTTTGTATTGTATTGTATTGTATCGTATTGTGTTGTTCACCTTGTTCTTTCACCTCTCTCTCATCACCACTCATTTTTACTTCATAGCCACCCTCTCTACCAATACCCTCATCCTCACTATCACACGCTCACCCACTGTCCCTGCACACTCTCCTCCTTTCTCGCGCAGTATTGTGGATAGTGTCAGGTATGTTGGGTTTCCCTCACCTTATTCCTCCTTCACATAATGCTATCTACACCGCCATACTCTATGATAACTATCCATCAACAGTCATACACCATCCATCTACACAGTCCTACGTCTCCATCTTCATAGTTTTAAAACCATTAACTTTACACATTCATACACCATCTATGTACACAGTCTAGCACCATCCAGCGTCACAGTCCTACACCCTCCATTATACAGAAACCTTCCATCTACAAATCATACACCTTCCATCTACACAGTCAGGAACCTTACATGTACACAGACACCTTCCACGTACAGTGATACACCTTCCATTTTCACAGTCATACACCTTCCATCTACACAGGCACCTTACATGTACACAGACATCTTCCATCTACACAGTCATACACCTTCCATCTACACAGACACCTTCCATGTACACAGTGATACACCTTCCATTTTCACAGTCATACACCTTCCATCTACACAGACACCTTACATGTATACAGACTCCTTCCATCTCCACAGTCATACACCTTCCATGTACACAGTCATACACCATCCATCTACACAGTCAGACATACGTCTACACAGTCAGACACCTTCCATCTTCACAACCCCCGTTGGGGTGCTGGGGGTTTCAGTATAAATAGTATCCCCACTTTCTGGAAATTTAGTGCTTTAAATTCCCACTGTCGCTGTCTTTCTCATTTGCTCTTTTCTATCAATCTGCTATATAGGAGGGTGGGGCACCTTATGTCACGAGGCAGCATATGTCAGTAGCAATAATATGTCCTTAATTTGGTTTATTTCCTGTTTTGTTTCGTTTTCCGATCCATAAAACCGGTTTTCCATAAAAACAGAAGTTTTTTACCGACATTTGCATGACAGCTCATGGAGAGGCAACACACTCAAGTGATTCTCTGCTGAAAGTAAGCATTTGTCTGTTTGAAATTCTTTGTGTGGCTTGTGTACTAAATAACAAGTTTCAAACTTGTTTGTTTTATGACATACTTTAATGAATCTAGCTCATGATGACAAAACTTCTAAAACAGAAAACATTTATTGCACTGAATGAAGCAAGGTTGAATAAGACCACCCCCCTGTGGGGCAGGTTGAGCAGGGGCATTGTATGTCACTGACACAAGCTACCCCACAGACACAACCTACCCCATCTAGGCACAACCTACCCCATCTTGACTCATGTGTGATTGTTATAGCTTGGTGTTGCATACGTGCTGGACCAGAATGAAAGACAGACTTGAGTGACATTCCGATTAATCACAACATTCTTGTGACGTCACAGAGATATTCTACATCTCAAACTGCCCTACGGAGCAGTCATCTGTATGCAAGAGTATTATGTTGAACGCCGACGATGCTATTTAAAATATGACGTGCTGTCTGATTTTCAGGATGGTTCGGCATTACCGCAGAAAAGGCCTTTGGAAAGAGCCTACTACCAGCCAGATGAATGAAGCCCTTGAAGCCATACAAAATGGTCTCTCCATAAGAAAAGCCGAAAAGAAAATGCAAACCCCAACTATCAGCCCAAGCCGTTTCATGATACGTGTGGTAGCAGGCGAATCTTTGATGACAAAGAAGAAAATGAGCTGGTGGACTATATCATAACATGCTCACAGTTGGGTTTCCCATTGGACGGACAAACAATAAGAAAGCTTGCTTATCAGTTTGCATGTCGCAACAATAACAACATGCTTGGCATGAAACTCAGCTCGCTGGAAAAGACTGGCTTATGTCTTTCTTAAAGAGGAATAGTTCTTTGAGTTACAGAATTCCAGAAGCAGTGAGCCTAGCTCGTGCTAGAAGTTTCACAGCAGAGAATGTGCGCTCTTTCTTCTCTAAACTTCAAGAGCTGTATGAACGACTGGGCCTTACCCCTGACCAAATATTCAATTTGGACGAGGCAGGGCTGACGACCTCACAAAAGCCACAGAAGGTTGTAGCAAAAACTGGATCCCGACAAATCAGTCAGCTTGTTTCCCATGAAAGAGGACAACATTTGACCCTCCTTGGCATTGTCAATGCAATTGGCAATGCTGCCCGCCATGTCTCATATTCCCACGCAAGAAGTTCCTGCCCACCATGGTGACAGGGGCTCCTCCGGGCACAAAAGGAATGTGCCACAGTTCGGGATGCATGACAACAGAGTTGTTCCTAGAGTGTTTGCAGCATATTGTGAAATATGCCCACTAGCACTGCAGTCCCACAAGGAATGTTGTTTTCTTGATGGACAACCATGAAAGTCACCTGTCGCTCGATGCTGTTGATTTCTGCAAAGAACAAGGGATCGTGGTATTGACATTCCCGCCACACTGTACTCATCGACTTCAACACTTGGATTGTTCCGTCTTTGGGCCTTTCAAAACGGCTTACAACAAAGCGTGCAACGCGTGGAGGTGCAACCATCCAAATCAGCCAATGACTATTCATTATGTTGCTGAGGTAGTGGGGCATGCCTACTCCAAAGCGTTCACAATGGCAAATATCATTGCTGGCTTCAAAAGCACAGGCATTTCTCCTCTGGATCCAGACGTCTTTGATGACTCTGACTTCCTGGCTTCACCAAGCTGTGGCCCTGCAACTGACACTGGACATGAGAGAACCGATGTTGATGACGACCCAGTCGCTCCTCCAACACAGCCCACAACAAATGAAAAACACAGGTCGCCATCTCCCTTCCACCCACAGCCTGGTGATGCACCACTCACCACATCTCATCCACCCCCACCACGGCTTCAGAACAGCCACAGGGCAGCAACGAAGAAAATCAGGGAATTTCCCCCGAAATGATTCGACCCTATCCTATTCCACCAAGATGTGAAAGTCGTAAGCGTGGACGACCCCCTGGCAGATGTGCAATTATGACAGACACTCCTGAAAAAGAGCTGCTAGCTGCAGCCAAGCAGAAAAAACTCAGAATAAAGGAACACAAAAAATGATAAGAAAGGAACGCAAAAAACTGAGAAGAAAGGAACACAAAAAACTCAGAAGAAAGCACCACTTGCCAGACGACGACTTCCTGATTCATGTGCGACAAAGCCAGCTTCTGTTGTCAAAGCAGGATGGCACCAAGGTCAAACTATATTCCCTATTGCTCAAGAGGGCGACAGTGTGTAGCAATAGAAGTTGCTGCAGCTTGCCATGCTACTATCAAACCAGTTGAAGCATGGGTCACCAGCGACCTGAATGACATCATGCTCAATGGTGATGCACTTTACAGAGGAATTGCGAGTAATCAACCATGTAACATCACCGGATTTTTTATGGTTTCTGATGTGCCAGATTGCATAACTGCCTTCAGTGATAAATTTTCTGTAGCCATCATGCCTGCATCGTATGGCATCTGGATGCCTGACAACAAAGAAAACAGTAGATCCTCTCTGAAAAGTAGTCTCACCAGAGTTCAGTCGCCAGCAGCAGTCATTATCATGAAAGAAACTGCGATTGTACTTCTGAAAACACACAATGCTTTGTACATCTTTGATTCACACTCGAGATGTGATCAAGGCTTGCCCACTTCAAGAGGACGAGCCGTTCTTCTTTCCTTTGCATCATCTGATGACTTGATGGATTACTTTCAAAATGTCATTGAGCAATTTGATGCAGTCCTCTTCCCTTACGAAATTACCCCCATCCTCACAGCCAAAGTCATGTAAGACTTTTTTTCTGATGCAAAATATTGATATACTGTAGTGTTGGGTTTTTTGCAATTTATTTTCTTAGTTTTTGGTTTAACTTTTGCAAACAAGTGCCCATGCATTGTGTTTAGAACTGAATAATTGTGCTTTGTGTTGCTGTTTTGTTTATCAATTTCAACCCCTGGTAATAAGGAACAAAACAAAGAAAGGTAAAGTTAAGGCTAAGCAAACCTACTAAGACTAAGCAAACATACATGGTTGATATTTGAGTTGTTGCAAATGTTTTAATTTGTTTTTGCATTTTCTTCAGCAACATAAATTTTGTGTGTGTGATTTTTCACTCCAAGTGTGAGTGACTAAAACATCAAAGACCTTGTAATGAAAAGAAACATTTCTCTATGTTTTCGTGTAGTTTTCACTGCCAAAATATGCGTCATTGTCATTGTTTCTGTGTTCAATACAAGAAACTGAGAGTTTTATTGTTTATTTCACATAAGAGAATACATTTTATTTCATGTTACCAGCATTATATTTTAAAAAATTTAAAAATCAAACTGTGTATTTTATTTTACAAAGTTAACATTTGTGCTTTGTTTTTGCTGTGTTGGTGGAGTGATTTTTTTGTTTAATTGATAACGACATTATGAAGAAAGATTTAGAATTGTGAAAAAATCCTACATGGTTCATTGGTGGCAAAAATAACCATTTATTCATAATTCTTCAAACTTGCAAAAATATGCTTCTTTCCCTTCTTTGTGCAGTATTGACAGACTCTGCCCCAGAGGGATACACAACCTGCCCCACAGTGGGGCAGGCTGTGTCAGTCCCACCTACTTATTTGTTTGCCAAAGTGCATTAAAAATATTCATACAAACGTAATTTCCTTAGTTGTATTATGTTCATAAGAGATTAAAGTGTTGTTTTAAACTTGATTGAGCTTTTTGTTGTGAATTGCCAGCAAATGAGAAGTGAAATAGCTTTTTCTGGCACAAGGTGCCCCACCCTCCCCTACTATCATCTTCTTCGCTAGACCAGTCTCCTACCTTTTTTTCTTGAAAACTCTTCCGGGACAAGACTCCTTGTTTGTGTATGAGGTCTGTTGGATCAGCTTGGGAATATTGGACGCTTTCTGCCTGGTGGTCACTAGGGCTTGCTATGATGTTATTATTCAGCAATGTAGGCATTTTATATGTATGTGTTTTGTTGATAATTTATAATGATGTTTGTATTCTAGTTTGTTTTTGTAAACGGGGGTTCGATAAGTTGGGATGAAGCCTCAGCCGTCCCCTGCGTGGGATGTCTTTATTGTAAAGTGACTGGCTGGTGGAGAGCTTTCGGTTTTACCACTAGGGTTGTTTCAGCAGATCTTTTATGCGGATCGGGGGTTGTCCGGTCCTGATTTGGCTCGGAAGAGTCCGCTGGACCTAAAGCAATAATAATGTAATGTAATCCATCTTCACAGGCCGCGCCAGACACCTCCGATCTACACAGTTATACACCATCCTCCTCAACCTACCACCTCCTCTCTTTCTCTCCCCCTCCCTCCTCTTCTCTCTCTCTCTCCCTCTTTCGCTCTCTCTCTCTCTCTCTCTCTCTCTCTCTCTTCCATGCACTCATACGCATGCTCTCCCACCCACCCTCGTTCACCCCTCCCACCTTCCCGCACACTCTGCCCCTCCTGTGTTGCAGTGTCTTGTCGTTGACATTAGCTTGAGGTATTTTGGTTTCCCTCAGTTCCTGTCCAAATAGTCGCCTTTTCCGTGCACCATGTTTACTCTGACATCCGTGAAGTGACCGACTGGAGACCGTAGTGGTGGTGCTCTTTGCGGCCTTAAAGTTGGACAGAATGCATGAGAGAAGAAGAAGAACAACAACAAGAACAAGAAGAACAAGAAGAAAGAAGCAAAAATGGGGGAGAGAAAGACAGAGAAGGTGTTTTGGTCAAATGTATATATATATATATAAAACGCCGGAGTAGACATCCTTTGACAGCTCTACTTTCGGTCGTTGAAAGGGACACGTTTGGGATCTCCCTTTTCTCTTGGTCAGCTTAATGAGGGCGGTGCTATCTCCTCTTCCTCGCAGCTTTAACTTCCTCAGTCCTAAACAGATCTCTAAGTACCCCTTCACAGCTGGGTGTAAGTAGGGTGTGTTGCGCGCTTGTTTCATTCTTTTTGTTTGTTTGTTATTTGTGGGTTGGCTTCTATGTATCCATCCAAGCACTAACCCGTCCCGACGTTGCTGAACATGAAACAATGCTAGGGTGTGTCCACACCATTACACTGCTGCGTCAGCCAGGAGATAAAGAGAAAGAAGAGCAGGAGGCTGACGAAGACGATGAAGAAGACTAGAGACAATGAAGAAAGGGATAGACACAGAGAGAGACAGAGACAGACAGAGAGAGACAGAGACAGAGAAAGAAAGAAAGAGGTACAGAGAGAGACATATTCAGAGTGAGGCAGGCAGAGAGAGACAGAGACGGACAGAGAGACAGACAGAGAGTGACAGAGACAGAGATTAGCTTCTTTGTGCCAATAAAAGCCTCAAGACCAAGAGAGAGACAGAAGAAACTGGAGGAGGAGAATAAGAAGAAGAGAAGGAAAGAAAGAAATAAAGTTAGAAAGAAAAAAACAGCGGGAAGGTAACAGACAGACGCGTTAATTATTCATCAAGTAAAATTATTAAAGTAAACATATAATTTAAACTTTAAAATCTCTTGCACAGCGCCAGTAACTTCATTCATTTCAATCACATTAGAGAAATGTCGATTAGTTTATATCCCAGCATGTTTAAATATCATGGGTCTCTAGCCTTTAACTCATGGTAACACTTAAAACCCTATTATAGCTACTTTAACAAGTCGCCTAAGCCTATCTTTGAGTAACGCCTGACATTTAAAATCACAGCACAAGCCTCTATTTAAGCATCCCCATTCCCCCTAATCCTTTCAAAATACACTGACACCTTTACATCACAGCACAACACAACGTTAACAATCTTCACGCCTCTTTTATCTACTTGTAACTATTTTAACAACACAATCTGACTTTCTTGTTTTTTTATACTACTGTCAGGTGAACTCTTTAATTAAAGTAACATTTCTATTTTTTTCTGCTTGCTCTTCTTTGGCCCCTATAGCTCCCCTTCTTCTCCTCCTCCTTCTTCTTCTCCTTCTTCTCCTTCTGTTTCTACTTCTATTTCTTCTCCTCCTCCTTCTCCTTCTAGTTCTTCTTCTTCTGCTGCTTCTCCTTCTATTTCTACTTCTTCTTTTTCTCCTTCTTCTTCTTCTCCTTCTTCTTCTCCTCCTCCTTCTTCTCCTTCTAGTTCTTCTTCTTCTGTTTCTGTTTCTTCTTCTCTTCTTTTTCTTCATCTTCTTCTTCTTTTCCTTCTCCTCCTTCTTCTTCTTCTTCTTCTTCTTCTTCTTCTTCTTCTTCTTCTTCTTCTTCTTCTTCTTCTTCTTCTTCTTCTTCTTCCTCCTCCTGTTACACTGTCATTCTGCATGCGTAGCACATTAACACATAAAGGTGAGCAGCAACATTGATTTGGCGATCTTGTAGTAAGAAAAGTTCTACTACTACTACTACTACTACTACTACTACTACTACTACTACTACTACTACTACTACTACTACTACTACTACTACTTTTACTACTACTACTACTACTACTACTACTTTTACTACTACTTTTACTACTACTACTACTACTACTACTACTACTACTACTACTACTACTACTACTACTACTACTACTACTACTTCCCCCGTAGGGGTGCACGGGATTCTGTGGGTTTCAGTATAAATAATCCCCACTTTCTGGAAATTTAGTGTTTTAAATTCCCACTGTCGCTGTCTTTCTCCTTTGTTCTTTCTCATTCCTACTCTGTTCTATCAATCTGCTATGCTGTCTTCTTCTTCGCTGGACTACCTTTTTTCTTGAAAACTCTTCCGGGACAAAACTCCACATTTGTGTGTAAGGTCTGTTGGATCACCTTGGGAATATTGGACGCTTTCTACCATGTGGTCACTGGGGCTTCCTATGATGTTACTATTTGGCAATGTGGACATTTTATATGTATGTGTTTTGTTGCTATTTTATAATGATGTTTATATTCTATTTTGTTTTTGTAAACGGGGGTTCGATAAATTCGAGTACAGCCTCAGCGTCCCCTGTGTGGGATGTCTTTATTGTAAAGTGACCGGCTGGTGGAGTGCCTTCAATGTTACCACTAGGGTTGTTTCGGCAGATTTTTTATGTGGATCAGGGGCGAGTTCTCTTTCAGCGAAGTTGTGGTCTTGATTTTGTGGTCCTGATTCGGCTCTTAGCAGTCCGCTGGATCCTGTAAGCAATGAATTAACTAACTACTACTACTACTACTACTACTACTACTCCTTCTTCTTCTTCTTCTTCTGACTCCTCGTCATCTTTTTCTTCTGCTGCTTCTTCTTCTGTTTCATAATCATCATCATAATCATCAATCCTCCTCCTCCTCCTCGTCATCATCATCATCATCATCATCATCATCATCATCATCATCATCATCATCATCATCATCGTCATCATCATCATCATTCTTCTTCTTCTTCTTCTTCTTTGAACAGTTAAACCGTGTCTGACAATTTCTTCGAATATAAATTCGGGAAAAAAGTCAGGCTCTGTGGATATATTATAGTCTCCATCACAGGGTGTAGTGAAATATTTTTTTTAATAATAAAACACTGGGAGTAAATACTCTCGCTTTATAAAACGGGACGTCAACAAGGAGAGCATCAATGCTTGATTCTCCAAACGAATAGGTGGAGGGGGAAGGAGAAGAAGGGAGAGGATGGGGATGGGAGGGAGGGTAGGTGGCTGGGGTATAAAGCACATGGTGATGAACTTGCCGTGAGCTTGACGTTGCGACAAAGGTTTATGAAGGAAAAACAGTTAAACTAACCTGAGTGCGACCGCCGAGTGAAATTGTATACAACACGCAGGTGGACATTTTTGGAAGGGGCTATGGCATATCGAAGGAGGAGCGAGAAGGGGAGAAAGGTGATGGTGAGAGAACGAAAACAAGTAGGAGAAAATGAGGGGGAAAGAGCGAAAGGGTAGAGGAGAGAGAGAGAGAGAGAGAGAGAGAGAGAGAGGGAGGGAGAGAGAAAGAGAGAGAACATCAAAATCTAATCCCCACCCACCTATCCCCCAAAAATATAAAAATGGAAAAAGGAAGACGATATAAAAATTTTAAAAAAGCAGAAGAAGAACAAGACGAGAAAAAAAAAAGAAGAAAAAGAAGAACAACAACAAGAAGAAGACGAAGAACAACAACAGGAGGATAAAACTTATTGTTTGTGTATGGTTTGTGGAGAGAAGGACTCAAGTTTGGGAGAAAGGGGTGAGGAATATAAAAAGGGCGAGCAAATGCCGATGTGACTTTGTAAATGGAAGGAGAGAAGCGTACTATCATTATAGCGTTTAATTGGTTCGAACTCTATGAATCGTTCCCTTGTGTCGTACTGTGCCCGAGGTGTTTCCTCTAATATCACATATCAGTGCTGCGTGATTATACTGTCCATTTTGTGCTACTTGGAATGTTAACGAGCAGTAGCGAAGAGGTCTTCAATAGCAGCAAAACGTCCTTACATTTCTTGACCCGATCACCAAAGATTTCTCCACTATCTTCACATGTTTGTATCCAAGAACTCTTTGAATTTTTTGACACGTTCGATACATTATTTTATTTCTTGTTCTCGAATGTTTGACCCCTGTTTGGCTCTCATGCCCGTTAACTCATATCTGCTCAACGTCTCAAATTACCGTGCGTGACATCCGTGTTGATTTTGACCTCTCGAAGTTCTCATCGTTTGTCACGTGCAGTTGGCGACTTGCACCAGTGTGGCAGGTTGGAAGTTGAAATCAGAATCAATCAAAAGTCCCCCCCCCCAACCCACTACATCTCACGCGGGGCCGGGTAGCTCAGTTGGTAAGAGCGTCTTACTAGTAACCGAAAGGTCGCTGGTTCGAATCCCGGATTGGTCAAAGTGTGATCATATTATTTTTCCCTTTCCCAACAACTGGCCCGCTGGTGTCAGTATAAATCGGTCCAGTAGTCACCTATATGCGAAAGTGTCGTGTGACTATAATCTACATACACTACATCTCACTTTACTCACTCCCCAAGGCACTCAATGTCCCCTTGACCGAATCCCTCCATTTGCACAATCTTCCATGCATTTTTATTTCGATCGCAGTGTAGGTCTTCCTACCTCTCTTCCCTGGGATGATTATTCCCGTCTGCCATATCGCCAATGGTGGGTGTAGATTTTGTTTAACTTCATTTTTCAGCAGTTTTTATTTGGTTATATTTGTAGGCATTTTCGTCAATGGCAGTCCTTTTTGTGGTCTTAAATTGTATTGGACTACACTTATTTATTGTACAACATTATTGATTTTGGTTTTGAGGCAACGATTGTTGTATTGTATTTTCTGATGATGGTTTTGGTGGCAACCTGGATTATAATTTGAATCAGATGAACAAAGATAACAACTACAGCCACCATGCCATACAATATTCCTACGTAAGTGACTCATCAACTGTGTGTAGTATCAAAGAGGGTGGTCACCACCAATTTGTGTAACAGGTGTGGCCAACGTTATCGCCTGACTTTTTACCTGGCAACGCAGTTAATGTTTGTACCTGATCTGTAGTGCGTGTCTGATACACATCACATCATTACAGACACGCCATACACTAATGTCTTCTTTTGGTTTTAAAGGACATTAAAAACGTGTTCGAATACGTAGGAAGAGAGTTGTTACCGAAAACTAGATGTAGAAAGGTGAACTCCACACTATATTGGGGAACATTGAGTTATTTTATACAGTAATTTAAAATGTCCTCGTTATTTGCTGCTGCTGCTGCTGCTGCTGCTACTACTACTACTACTACTACTACTACTACTACTACTACTACTACTACTACTACTACTACCTTTACTACTACTACTACTACTACTACTACTACTAGTTATATAATTATACGGGCCTTATTCCAAAATCACAATAAAAAATGCGGCGATAATTAACCAACCATACATGCCAGCAAGTCACACACACACACACACACGCACCCAGCCGAGGGTACACAGTATTATCATGACTTTCCTGAAACGCCACATACGTTGTGCTGACAATGGGTCAAATTTCGTCCCCCTTTTTAAGTACTTTTAAGTGTTCGAACTTTAACCCTAACCTAAGCCTAACCCTAACCCAGCCCTAACTCTAACGAATCATTGTTCTGACGTCAAAACAAGTAGGTCTGTCAAAACAAGTTATGTAGATGTTCCCTGGTTTGTCCAGATAACACCGTGTAAACATGCCCACACACACACACACACACACACACCCACCTTCATGCACAACAGACGTACAGTTATTCCTCAAGTATTAGTCACGTGTGCGTAGTTTACGGTTTGTCCACTTAATTTTAGGCAAAAACGGGATAAAAAAGGTGACCAAAATTAGATGTTAATTGTATCCGTAGCAGGCCACATCCAAACATCTCTGCGAACGTGTTCCACTGCGGTAAGAACGCGTGCCTCATACTACGTCTCATTTGATACAATTGGAACTATTTGCTTTTAATTTTAAACACAAGTCATCCGGTCATTCACTGCGTCTTATTTTGGATTAGTAGGGAAGTAAATCAAATGTGGTTTATCATTGTGCACATTTTGACACCCCTACCCCCACTTGTTATTTTTGGAAAGGGAAATGAATGAATCAAATGGGTTATAATTATGTGCATTTTTCCTGTTTTGTAGTTTGAAAAGCATTTGTCACATGATTGTGCTTATTAAGGGCAGCAGTAGTAATACAGCAATAAATCAGCAGTTTTATTGATGGAACAGCTTTTTTTTTCTCTTGGTATCGCGGCAACGAATATGTTGATTTATCAAACGTTGGTTTATTTAATGTGTAGGCAGGTGGTTTGGAAAACCGAGGTCGTTTTATTCTGTTTATTTATTTATTTATTTATTTATTTAATAACTTTTTACTTTATTGGGGTGTCGGATAGTGCAGTGGTTGGAGCACTCGCTACTGTGTCGAAAGTGAAGCACCGTCCGGTGCGGTTAGCACTTGGATGGGTGACCGCTAAGGTGTGAAGCGACAAACAACAACGCCCCCAGTTGACTCAACTGTGATTGAGTACCTACTCTCTTGAGGGTGGGGAAGGTAAAGCAGCGAGGGAGAGAGTTGGGCATCACCCTCATTACGCTGGCCCAAGATAAGTGTGATCTCCAACATCACGCTCCCCTACGGCCACAAGGCTATGGGACTACCTTTACCTTTTTTTTTTTAAACTTTTTATAGCGCTGTTCTAGCTCGCTTTGACAAGCTGAGTTATAAAACGTTGAATCATCCATTATAAAACAACAACAACAACAACAAAAACAACAAAAGCCCACTGTTACGTTGAAACGCGAAGGATAGTATGTCTGAAACGCGCACGATAGATCGTTTCGCTTTGCAAAGTATTCAATAATAGAGTGTATTTACCTTTGATTTGAGTTTGCATTGTTGTTAGGAGAGGCTTTGTATAACGTTAATAATTTTCGTTAGTCGATATTATTGGAGAATTCTCTAGATTTACTTGTTTACTGTCGATCGAAGTTTCTTGATGGGCGTATATATTGGAGAACATTCTTTTGACAGAAAGGAAGGTTGTATGACGTAAAACAGTGATGACGAAGTTAATTCTGATTGGTTGTAACGCGTCATTCTGGAACGTCCTGAGGTTATCTCGAGTTGAGAGAAAAAATATATAATGGACACGCTGTGTTGTGAAAGAGAGAGTGAAAAGGCGATTGTATGCAGTTGTTGATGAACGCTGAATACAGTTTGAAAACTTTATACGACTCCGTGCCTTGTGGCTGTTTGAACGGGTTGCGTGGATAAACGAATCTGGGCTACACTCATCAGTACTTCACCATTGGGGCTGAATCAACTACTGATAGAAAAAACACTAACATCAAACGAGTGTAACACCCACTGTTAATTAATAGAATTATAACATTATAGTTACATAATGTTTCCATTTACATTTTATCCGAGTTTTTTTTTTCTTCTAAAGCGCATAATTATGTTTTGTTCTGCTAGATTGGAAGAATGATGACTTTTGCAAGAATGGAGAGAGAGAGAGAGAGAGAGAGAGAGAGAGAGAGAGAGAGAGAGAGAGAGAGAGAGAGAGAGAGAGAGAGAGAGAGAAAGGTGTAAGGTAGAGGCGGTCGGGTTGGGATGTAATGTAGCTATCAGTGGAATTCACAATTGTTCTAGCTCTGCGTTGGGAGAGTGGGTGGCTGATGACAGATAAAAGTTGCCTCCCTTCCCCGGGTTTTGTCTCTCTATTTCTAGATTACCTCCCCCTTCCTAGGCAATAGACAATGGACGCAATGTTTTTCCTCTGTTACAAGTGTCTGCTGTGTGTGTGTTTCAGAAAACACAGATTTCTTTTCCAGACGCGCAATATTGAGTCATTAAGCTATAGACAATGGGAACCCTTTTCTGCAGCAGCAGATAAAAAGATACGAAGGCAGTTCTTTGTAGGTCATAAATGTTTTCCTCCTTTCTCTCCCTCCTCTTCCCTCTACTTTCTTAACCACAACTTCTTCTTCTTCTTCTTCTTCTTCTTCTTCTTCTTCTTCTTCTTCTTCTTCTTCTTTTCCTTCTTCTTCTTATTTTCCTCCTCTTTCTTCTTCTTCTTTTCCTCCTTCTTCTTTTCCTCCTTCTTCTTCTCCTTCTTCTTCTTCTCCTCCTTCTTCTTCTCAACCTTCTTCTTCTTCCCTCCTTCTTCTTCTTCTTCTTCTTCTTCTTCTTCTTCTTCTTCTTCTTCTTCTTCTTCTTCTTCTTTTCTTTCTTCTTCTTCTATTCCTCCTCCTTCTTCTTCTTCTTTTTCTTATTCTTCTTCTTTTCCTCCTTATGCTTTTCCTTCTTGTTCTCCTCCTCCTCCTCCTCCTCCTTCTTCTTCTTCTTCTAGAATCGACAAACATTCAGCAATGAAGCCAAGACCTAGACTTGGGAAAGCGGAGGAGAGAGAGAGAGGGTTACCTCTTGTTTTCTTCTTTCCTCAGTGGTGTAGTGGTATGGGTACACGCTAGCAATGTTTTTTGTTCAGTAACATGGGGGCTGGGATGTAGGGAGAAGATTAATACTTGGATGGATGACCATGCTTTGAAAAAACCAAAACCAGCGCATGACGCAACTCAGTCCACCCAGCTGTGAATGGGTAACCTGGATCTGTTTACAACCTGGAGAAGGTAAAGCAGCGAATGAGAGGAGATAGGCACCGCCCTCATTAAGCTGGCCTAGAGAAAAGCTGGGATAGGATTGGATAGAGAAAAGGGAGGTCCCAAACGCTTCTCTCCCTAACGACCGAAATGTTACGGGGACACCTTTATGCTCCCTTCTTCTAGCTTTTTTTTTTATTCATTCTGTGAGGGGGTTCAATAAAAATGTGGAGTTGGGTTGGGTGTAGCATCAAACTTTCCGGGTGTTTGTAGTTATAGCTTTTTCTTTTTAATGTATGTGGTTATAGCAGATGAATGTATCAGTTTTAAAACCTCCTGTTCCCATCCATCTTGCTCGCCCTAGACCTGAAAACACATTCATTTTCCGCTGTCCCTCGTCACTTGAACACATATTATACATGAACGCGGCCCGCCTTTCCCGACTGCCGCGGAACTCATCCTGCTCTCGTATCTCTAAACTGATGTTGATCTGATCTGGTTTTTTTTTTCCATTTCTTTCTGTTTTGCCTGCCTTCATAGTGCCCTTCGTCGTAGACGACTCGTCTTTATGCTCTTCTTCTTCTTCTTCTTCTTCTTCTTCTTCTTCTTCTAAAAAGTGGCATTTTCACAGTCCATCTTAGCAGAGTGATTGCTCTGATGGTTCAGGGTTAATTTGGGTCCTTAACCTCTCCTCCATATGTTGGTTATCCCCGTCTGCCTTAATGACAATGGTAGGTGTAGACGCTAAACTTAAATGTTCATCCATTCTTTCATTCTTCTTCTTCTTCGTCGTCGTCGTCGTCATCGTCATTGAGCCATTGTTCTGCCTACATTAGTATCATTCTCTTATGCTCAAGATCTTCATCAGTTTGACAGCCGGCCGGGGGTTTCAGTATAAATAGTATCCCCACTTTCTGGAAATTTAGTGCTTTCAATTCCCACTGTCGCTGTCTTCCTCATTTACTCTTTCCCATCCCTGCTCTGTCCTATCACTCTGCTATACTATCTTCTTCTTCGCTAGATCAATGACCTACCTTTTTTCTTGAAAATTCTTCCTGGACAAGACTCCTTGTTTGTGTATGAGGTCTGTTGGATCAGCTTGGGAGTGTTGGACGCTTTCTGCCGAGTGGTCACTTGGGCTTCCTATGATGTTATTATTTAGCAATATAGGCATTTTATATGTATATGTTTTGTTGATAATTTATAATGATGTTTGTATTCTATTTTGTTTTTGTACCCGGGGGTTCGAGTAGTTGGGGTAAAGCCTCAGCCGTCCCCTGCGTGGGATGTCTTTATTGTAAAGTGACTGGCCGGTGGAGGGCATTCAATTTTCCCACTAGGGTTGTTTCAGCAGATCTTTTATGCGGATCGGGGGTTGTCCGTCCTGATTTGGCTCGGAAGAGTCCGCTGGACCTAAAGCAACAATCAATCAATCAATCAACAACAATCTCTCTCTCTCTCCCCCTCTCTCTCTCTCCCTCTCTCTCTCTCTCTGATCTTTTGTTTTTGTATGAAGTAACTGAGAGAATTAGAGATTGGTCACTTTGTCCCGGTTGAACAAATGTATGTTTGTGCGTTGTAGGAGAATGCATTGAGTGTTTGTTTTGTTCAACCATATTGACAATAATGTAATAATGCTTTTATTATATTTTAGGATTATTATTTAGATATAGGGTACATGCATAATAAAATACATAATTAAAATTAGCTAATCATTTTAAATGTTAAAATGTTCTAAATTTTTGATGATAAACTTGTTTTTAAACCATGTTTGAGGGCTATGTTGCTAAGGACATTAAATAATCAAATTGTTAATTGTCTCTCTCTCGCTCTTTCTCTTTCTCTCTCGTTCTCTCTCTCTCACTCTCTCTCTTCTCGTCCCTCCTTCTCTCTCTCTCCATGCGCTTAGAATAACAGACGTATACTCCCCATCATTCACCCCAGACCTCCCACCCACCCCCCACCCCTCTCTCTCTCTCTCTCTCTCCCCTCTTCATCTCTCTCTCCCATCCCCCTCCTACCCTCCACCTACCCATTTTCCCTCCCTCGTTTTGTTCTCGTACTCCTTCCCAGCCTATTCGCACTTGTTCCAGTCACTGACGCCGCTATCGGACTGAGGTTATCAGCACGACAGCCGTGCGAGCACGCTATAGTAGAGCTGTCGCCGGGCGAATAAGAAAAGCCCTGTGAGAGAAACAGGTGCGCGAGAACTAATGAGGTTATGCGAGACGAAGCAGCTATGTGATGCAATGAAAATTTTGAGGGGAGCCCGAGACTATTATTGGAACGTGGGCCGTGAGAGAATGACTTCCTATTCTTTATAAAATGTGGTTTTACGCAAACGAAAAGAGTGTGAAGTATTGGATCCGCGTAAAGGTAACAAAGATGAAAAGGCTCGCGAGAGAATGACAACTGTGCTATATAAAATGTGATCTTGTGACAGCGGAATAAGTGTCTTGACAGTTGGAACGCAAATTATCGCCAATGAGATCATAGTTTACTATAAAATATGATAATGTCGAAGTTCATTAGACTTTTATTCGTTACGGTCAAAAATTTTGTTTAATCGTTCTTATGTAGCGCTTTTCCAGCTCAATGTCTGCTCATGGAGCTCAATGTCTGCTCATGGAGCTTAATGTCTGCTCATGGAGTTCAATGTCTGCTCATGGAGCTGGTCTATACAGGATCTGACTCAAGCTGACCGATTAACAATTGCAGTTGTTTCATGAGAGGTTTCTCTGGTCTACAGTATTAATAGGGTTATTAGGGATTCTCGGTTTGTTCATATTTAATGACAATTTGAAAATAAATGTCACCGTGCTCACACTAGAAACAGAAGTGAGTAATACGATGGCGAGAGAGAGATAAAGAGAGAGAGAGAGAGAGAGAGAGAGAGAGAGAGAGAGAGAGAGAGAGAGAGAGAGAGAGAGATCCTTTTACTCCCCCACTATCATCCTACCTCCACGGATATTAGTTTATGTTAAATCTTCCAGTGGGTGTCAAACGAGAACTAAAATAGCTGGAATGACTTTTACTCGATGTAATATAATCCTCTTTTATGAAATTGTTGGAATAATCGCTAATGATTTTATTTTCCGTGAGATTTTCACTCTCCTTCATATTGACTGACGTAAGCCAATACTGTCGGCTTCCCGTTATCCCATTAAGGTCCGTCTGTAAACCTAATTGGTTTCATGTGATCTCTTTTCGCTTTCGCCGCTATCGCTCACCTACACTAAGCCTCCCTAATTATTATACAGAGTGTCTGAAACATGGTGCTCAGACCTAGGCTCAGAGTTGAGGCGGTGGTAAAACGCGGAAGTAGTCTCTTATACTCTGGTATGAAAACAAACTTTTCCTTGACAAAACTGTCGCAATTGGCTTCACTAAGATTGCATTTTGGTTTGAGCCATCTGAAGTTTGTTATATTTTTCTTCATACAAGATATTATATATATATATATATATATATATATATATATATATATAGAGAGAGAGAGAGAGAGAGAGAGAGAGAGAGAGAGAGAGAGAGAGAGAGAGAGAGAGAGAGAGAGAGAGAGAGAGAGAGAGAGAGAGAGAGAGAGAGAGAGAGAGAAAGATGAGGGATTACTAAAGGCTACATATTTGCCAGTAAAGTAGGAACCATTAGTCTACCACGCAACAAATACGTCCTTGAAGTTAAACTATCGTGCCATGAGGTTCTGAATATCTCTGACTTTCTGTCTCTGTCTCTGTCTCTCTCTCTATGTCGGTGTCTAGCTGTCCCTCTGTGTCTCTCTTTGTCTGTTTCTATCTCTGTCTCTCTCTTCTCTGTCTGTCTCTGTCTCTGTCTATCTGTAGATGGCAAGAGTGGAATGATCATATTGAGAATAGTGACGTGACAGATTTAGTGAGTATAGAAGGTTTTGTAGCCCTACTGCGATACAATGCATACCTACTTATTTACACATGAATATGGATAACCATTTGAGATATTTGATGAATAAATTTATAAAATTTTTAGAAAACCCAACATGTATCGTTTCCTTGTGTTGATGGCGTCGAGTACTGAAGAGTGCGTTAAAAGAGTATGCATATTCCTGTATAAAGCAATCAAAGCGCGAGAGACTGCCATGGAATGAAAATGTTGTCTTTGGTTTGTTTTTGTCTTGTTCTCTGGCATCACGTTGAACATTTGCATTGATATGTACCTTTGTATACTCCCTTTCAATCATGGGCATAGGCCTTATATTTGAATACATTCTTGAAGTCTTGAAGTCATGTCTATCTGTCTCTTTCTCCTTTCCTTTACTTCTTTTCTTTTCCTCACCCATACAAAATCATGTATCACTCTCGTTAACCTTCAAACAAATAAACAAACAAACAACAACAACAACAAAATAACAACGAATAGCAAACTTGGGATGGAAAGAGAGTGAAGAGAGGTGAAGGAGAAACTTTTTGAAAAAAAAATCTTCAAGTCATTACTGGTATTTTCTTTCCCTCGCTCCTACACCTGTTACAGTCGATAGACGCCAGACGGCGCTTTTTGTGGCTATTGTTTGATCAGGTGTGTGGGGATGAGGTGCTGGAGTGGGGCAAGGGTAGAGCGTTGAGAGAGAGAGAGAGAGAGAGAGAGAGAGAGAGAGAGAGAGAGAGAGAGAGAGAGAGAGAGAGAGAGAGAGAGAGATAAATAACGCTGGGTGGGAGGGAGTTGCTATCTTCGTTAAGTTTATCTTCTTGAATGTTTTGATTGCTGTTAAATTTGTTATTTGATTGTGTCTATAGTGGTGTTTGTAGCAGTTGCTCTGTGGCGTTTACTGTAACTGCACATTTGTTTTTGTGGAATGCGCGCATTCCTATGTATGGAGATTGATGATTTTATTGTTCTTCGTATTGTATTGTATTGTATTGTATTGTATTGTATAAAATTTGTGTGTATGTGTCGTTTTATTTATGGTTTTGATGCCCTTATGTGGTGGTTGTGTGTATCTATGTGCATGTGTTTGTGTGTGTGTATGAGACACAGAGAGAGAGAGAGAGAGGGCGTGTGTGTGTGTGTGTGTGTGTGTGTGTGTGTGTGTGTGTGTTTGTGTTTGACTGTTTTAATACTTTGGTTTTTGATTCTTTTATCCATTTTATTCTTAGAATATACATTGTTGTTTTTCTGGCTATTCTGCGCTTTGAGCTTGTTCTGAGAGAAAGGCGTAGATTTTTGTAATTAAATACATTAATATTATTTTTTTATTATTATTATTATTATTATTATTATTATTATTATTATTATTATTATTATTATTATTATTATTATTATTACTATTACTATTATTATTATTATTATTATTATTATTATTATTATTATTATTTTATTATTATTATTATTATTATTATTATTATTATTATTATTATTATTATTATTATTATTATTTTATTTTGTTGTTGTTGTTTAGTTTGCTGTAAATTCTAAACTACATAGCTTGTTTCCTTATGTTTTGTTTCATGCCCTGCCTTACTTGGCATTCGTTCAACAACAGGTAAAAAGAAAAAAAAAGCAAGAAACGTTTTTAAGAAAATACTGTAATGAAATTATCTCTTGTCTGTCGTGTCTCTCTCACCTTTCTCTCTGTAGACCTCTTATTTCCTCATACCTTCTGGGTTCAGTACTTCAACATTTTGACTGGGATTATCTGTATATAGGAAATACCGGCTATTTTTGCACGATTGTTTTTTTTTTTTTTTTTTTTTTCTTTTTTTTTTTTTTTTTTTTTTTTCTTTTCTTTTTCTTATATTTTTTTCTCTCTCTGTATATCTACAGGGATCCCGTCACTTCACCCCTACCTCTCTTACCCTCCTCACCCAAACCAACGTTTCTTGTTGTTTATTAAATCCAACCTCCTGCAAAAAATAGTTAATTATTTTTGATTATGCATCCACCACACCCGTGGAACATGCTGAATTTCTCTCTCTCACACTCTCTCTCTCTCTCTTTCTCTCTCTCTCCTCTCCTACCTCTTCCCCCCTTTTTTTATGCCCGACATTGGCACAAAACGCTGTCTCCATGTTTCGGATTATTTGTGAAATTCCACCTTCCAGATATTATCGACCCTTTTGCACTAGTCAGCAACGCCTATGGTACACAGTTTTAATTTTTTTTTCTTCAAAATTTTAAACTCTTTCCTCCCGTCATCCCTTTTTACATGCTTCAAATCCGCTCAAAGGTTTGTCCATATTTGGGATTGTTTTAATTTTTTTTTCTCAAAATCCTCCTCGAAGAGGCGCCGACCGTTCTGCATAGTGCACTCACGCCTAGGATCCACGATGTTAAAGTTTTAGAATTCTTTTTCTGTTTTTCTTTCTTTCAAGATTTGCCAGCTTTGCTCGTGTTGCGAGTTTTTGTGCATGTGTTGTAATCCCGTTTTCAATATATGGATCTACGAACATTTTGCACTGTCGCTATTGCACAATAATAATTAAAAATTCAGAATTATGCTGTCTGTTTGTCGTTGGGTCTGTCTCTTTGTCTGTCTCTCTGTCTCTGTCTGTCTCTCTGTCTCTGTCTCTATCTCTCTTTCTGGTGACAGAGAGCTGGTTTCCTATGGCTAAGGTCGCGGTAGAGAACCCCGCATGGGACGAACTTGCGTGACCTAGGTACGAGAATTTTTCATGTAACAGAGGATTTCCTCCGGGTACTCCGGATTCCCCCCTCCCTTCAATATTGGTGTTGGATGCGGTCTATCTAAAATTGTGCACCACATGTTTGAGTGATGAATGTGTTTTTGTTGCGTATGTAGGAGTGTCCGTAACATGTAAGCGTGGTTAATGTTGGGTACAGATCGCTGCGTTTTGAATCTGATTTAGGAATAAGCATCCTTTAGTAGTAGTAGTAGTAGTAGTAGTAGTAGTAGTAGTAGTAGTAGTAGTAGTAGTAGTAGTAGAAGTAGAAGTAGTAGTAGTAGTAGTAGTAGTAGTAGTAGTAGTAGTAGTAGTAGTATATCTCTTGCTCTCTAACGTGATCACCACTCCTCCCTCCCTCTCACTTCCTTCTCTTCATCTCTTTCTTCTCCATCTAGTGTGGAATACTGTGAATGATTTTTCCCTCGCTTTATCCGCCTGTTGTTTGACCAAGGGCTCAAAACTCCTCCGGCCACTCCACCTACCAGAGTAGCTTTCCTTGCCCAACGTTAAGCCCCCTCGCAGTGTTCTTACTTGCCACAAACTGATCTCCCTTGCCTTAGTGACCTCCCTTGATAATGCAGATAATCTGATGCTCACTATATACTTTTTTTTTCCTGTTAAAAGTTGCTGTGTACAGAAGCCGAGATTTTTTTTAAAATTCAGATTAAAAGATTTAATTATAATACTTGTAAGCATTCAAGACTGCTATCTGTATTCTACATGTTGTGCTTGTATGTTTCGTGCTTTTAGAGAGTTCAGAATTGGCGAGGTAGCGTTGCGTTATAAGTTCACGTCCAACCAGGCAATACTCGGCTTTTCTGACACTCTGTATTAAATAAAATACGGCAGTCTCTCTCTCTCTCTCTCTCTCTCTCTCTCTCTCTCTCTCTCTCTCTTTCTCTCTCTCTCTCTCTATCTCTCTCTCTCCATGCACTTGCCGAACAGAGAGAGTTTCGAACCCCGTGCAAGGACTTGGGTTCGCTTCCGGCAGGGAATGTTTGCTTATGGTTTTGTGAACAGCTGGTATCCGTTCCAAGTGTTCCTTATGGTTCAAAGCTAGCTCTCCTCCGCTAAGCTTCTGTGACAATGGCTGGTGGAAGTTGTTGGGCTTTTTTGGCGACTTTCGAACAGGTGTACAGAGAGACGTAGCATTTGAGTTGGGGTTATGGGCGGTTCAAAAGGAGTGTATCCATCGGCGAACATTCTTCTTCTTCTTCTCCTTCTCCTTCTTCTTCTTCTTCTTCTTCTTCTTCTTCTTCTTCTTCTTCTTCTTCTTCTTCTTCTCTCTCTCTGTCTGTCTCTCTCTCCTCCTCTTCCCCCCTCTCTCTCATTTCTGTTACTTATAGCACTGACTCGGCCTGATTCGCCTGATACTGACTGGCCACAACTCTTAGGTCTGAAATCAAATTAAAAAAACACTGAATGTGGGCTATTCTGTGGTAGGTAGCAGGTCTGCATGAAGAGAAAATGTCAGTGGCAAGCGAGAAGTCCCAGGTTCTTACAACTTCTGGCCTTTTAAAAGTACTGCGGGGTACGGCCATTCACCCTGATGTACCTATCTTGGTTCTGCATATCGGTATTAACGACTGCAAGAGTGGTTATGTGCTGGGTAACTCAACTTAGCGTGTCTATATAAAGGATCTTCCCCTTCATATTTCTACTTCTTGTGAACTATTTGCAGGTGACACCACATTACACTCCAAGAATACAGAAATGCATAATTTAGCCTCCTCTTTGCAAAAAGGGGCAAATGAACTACAGGAATGGACTGAATTTTATCGCATGACACTTTATCCAGACAAAAATAAATCCATGCTAATTACAACTAGACAACAAAGGCAAAGTTCTTCTATGAAACTCCCTCCCTTAAAGCTTTGCAACAAAACAGTTGAAGGTGTACAATGTCATAGACTTCATGACGTAACATTATACAATTATGTGTCTTGGTTGCAACATATTTTAAATATTAGCAAAACTATTTCCATAAGAACGTATCAATTATCAAGGATTAAACAGTAGTTAAAACTGCATTTTCATAAACTATTCTATTGGGGACACATTTAACCATTAAATTTTATTGGCTATTCTTCAATTCTTTTGGAATTCTACTAGTCGTAACGCCATGAAGCCTTTATTTAGAATTCATAAACGTTCAATTAAAATGGTTATTCTTAAAAACAAATTCTCTGTGATTGATTACGAACGGATCAACAGATTGCCAACAGATTAAAATTTAATAAAGGATTTGTTATGCACACGATCCTTTCTGGTCATCCACCCTCCTATCTTTTTTTCTCTTTTTTAAATAGGAAAACTGCCAGATTTTCTGCCAAACTAAATATCCCATTTCCAAGAATTGATCTGTTTATTAGTTGCCGCTTTATGGAATAACTTTCAAGAAGTTCCCTGTGCAGTCACTAAATACACATCCTTTAAAAACCATCTTTTAGAGCACATTAAAATTAGCTACTAAGCAGGAGTTCTACATTCATATCTTTCATTAGATTGTTTTACATAAGTTGTTTATGTGCGTGTGTGTGTGTGTGTGGGTGTGTGTGTGTGAGTGTGAAAGGGCGCGCGCGCAGATTTATTATATTGTTACAATATGATGTTATTGTTATAAAGTTACTTTGTTATACTAATTGTTATTGCTACAAGCCCCAAGAGCGAGATGTAAAAACAATATCACCCAGTGCTTACTCTTTTACCCTTGTTAAATAAAGTTCTTATCTTATCTTATCTTATCTTATCTTATCTTATCTTATCTTATCTTATCTTATCTTATCTTATCGATCTCTCTCTTTCCACCATCTTCCTCCCTCTCTCCCTCTATCTCTCTCCCTCTCAGTACCTCACCCCCAAGAAGAGAAGTTATGTTCGTGAGTTTGGATGCTGGAAGTTTTGGGTTGTTTGGCGACTTTCGAAAGGTGTACAGACAAATGTAGAACTTGAGTTTGGTCTAGGAGGTTGGTGATGGTGGTGGTGGTGGTGGTCGTCATCGTCCAAAGAAAACTATCAAGGGCTTGTGGACGACGTAGACTGATAGAGAAGGTTGGGGTGGGGTTTAAGTGGGGGGGGGGAGGAGATGATAGGACGATCTACACTGTACGGTTTAATAGTGTCTGTATGTTAAAATAAACATAAACTGTATTCTGTTCATCACTTGGCGTGAAAACAAGTTGGAATCGATGTGTGTGTGTGTGTGTGTGTGTGGGTGTGTGTGTGTGTGTGTATGTATTTTGTTGGAATCGGGGTTTTCATATTTTACATACTTACGCCTATACATAAATAATTAAACATATATACAGGGCTGAGATTTAGCAAGCCAGGCTAAGGAGCCAGCCGGGCTCCTAACCTGGGAAGTTGAAGTTGCCAAAATATTTCTCAGGTTGATTGAAAGCACGGTCATTTTTTTAAAACTGTATAACTATTGCAGCTAATAAACAAGATAAATTTCAACAACAACACTGTTTCATTTTTTAAAACAAGAACTGTATAATTTATTCATCATCGACATCCTCCTCCTCAATGTTCTAAAACTTGAAGGAGCTTGGGTGTGCCTTCTTCAGCTGTTTTTTTTCTTCTTCGGACTTTATTTTTTTTGCTGGAGGCTCCGAGACACCGCTTAAAAAGCGCCACATCGTTCGAGTCGAGATTGACAAAAGACTGAGAATGGGGAATATCGAAAGTACGGCAAGTCTCGCGTGACTCATCAAGGAAGTCAGAGACTCGTTCCGATACACGCAAGGAAGCAAGAAGGCTAGGATCTCGCAGGGCAGTAGCGTTTCGCGGCGAGGGAAAGAAGAAAGTCTCGCGAGAAAAGGCTATTTTTACTTCGCACATCCCTCGCTTTGCTAGCGTTACCTAACTTCCTAGCATGCATCGGAACGGGTCTCCGGTGCTGACTGCAGAAGCGGTTGGCGCGTGTTTTGTTTTACATTGCAAGTCAAAAGTCCGTGTACAGGTACAGAATCTCTACCACTGGCGGTATTTTCAAATCGCCAGCCGGGCGAATGGTACCCCAAATCGAGCTCGCCAAACACTATTTTTAGGGGCCATTGGCGATTTGGCGAACGTTAAAGCTCAGCCCTGATATATGTGCCTATTGCAAGCACAATCCCACTCTCTCTCTCATTTTTCATTTTCTGACCTAACTCATCCCTACCCCCCAAGCCTCATCCACCCTCTCTGTCTCTGTCTCTCTCTTTCTGTCCCTCTCTCTCTTTCTCTCTGTCTGTCTCTCTTTCTCTGTCTTTGTCTCTGTGTCTCTGTGTCTCTGTCTCTGTCTCTCTCTCTCTGTCTCTCTCTCTCTCTCTCTCTCTCTCTCTCTCTCTCTAATGTGCGAGAGAATGAACGGACATGGAAGTTTAACGTCTACCCCATCAGTGGCAATACGGCAGACGGGTATAACCATCCCAGGGAAGTAGAAAGTGGGGACCAAAACTAACGCTGAACCACCAAAGCAATCATGGGCATTGAAAATTTACCACCTTTATCTTGACCATCACAGGACTCTTACCAGGGTCATCCGTGTGCCAGGCGAAAGCTCAGAGTGTGAGAGTAAATGACACAAGGACAGATTGCAGCCTGAAATCTTCATCCTTGAAAATAACATCTCTCTCTCTCTCTCTCTCTCTCTCTCTCTCTCTCTCTCTCTCTCTCTCTCTCTCTCTCTCTCTGCCCTCCCTTTGTCTCTACCTCCCTCCTCTCCTTCTCGTCACTCCTTCTCCCCCCATCTTAACTCACTGTTCCACAACTGACTGACAGACAACACACACGACACACACAAACACTCACAGTGTTGTGTTTCCTATGGCCTTTTACGTGCTGTCCAATTAACCCTGTCAGCGCGCACAGCAGTGGAAACAACACGGGGACACTAACGGAGCTCACACGCCGAATGGCACGGTGAGCAAACATGCACTTTTTGACTTCCGATGGCCTCCTCTTCCAGCTCTTGTTTTCACTTCATGTTTTGGGACGTGGAAATAAAATTTTCATTCTGAAATGCATTTGAAGTCTTTTTCTTCTTCCCTAACATGTTGGAGAAAATTTTCATTCTGAACCCCATTTTCTTGGGACGCCGTCGAAAACTGACATTGTGAACTTCCCCATCTCTCTCTCTCCACCAGGGCTTGTTCTTCATTTCCAACACCTTTTTATTCAGATTTATTTTATTTATTGAACCGTTTTTATAGAGCGCTTTTCTAGCTCAGCAGCTGCTCAAGGCGCTGGCCGTTACAGGATTCAAGTCGTCCGAGGCGCTTAATTGCTGCTTCTGGGCGCATTTTCTGACGCCCAGAGGACAGAACCCAACCAATTTAAGCATGCACTTTCTGCCTGCTTGGGGTCCACCAATGGCGTGCGTCCAGTTTCTTGTTTTCACTTCATTTTCTTCAGCCGCTGGTGAAGTATTTGATTTGCAGGTCAACGTTTTCCAGCACGTCTGAACTCCTATATTTATTTGTTACTCTCAACCCCTCTCCCCCACGTCCCGCCTCCTAACCCCTTTCCTCCTCCCTCCTCCCTCCTTGCCTTCTCCTGTTTTACTTCAGTGTTTTTTTTTTCAAACATGCTTTTTTCTGATCTACACATAGTGGTGCATTTGTAAAGCATGTCTTCATGGCATATAATTAGGATGTTGATGCACGCCTTTGATTCATGAACTCTTTTCTAAGTTGAAACGTATCAGCACAATTGAACTTTTAGACTGTTGGTTGACTGTGTTTAAATTCTAAATTCACGCTCCATTGTCTCGCTGCTTTATTTAACGTCACGTGCTTTGGAAAATGTCTTTCTCAAATTAATGTGTATGAAATTAAAGCCACTAGCTTTCTTTTTTTCTGTTTTATTTCTATTGTTGTCAAACTTTAAAGCATGCTTCATTTTGGCCCAATTCCATTTTTTTCACTTTTGTGTTCTTGAGGTGAGGTGAAGGATTTTATTCACAAACCCCCTTTCTATTTCCACCAATCAGTTATGAATCCGGTCACATGACCTTTTTGACTCTCTTTTTCAGTTTTCTTTTCCTTTGGTTTCGAATTCAATTGAATTCCGCTCAATTCATTATTTAATTTTAAAGTCTGTTGAAGTGCATGTGAGTTTACATTATTTAATTCTCATGCATGGTCATACAAACATACAATTAGTTTCCAATGCAAGTTCAGACAAAGCCGCCCGTGTCTCAAATTTAGTTTAGCAATTTATAACCTTTGGATGCTTATAATGGGGGACAAGATGAAAACATTTCTAACTTGGACAAACTTTTCTGTTTGACACTGATTGTTTTTATTCTAAAGCCTGTCTCTCTTCTCTCCTTCTAAATTAAATTTGAAGTGTCAAGGTGCATGCTCTTTTGCCCCAGCCTATGCCTGCATGATTTTTTTTTTTGGGAGGGGGGTTGTTTTTGAAACGCTAATGATAAAATATCATCGTACAACTTTCCAACATGTAGGAACATTTTTGTTTCAGATCATTTAAATTGTGCTATTTAAAATCTTTTATTTAATAAAATGATTTTAGAGATTTACTCGTACCGATACACACACGCATACACAAATGCACTCATTATACTTTATTTAAAAACAAAATGTTTCTTAAGCCAGACAAAGAGAATACACATAATTAAATGCGCGCACGTTAGCATGTCACACACACACACACACACACACACCACACACACACCCGCACACATACACACACACACATACACACACAGTTTGAATAATATTATGTTCGTGCGCACGCTTGAGGGTTGGGTAAGTAGAGAAAGGAAGGCCAGACGTGTTCTAGTTGATGGCGTCGCGGAAAAGAGTGAATCGATGGTGGGCGCCAGTTGTGTGGATTTGTGACGATTAAACCAACTGAATGGGGGAGAGCATTGGCCAAAAGAACCAGAGAAAGAAACGAGCCAGATCGTAAATTGTCGGGGACACGCAATCCATCAACACAGCTGACATGTTAAAAAGCGGCCTGTGCAATTTGATTACTCCAACCCAACCGCCATTTTCTTCCATGCCCGCCTCTCGCCCGGAGACACCCACTGAGCCATCGGGGTTGACCTTGTCTTGGCCATTCACTTCTTATGGTGCAAACGTCAATGACTGAAGCGCTCTTTCTCTGTCGTTTTCGGTCTGTTTGTTTGCCTGTCCGTCCGTCGAAGTTCTGTATGTGTGTTTTTCTGTTTGGCGATCTTGAGCCAATTTCGACCACCCTTTCCTTGTCTGTTACTTCTACTTCTTATGTCTTGGTATATTATTTAATCTCT
>CM072520.1:15319840-15367340 GCA_036898135.1 Oncomelania hupensis
CACTAGGTCCCTTCTCTCCATCCCCAGTCGCCCAGAGTTGTGCCCAGTCGTCTATGCGACCAAAGGTTGCAAGCGGACGCCTCGGGAACTTGAGTTAGATCCTATATTGAACAGCGCCTTGAGCTGGAAACCGCTATATAAAAGTGATAACATGAATGAGATAATTAAATTTAAATTAATTATTTGTCTATCTATCTATCCATCTACCCGTCCATCTATCTATCTATCTATCTATCTATCTATCTATCTATCTATCTATCTATCTATCTATCTATCTATCTATCTATCTATCTATCTATCTATCTATCTATCTATCTATCTATCTATCTATCTATCTATGTATCTATCTATCTGTCTATCTATCTATCAATCCATCCATCCATCCATCCATCCATCCATCTATCTATCTAGTTATCTATCTATCCTTTCATCCATTCGTCACCTATTTATCTATCCTTCCATCCATCCATCATCTATCCACCCATCCATCTATCTTTCCATCCATCCATCCAACTATCTATCTATCTGTCTGTGTCTACCTACCTATCTACCTATCTATCTATCTATCTGGCTGTCTCTCTGTATATTTATCTTTCTTTCTCTTTCTTGCTTACTTTCACTCTTTCTTGTGTTTTCTCTTTCTTCTTTTTTTTATATTTTTTTTTCTCTTTTAACCAACCAGACAACCATAGACAACCATATTTTTTTCTTTCTTTCGTCCTTTCTTTCGTTTTTTGTTTCTGCAATGCTTTTCGTGAATTCCATCGTGCGTCATTCTTTGGTTTTTAATCTCCACTTCTTCTTTTTTTTCCTCTTTTACTTTATTTTTCTTTCTTTTTCTGATCCATAGTGGTGAGGGTTGGGAGGAACTGAAGAAGAAGAAGGAGTGCACCATGTTTCCATTGCACCCTAAACGCTAAAAAGGTCAGGAGGTGGGGGAAAGAAGATATGACATTAAGAAGAGGAAAATATGACATTAAGGCGAAGAAGAAGATATGCCATTAAGAAGAAGAAGAAAATATAACATTAAGACGAAGAAGAAGATATGACATTAAGACGACGAAGAAGATATGACATTAAGAAGAAGAACAAAATATAACATTAAGACGAAGAAGAAGATATGACATTAAGACGACGAAGAAGATATGACATTAAGAAGAAGAAGAAAATATAACATTAAGACGAAGAAGAAGATATGACATTAAGACGACGAAAAAGATATGACATTAAGAAGAAGAAGAAAATATAACATTAAGACGAAGAAGAAGATATGACATTAAGACGACGAAGAAGATATGACATTAAGAAGAAGAAGAAAATATAACATTAAGACGAAGAAGAAGATATGACATTAAGACGACAAAGGAGATATGACATTAAGAATAAGATGAAAATATGACATTAAGACGACGAAGAAGATATGACATTAGGAAGAAGAAGAAGAAAATATGACATTAAAACGACGAAGAAGATATGACATTAAGACGAAGAAGAAAATATGACATTAAGACGAAGAAGAAGATGTGACATTAAGACGACGAAGAAGATATGACATTAAGAAGAAGAAGAAAATATAACATTAAGGCGAAGAAGAAGATATGCCATTAAGACGACAAAGAAGATATGACATTAAGAAGAAGAAAATATAACTTTAAGACGAAGAAGAAGATATGACATTAAGACGACGAAGAAGATATGACATTAAGAAGAAGAACAAAATATAACATTAAGACGAAGAAGAAGATATGACATTAAGACGACGAAGAAGATATGACATTAAGAAGAAGAAGAAAATATAACATTAAGACGAAGAAGAAGATATGACATTAAGACGACGAAGAAGATATGACATTAAGAAGAAGAAGAAAATATAACATTAAGACGAAGAAGAAGAGATATGACATTAAGACGACGAAAAAGATATGACATTAAGAAGAAGAAGAAAATATAACATTAAGACGAAGAAGAAGATATGACATTAAGACGACAAAGGAGATATGACATTAAGAATAAGATGAAAATATGACATTAAGACGACGAAGAAGATATGACATTAGGAAGAAGAAGAAGAAAATATGACATTAAAACGACGAAGAAGATATGACATTAAGACGAAGAAGAAAATATGACATTAAGACGAAGAAGAAGATGTGACATTAAGACGACGAAGAAGATATGACATTAAGAAGAAGAAGAAAATATAACATTAAGGCGAAGAAGAAGATATGCCATTAAGACGACAAAGAAGATATGACATTAAGAAGAAGAAAATATAACATTAAGACGAAGAAGAAGATATGACATTAAGACGACGAAGAAGATATGACATTAAGAAGAAGAAGAAAATATAACATTAAGACGAAGAAGAAGATATGTCATTAAGACGACGAAGAAGATATGACGTTAAGAAGAAAAAGAAAATATAACATTAAGACGAAGAAGAAGATATGACATTAAGACGACAAAGGAGATATGACATTAAGAATAAGATGAAAATATGACATTAAGACGACGAAGAAGATATAACATTAGGAAGAAGAAGAAGAAAATATGACATTAAAACGACGAAGAAGATATGACATTAAGACGAAGAAGAAAATATGACATTAAGACGACGAAGAATATATGACATTAAGACGAAGAAGAATATATCACATTAAGACGAAGAAGAATATATCACATTAAGACGATGAGGAAGATATGACATTAAGACGAAGAAGAAAAAAACCAAATGAAGTTAGTTAGTCAGTTAGTCATTGTTTATAGAGTCCAGCGGACTGCAAAGAGCCGAATTAGGACCATAACGTGGTGGAAAGAGGGCTCACATCTGATACATATACAAGATCTGCTGAAACAACCCTTACGGTAACACTGAAGGCACTCCACCAGCCGGTCACTTCAGTGAACGCTGAGGCTATACTCTAATTTATCGAGCCCACGTTTACAAAACCAAAATAGAATATTAACATCGTTATAAAATGTTAACAAAACACATACTTATAAAATGCCTACATTGCTAAATAATAATATCATAGAAAGCCCTAGTGACCAGTTGGCAGAAAGCGTCCAATACCCCAAGCTGACCCAACGGACCCCATACACAAATGAGGAGTTTTGGAGAGAGTTTTCAAGAAAAAATAAAGGTACGTGACTGGTCTAGCGAAGAAGATAGTAGATTTACAAAACAGATTAGGAACGAGGAAGAACAAATGAGAGTGACCGAAACTGTGGTAATTTAAAGCACTAAATTTCCACAAAGTGGGGATACTATTTATATAGAAAACCCCGGCACCCCAACGGGGATGCCAAGCAGAGGAAGAACGAGAAGATAATATAACAACAAGAAGAAGGAGGGAGAAGATGATATAACACCAAAAAGAGAAATAAGGAGGAAGAAGTAACAAAGAAAGAAAAGAAATAAATGTTTTGAGGAGAAAAAAGAATGAGAACAAGAATAATAAGACGACGAAGACGAAGAAAAAGACCAAGATTACATATGAAGAAGGAGAGAAAGCAATGACACAAAGATGAGATTGCATCCTAACTGTCATAAGGCAGGGCCTCGACCTTATAAATTTTACACGAGTGGCCACAATCCGTTCCAGAGATCTAAACCTTTCAACTGCGTGCCATTATCAACCATCTTTATGTGGAAAACCAGACGCCGAAGAATGACGCAAGATGAAATCAGAGAGACAATTGAGAAGATGAGAAGATGCCGATAAGAAGAGAGAGGGTAAGAAGGAGGAAAGGGAGAATGAAAAGGATTCAAATAAAAAAAAATTACAATCCAGAAACCGAAGCACTCTAGAATCTAGAGGGAGCGCAGTAGGCTCAGCGGTGTACGCTGTGTACTCCAATGTCAGGCGGTAACGTTGCAGTACAGGAAGTGGTTCAAACTCCGTTGACGGCCTGGAGTTTACATTTTTTAAAAACTTGAGACACTGTGCCCCTACTCGTTAGGATGAGAACATAACTATCGCGTTGACTTTAAAGATCCTGACGTTCATGTCCCAGACCGGTGAATGCCGGCTACACAAATACACCCAACACGCACTAGGTCCTTCTCCATCATCCCCGGCCATCCAGGATTATGTTAAGTGGTCTGGGCGTCAGACTATGGGCCCGAAAGTTGCAAGTGTGCGCCTAGGGCGGTTTGAGTTAGATTCTGTATCGACCAGCGCCTTGAGCAGGTCTTGAGCTCGAAAAGCGCTTTATAAAAACAAAATAATAATTTAAATAAATAAATAAATCTTAAGAGAAGGAATTGAAAAAAAAAGAAAGATGACAGATAAAAACCGAGTAATAATTTAAATAAATAAATAAATTTGAAGAGAAGGAATTGGTAGAAATATAGGTGAAGCAAGGAAGGAGTTAGTTGGCTTTTTTTTTTTAATCAGTTTATAGTCCCCTCTCTTCCCAATAAGGATTTTCAGAGAGGAGACTAGTTTTTTTCGTTAGTTGGCTGTTCCCTTTTCTCTTTTTTATCCTCCTCCTTCTCCTCCCCTTCCTCCTTCTCCTCCCCTTCCTCCTCATCGTCATCATTATCATCTTATTCTTCTCCCCTCCCTGTCTCCTTCAGGGAAGCCTAGATTTTTCTGGTCAGACATTACCTTTGGACGTTTGATATTCAGCGACAGCCGCTTATGACCTCCTCCTCCTCCTCTTCCTCCTCTTCTTCCTTCTCATCTTCCTTCTTCTTCTTAAGATTTTTTTTGTATAATCCCGAAGGACGTCTCCGGACGGTAATTAAATTTTCTCTAGAAATCAGAAGCACTTTTGTGGGTTGTGGTTGTGGGTTGTCTTTGAGATGCATAGCATGGTGCTGCTGCGGCCGCCCCCGATGATGGTGATGATAATGGTGAGGGTGAGGGTGATGATGATGATGATGATGATGATGATGATGATGATGATGATGATGATGATGATGATGATGATGATGATGATGATGATGATGATGATGATGATGATGGGGCTGCTTCTTCTGCTGATGATTTCCCAAACCCGTTACATTTGCCAGCTTAAAAACATACCCTTTCTGTACTCCAGCTGATGAAGTAGGAAGTCTCTATGGAAAATTGGTACAAAACTAAAGTAACTTATTTCAGGATTTTCATTTAATAACGCCTGAGTCTAGAGTCGCCAGTTCTTAATACATTTTGTGATTTACATGTCAAATCTTAATGGCTAATATCGACACAAACATTATTATTGATGTTATCGAATTTTAAAAAATCTGAATAAGATTATAATACCAGGGATTTCTATAAATTTCAATAGTTTCATATTGAAACGTTTTAAATTATTTTTTCTGTTCACATTTTCAGTCTGAAATCAACCATTTTTAAACATTTTATTGTCTTTTGAGAACACTAGGCATCGATTCTACATAATTTTCAGCATAAAGGCCTTTACTCCGAACACATCTTCATGTTTTCTATCAAATTTTGTTTTTAATGGCATCGAATTCGTGTAAATTTCAGTGATCGATTCTGTATAAATTTCAATGTGTAGTCACGTAATGGATATTTGTGGCTTTTTTATGTGAGGAAGGTCGGGGGTTTCTGTATTCCAACGGTGGTCCTTGTCAGCAGAACGAGGACGGAATGAAGATTTGTGCTGTCTCCTGGGCCTGCTGGGTTATCGGATGCCATCTTCCTACTAAGACGCTTCCCCCTCCCCTTCCCCCATCCCCGCACCCTATCCGACCTCAGCTCCATCACAATTGTCCCTTTGGTCCTCTTCTTGACCCCACCCCCAACTTCCCTTTCTCCTTCTCCTCTATTAACGTTGGGCCCTCTTTTTAGACCCACCATACCCTCGCCTCACCATTACCCTTGAATCGATCACCATCGTCACAGAGTAAGAGAGGCTTCGTGGGTTTGCTTCAGTTGTTCTTTTCCTGTTTTCGTCGTAGTCGTCAGCGTCATCATCGTCATCAAACTTATGTTTTCTTTACGGTCGTCCTTCTTTTTTTCCGTGTCCTCCTCCTCCTCCTCCTCCTCATCATCATCATCATCATCATCATCATCATCATCATCATCATCATCATCATTATCTTCTTCTTCTGACTGAGTCAGACTCTTTATTGTCTATGAACTGTTAATAGAAAATTACCTGTAATGTATAGCCAAAGGACTTAATCAGCTTCTTAAAGTGATAAACGAAGAAGAAGAAGAAGAAGAAGAAGAAGAAGAAGAAGAAGAAGAAGAAGAAGAAGAAGAAGAAGAAGTAATCCAAATACTTCAATCAAAGTACACAGACTGGATTAATACCGATTACCCGAGATTACATTCATGAAATGCATTGCTTCAGTCGCGACGAATCAGCACAGGCTTGAACAGTTCTGCACTTGAGTTCCAGAGAATATCAGTGATGCATGAGCTAGTTTCCAGAACAGTTCTGAAAACTACGAGCGATGGATAGTCTCCTGGCATCGCATTCAGCGTAGCTGTGTCTGACGGGGGACCTCATTGTACTCCGTATAGAGAAATTGAGGTAGAAGAGGTATATAGTCTCGGCTACGATGCGTGAGGAGAGTATCACAGACCACGCTGAACTTGCATCTAGAGCAAAGAATTAGGTGGATATAGTGTCAGTCGAATCGAGTTTTTTGGATAGTTTTGATTTTCTGTTAGCCTATGAGTCTCAGAGTCAAGTCCTCTGACCACCTACATCTTTTCTTCCGATAACCCTGTAATCTTGTTCGCATACCTCCATTTGTCTTAATCCAAGCCTTTACCATCTAGTCTAACCTGCTGACATCTCTCTCTCTCTCTCTCTCTCTCTCTCTCTCTCTCTCTCTCTCTCTCTCTCTGTGTCTCTGTGTCTCTCTGTCTCTGTCTCTCTGTCTCTCTCTCTCTCTCTCTCTCTCTCTCTCTCTCTCTCTCTCTCTCTCTCTCTCTCTCTCTCTCTCTCTCTCTCTCTCTCTCTCTTCATTTCTTTCCATCGTAGTCACCGATATCACGCTACCGAGGTATGGATTCAAACAGATGAAGAGTATGTCCTAGTAGAAGAATTTGATCGTGTGATTGAAAACCTGCGAAATAAAATTTGAACCCTCAGGTCATTGTTGCGAGAAACACGTTATACATCAAAAATTGAACTGGATGACGTTAGAACCCTGGTAGCTAATACTTTTAACATCCCGTGCCAGCCTGTTTCCTCACACCCTCGTCCAGTTAACAATGCCAAAAAGCCCTCACCAGAGTCAGCAAATCTTCCATGTCAGTCATCCAAGACGTCAAACAACGACCCCCGCCCAAACCCCGAACTATGTTTGTCATAAACCCCAAGCCTCTGAAAAGGCATATTGTGACAAAAGTTGTTGAAGACGGTGATGAAAGGGAACGTTTACAGAATCACCGCGCTTCTCTGTCAACCACAGAAGATGAATCACCCCTTGCAGCAGTCCGTAACAATCTAAAACTACCACTTCCAATACTAACACCGGGATGTCCAACAAAGACTGGCCAGAGAGTACATTACCTTCTATACTCTCTCTGGCAAGGTGAAGACGGGGTGGTTCAGGGACCAAATGCACCCCAACACCCGAGGTACTAGTGGCCTCCCTGTGAACATCAAACGTTCCTACTCAAAGAACAGTGACGTCATGTCACCCAAAATTCAAATCCATGACCATCCTAGACAACAGACCATGTTCAGAACATTCCAGGATAACAACAGACCCTCAACTAAAGTTCTGCTAACACCTACAAGTAATTACGTTATGATCCCATACAGGCTCAAACAAGTCGTCCTCTGTACTCTACTATTGTCAATGGGACTTATCAACATGACCCAATCTCTATTAACCACAAAAGTTTACCATCGGAACAAATTAAATGAAAATCCCCAATACCTGCCTGCACACAACAGTCACATAGGTCTTCAGCAACAGCCCCGTCGTCAGCAACAGCAGCCACACTCAGACATACAACCTTTGGACCTTACTAGCCAAAGTCAGGGTGCACCCTTCAATGACCATGAACAAAAGTTTTGTTTAGCTTCCTTTCTCGCCTTCTCGTGGGAAACTATTGAGCTAATCTTCCCAGCGGTGCCAGACTGCAAACTTTGTGTGAAAAAAAGATTTGTTTTCTTTTCTAATGATACTCTGATACTGTAATATTCAGTTAAGTGCGGTGCATTCATATTGCTCAACATTTATTCGTGTAAAAGTATCAAACTTTTTTTTTTCAATTTGCATTCTCGTTAACTATTCTGTTCGCGACATATTCAGCCATTTATTGATTATTCTGCCAGTGACAACGGCATAAAACCTTTAGTTAGGATTCATAGACGGTATTTAAAATGGTTATTCTGAAAAACAAAATCTATCCGAAAGATTACGAAAAGATTAACGTATTACCTCTTGCCAAAAAGATTAAAATTTAATAAAGGAATTTTCATGCACAAGATCCTTTCTGTTAATGCACCCCCATATCCCTCTTCTCCTTTTTCTAGGAAAACTGACAGATTTTCAACCGAACTAAATATTCATTTTCCAAGAATTGATCTGTTACGTTCTTCGCAGTTCAGTCACTAAATACATATCCTTTAGAAAACTCCTTTTACACATTAAAACTTAGTTACCAATTGGAGTTCTACATTAATTACATTCATTAGATTGTTTTAAATACGTTTTGCGTGCGTGTGTGTACATGTGTTTGTTTATGTATGCACAGATCTTGATTGTATTGTTACATTATGATGTTATTGTAATAAAGTTATTTTGTTATACCACAAGTATATCAACTAACAAGTTAGTATCTCGTATTGCCCCCAGTCGACGTGCGGTGGTCCCGTTGCTCTTGGTTTTAGCCACAAGCTGAGACGGGGGTATCCCAAACCTAAAAATAGAATAGAGAATTCTGGGAAATCTGTTCAAAGGATGTACGGTTGCAGTCGTGGTCGCCATTTTTCGCGAAGATGTGCTGGCTGAAATTAAACGAAAGTTGGGAGAGGAACTGCATATTTCTGGTAGTGAACAAAGGCTTTGCTCAATTATCGAAGGAGAACACGATGGATTTATAGAAACATGCACACATGTATGTGAGCTCAGTGCAGGCGATCGTGAGTCTCAGTGAACGATTGATCGCCATTGTCATCGATTCAGCTGCTCAGATCGCTTCGATGTGATGGTTCATTTATCGCTTGAATCACACTGTATAATGCACATGCAAGTTCTGTCAAAGATATGATGATTTGAGCATATGTTCGATTCCGTACCGATTGGAAGGTGGGGTGGAAAAATTCAATCATGGTGATGATCAATCCTATTTTGCAATGGTGGTTAGGCCTACTTTATTGTGTATGGTCACGGGTACTTACCTTTTGTAGTTTGTGTGCTTTTTGTTCTGTCGGCTTTGAGTGTTTGCGTCGCCTTGGCTCGTTGTACTTTGTTGTGGTCTCGCTCTCTTTTGATTTTTGAAAGCAATTTCAAATTGCATTGTTATCCAGCAGCATGCGAGGTCAAATTAGACGAATTCAGATCTAACCAATCTTCTTGTGACGCCATTTTGCGTGTGTCTCGTGTGCCTGCCGACGTCATTTCAGAAAAGGATTTCCTTACCCATAATTCCCCTGGGTTTTGAAGTTTCTAAAGAATTATTTTAGGCCGACGACGCTCTATGGAGCACAAAGCATGTAAAGGGAAGCAACCGGTTGTACGCGCACGTCGACAGAGACATAGAAGGGAGATACTAACTTGTTAGTTGATATACTTGTGGTTATACTAATTGTTATTGTTACAAGCCCCAAGGGCAAGATGTGAAAAAGCACATCCAACGCTTACTCTTTTAACCTTGTTAAATAAAATTGTTATTTTATCTTATCTTATTTCATCTAATCTTTTCTCTCTCATGTCGTCGTCCATTCTGTCAACCCCAAATTCAACCTCAAATCTTCATTCTTGGGAATGTTCGTTCTTCTTCAGAGTGATTAATCATGTGATTGGAGCACTGCGCATGTATTATTCATCGCTTGATTTATTGCTCCCCATTTTTTTGTTTCCTTGTGAGGCGGCCTGTGTTCAGTGTTGTCTCCCCGTCCTTGTTGTTCTATTCTCTCCCCCATTTCTTCGCTCTTCTGATGCGGAAGGCGCCTTTAGTTCCATGATAGTTGTCTTCTGCTTTTCCTTGCGCTTTGATGCCCTTTGGCTATCCCGTCTTTTTATGACATTTCTTCTGGACGTAGGTTTTAGTGTTGTTGTGTTTTTGCCCTTTTCTGCTCTTGCTTTGCTTTGGGAGTTTTGCTCTTTTCTATAGTTTTTTGTTTGTTTGTTTGTTTGTTTTTTTGGGGGGAAGGGGTGGTTGGGTGGGTGGATGTGGGGGGAAATGGGTCTTTTTTTTTCATTTCTGCGTATAACTTTGTCCCACATTAGCAGCATGAGTCGCGCAATTCTCTTGTGATTTCAAGCGCTAATGACTTGAAAAATGCTGTGACGATAATCTCAGGAGATACGATCTTTGTCAGGACATTCATCATACGGGAGAAAGCCGATGGTTTTAGCATTCCCTATAGTCCATACATTCTATTGGTTTAATCAGTCTGAATTCTATTGAGATCACTAGAGGCTGGGGCTAAGAGGGAATAGAAATTTCAAGCACCATCTTGACATTGAAAAGACACTGTAAAAGTGCTGCTGAACTTGAAAGGTTCTTTGGCGTCTTTCTTATCGTATCCTATCCTATCCCGTAACTCGGAGGTCGTAGGGGCACCACAGATGATCGTTTAACCAGCGTGCTTCATCTTTCCCTGTCCTCAGCAACCCTGATTGTTTGGCTGCTTTCAGGTCTACATATTTTGTTTTTATTATGTAAAGCATATCTCACTTGCTTTAACTGTCTTATGACGGCAAGAATAGCTTCCTTTGTGTAATTTCACTGTGGAAATAACGCTTTATATCGTAGTACCCTACCCTCTTGTTCTCATGTACTCTGTAATGCATTATTTCTTTGTTCAATACTTTTGTATCACAGTGCTATTACTGTTGGCCCCTAGTGTCATGGGTTTGTCGTTGTTGATTTTCAGCTGACAATGCTATTCAGAACAAGAGGATGTGGAAATATTGTGTATTCAAGAACGGTCCACTTATTTGCTGGCAATGTACAATAATATGGTCGGGACTGGCTGTCCGGATTACCCCACCCCCACTTCCTCCCCACCCCGTTCCAAATTGTCGCTCAATATTAGTCGACGTAGCTGTAATTATGTCCCTTGGCCCTTTGTTTACAACACACACCTACATTAGAGTTGATCTTTGATCTCTTCCCTTCCAATTACCGCTCATTGTGTAGTAAGAACAATTCTATAAGTACAAACACAGTACACTGCAGTTTACCCTTTAAGGAGGATTTATTTACTTTGTTTTCTTCATCATTATTATTATTACTATTATTTTATTTTATTTATTTGTTTTTAATAATTGGGCAGGTGCAGCGACTTGAGGGCCAGGTACAGCATGCATTAGGCTGTGCGGGAACTAATACTCTGGTCTCGGCTCACTGTAGCTGGAATGCATTTGCTAAGACCAGTAGCTCCACATATAGTCGTGCCTATAGCAAGTAGGCCTAGATTAATCTGTACACTATATACCTTTTCTTCTTCTTTTTCTTCTTTTTTGGGGGTTTCACACCACCACGGAAAACACGGTAACCCCCTAGTAACAACCAATAGCAGCAAAATGAATCAACTTACTGATAGTGGCAGCTCAACCCAAGAACAAGAAGAGTGTGGCCCACTGAGAAAGGTTCCTCCAGCACCTGCAGACTGTGTGACAAGACTTAATTTTGTCTCAAGAAGTTTGGAGACGACGTAGGTTAAATTAAAACTACCATACTTACACGAAGGATGTGCTTGGGGTGTTTTCATGCAATGGACTGTATAAGAAAAGAAACAGTATATTACGTGGAGCATGTAATAAGTTCCGGACAAAACGACAAGTAATGAATCTAAATATTTAAATCTTGCGAGATATTCAATCTACTATTATGGTAGTGTTTCGAAAAAAAGCATTTTTTTTTGTTGGAACGTAGAAACAAACGACTTAATGAAGCTATCTCAAAAGATTTTTTTTTAAAAGAGAGAGTGAGCGAGAGATAGAAGCTGCAGCTAACAACAGTATGCTGGAAAAGGAGAAGGGATCCAGAACTTTGGAAAGAAATATTTTTTTAAAGGTTAGAATGGCACGTAGCGACATAAAGTAAACCAGTGGTGGGAAGAACATATGAAAGAGGCAATGATGTATAAAGAAGAAGAAAAGTCCATAGGATTCTATTCTTGGAAGGAAAAGAGTGAATAGGGAAATTGCTGAAAACAATAGAAACCAAACTCTGGAAAACAAATGGAGGTAGGAGTGGAAGGGAGGTAACTCACGACGAAGAGAAGAAGAACATGTCTGGAAGGATTGCGTTGCTTGAATGAAAGAACAGAAGAAATCCAGACGATAGCAGAATGACAACTTGGGAGAAGAGGAGATTGGCGGATCTCGGAGGAAATGGTAGACAAAAGTTTAATGGAGAAAAAGCGAATAAAGGAAGATAATTATCTTGTAAGGGAGAAGGGGACTGTTTAATATTTTTTTTAAGGAAATCAAAGATAATGATCGGGATGAAAGGAAGGGTTGGGAAAAGGGGAAATGAGATACAGAAGGAGGGTAATGAGAAATAACGAAGAAAGGAGGGGGAGGTCACTGTGAAGGGCGCCAAGGGTGTGATTAGGAATTATTGGTTCCGTTTGTCAGCGCGTTTGTCTTGCTCGCTGGTCCCCGATTCCCCGCTGATTGGTGTTTGTGCTCAACATTGTCCAGACCCCTTCCTCCCATATGCGGGCTTCTGAGCCTTGGAATTGATACTTTAAATGGATACCTCTCATTCTGGGATACATCACCCTAAACAGACTAAACTAACCACCGTTATCAGCCTGATGTCTCCTATTCCCCCCCCCCTCACCTCCCCTGCCCCTCAGACTTTATTCTATAGTCCTTCAGGTCTATGTTCCCTCTGGTCTGTATTCCCTTAGGTTTATTTTGCCCCAAAGGCTATCACAACCATATGGGAAGCAAATAGACCTGGGGGAACAAAAAGGTAGGAGAACATGGGCCTGAGAGAACATAGATCTAGATGGATATAGATCTGGGACAATACAGAGCTGCTGGAACATAAACCTGAGGGGAAAATATATATGAAAAGCCTAGGGGGAACATAATTATTTTCCTTGTAGAAATGAGGAAACATATACCCGGGGAATAATGATTAGCTAACTAACCCGGGGAGTACCGAGTTGACCTCTGCTGGCTGGGCACGTCACCCTGAACACTTCCCGTTATTCACACTCGCTCATACAGGCCCCCCACCCCTTCCAAGGTAAAGTGCACTTTTCCCACAACCATCCTACATCCGGTAATTTCATAAAGTTGCATGACTGTACTTCTCGCGGTATTCAGAAAGCAGTTACCCAGTAGATAAATCCGCGAAGCGATAGGTAATTCCGTTCCGTACTGTATGGCTTCGCGGATCTATCCACTGGGTAAATGCTTTCTGAATACCACCTCTGGTACACATCACTCTTAACAACACCGTGCACTCCCATCTTACTCCTACCCCTTGGGGTCATGAGCAATCTTGCCACTGTAGATTGTTCTAACCTATAAAGGGAACAGTGAAAGCCCCAGTTGAAAACCTGTCTTGCCTTTGTAGGCATGACAGATTCACTGCGGCAACAGTACCCCCGTTGGAGTGCCGGGGGTTTTCAGTATAATAGTATCCCCACTTTATGGAAATTTAGTGCTTTAAATTCCCACTGTTGCTATCTTCCTCATTTACTCTTTCCCATTCCTGATCTGTCCTATCACTGCTATACTATCTTCTTCTTCGCTAGATCAATGACCTACCTTTTTTCTTGAAAACTCTTCCTGGACAAGACTCCTTGTTTGTGTATGAGGTCTGTTGGATCAGCTTGGGAGTGTTGGACGCTTTCTGCCGGGTGGTCACTAGGGCTTCCTATGATGTTAGTATTTAGCAATATAGGCATTTTATATGTATATGTTTTGTTGATGATTTGTAATGATGGTTGTATTCTACTTTGTTTTTATAACCGGGGGTTCGCGTAGTTGAGGTAAACCCTCAGCCGTCCCCCGCGTGGGATGTCTTTATTGTAAATTGACTGGCCGGTGGAGGGCATTCAATTTTCCCACTAGGGTTGTTTCAGCAGATCTTATATGCGGATCGGGGGTTGTCCGGTCCTGATTTGGCTCGGAAGAGTCCGCTGGACCTAAAGCAACAATAAATCAATCAATCAAACCCAAACCACACATACTTCACCGTTTTCTACTCTACTGACCAAACAGAGGAGTTCCAATCATCAACCCTCACATTCTTGCTCACACTCACACACACACACACACACACACACACACCACACACGCGCACGCGCACACACATACACACACACACATCTTCTATCGTTTTATTCCGTCATTACTGGCATTCAGTTGAGTACCAAACACCAGACCTCTTTATGTTACACGAATTCTACTCCCGTCTTACATCATGCCAGTGAATGATGCTTGAAAAGGGTAGATCTCATTCTGGGATACATCAAGCAGTGGACAGCTCGGTTCGCCCACACCTTTATCACAGATATCGTCCCATACCAACATACTCATCCCTCTCATCCTCTCACATTTTTTGTCTACTAGCCTCTGCAATCTTCCGAAGTTATTCTTGGGTGCTAGTTAGTTAGGTAGTTAGTTAGTTAGTTAGTTAGTTAGTTAGTTAGTTAGTTAGTTAGACACTGTTTATAAGGTCCAGAGCACTGCAAAGAGAAAAAACAGCTGGCTTTGAACTGTCAGGAAGAAAGTGTGTAGTTTAAATCAGTGTCTCTTTTTTTTTTGTTTTTCTCACTCATTCATTCAGCCATGCACTGTCATTTCAAAAAACAACAAGACGGTTTAATCAAACATGAATAGTAACTGATGGAATAAGTGATCGTCATTAATAGTAGTATCATTAATCAGTAGGCCTACCAGGAGAGAGAGAGAAAGAGAGAGAGAGAGAGAGAGAGAGAGAGAGAGAGAGAGAGAGAGAGAGAGAGAGAGAGAATAGTTTCACTTCTTCTCATTGTTATTTGTTTATGATTGTATTACTGATTGTTCCAAATGCTAAATTGTGCTTTTCTCTTCTGTTGCATGTTCTGCTGTTGCCTTTGCCTTTGATTAACAACAGGTAAGAAACCTTTTTTAATTAAATATTAAAGTACTGAGTTATAGAATAGAAGTCGATACAAGAGAAAACCCTCATTATATATATATATAAAATAAAAATTCCCCCCTCACCCCCACCCCCAAAGAATAAATAAATAAATATATATATATATATATATATATATATATATATATATATATATATATATATATATATATATATATATATATATATATATATATATATATTATGTGTGTGCGTGTAGTGGTTTTTATAAAGAGTTGTATTCATGTTCACTTAGTATATTATGTGTGGTTTGTGAATTATAGTCATGAATTCTAGTAATAGGTAAAACGCTTGTACATTATCACACTGACATTGTAATGCCCTGTAGAAGGTTATTAAAATCCGAAAATTTGGCAGTTCAAACTGAGTGGATAACATGTTGTCGTTTTAAAAGTGTTTTATGTGATGTGCTATTCTTCTTTAAATTAGAAGACAAACATACTACTTTGTGGTGGTGTGGCGGGGGGAGGAGGGGGAGGAGGGAATTTTTATTTTTGACACTTTATATCGGGAAATTCTGGGCGGCCTCCCCTAGGAAAGGCGTAGCTGCAGCCTGTGGCGCGCCTAAACCCAAAATGCCGAATACTAGTTGTGTTTTTGAAATTTTGCTGGGAGAGCAAACCAAAGTTCGTGGAGGCATTGTCCAGGGTAAATAATATTCAAAGAAACAAAACAGAAGCGCCATTGGTTTCTAGCTTGTGGAGAAGGAAGTTAGCCCCGCCTTATACCACGCAGCCACAACGCTCGTTCATTAAGGGGAATATATTTTTTCAAACTGTGTTAAACAAAGTTTTGTCCAAGATGTGAAGACAAGACTGGCCCAGAGGTACAAACCTTGCATACAGAATTCACCATGTTATTGGAATTCGTGGCACAATTGTTCACAAAGTTGGCCATTGCTTTATCCCAAAATTTTAAATATAAAAAAAACTTGAAACGTAACGAAACGAAACTCGGCCCCAAACTGACAAACAGAACAACCCCAACTGGTCCACAAGTACCAAGTTGGCCGACAGAAATCTACATGTTAATGACGTGCCTAATTAAATGTGCTGACCCTTAAGTGAGCACTGCCCGTCCGACATTTGCATGCCTGGCGTCTGGGATACCGCAGGGTGGTTTGCTGAGAGGTGTCTCGTTTCGTCAATCATTCCTGACTGCTTTCCTTTCATTGACTCGCTTGACCTTTGTGGTCTTGCTTGCTCTGTCCACGAGCTTGGAACCTTGCTGTGTGATGAAGTTGGTACCCGGTTTTTGTTTGTGTTGGATTTTTCTGTACATTACAGCCCTCGAACCCATAGAATGGAAGCTCCCGTATCATCAAACCACCATGCAACCTTAGTGCACACGATTATGCACCATCATTATTGGCTGCTTTTTTTCATTGACTTTTCTGACCTGTATGGTTTGCTGGATCTGTGTCCACGTGTTTGGGTCTAATTCTTGATGAAGTTTGTTTCCAGTTGCGTTTGTGTGGGTCCTACTATGGATTAAAACTAAGCAGTTCTTTTTTTAAAAAGTTCACCAATACCACATTTTGTTAATAGGTGTTTGTGCTTTCTTAGCGATATGGGAACGAAATTTCCTATAATCATATTTTCGCCACTATACAAGAGTTCACACACCAAGCACTTCCTGCTCTGAATGTGCTGCAATAAAATGAAAAGAAAATATATGATTGCACTTGATTCACTAATATTTATGCTTGCCATTTTCATTAGTTTTATCAGTTGAATTAATTTCAGGAAAGTTCGATGAATATTACTTTTCTAGTTCAATTATATAATCTGAACTCGAAACGTGGAAATCTTTTTGGGGGGCAACCTTTTTAATAAACATTTGCTCTTTTTAACTGGATAGCAATGCGCCCAAAATAGCGTATCAGGGAAAGGTTCAAGTAAAATTAAGGTTCAAGTACAATTTTAATTAACGAGGAAGTTAAGTGAGAGTTGTTGGCACTCTATGTTAAGGAAGCGAAACCTAATGTTTGGAGTACTAATATTAATACAATGCTAAACTTGATCGCGGAGACTAAATAGGTCTTCTTAATTAGAAGGCGTGCAAGGACATGCTCTCGATTACTTTAAGGTTAAAACCGCTGATTAATACGGCGCTTCTGTAGTAATTAAGCCATTAGGCTTCTCCAAGTAATGACAACGAGTGCATGTTGGCGCATAATATTGATGAACTAGCCATCTTTGATTGCATACCATTGTATAATAAAAGGATATGAATTGGGGGATGGGAAAGATGGTGTTGGGAAAGGGGGAAGGAGGAGGTTAACATGATGGTTGGTACTTGACAAAGAGGCGTAATACGTTTTGGGTTCATTAGTGGTCTATGCCTGCTTACCATTGTATGGCCAGGCATAATAAAAGGGTAGGATGGCTCCAAGTATTGTAGTGCAAACGCAACACAGGCGTTGTATGTCTTTGGGATGTCATTGAAACTATATGAAAGTACTACCACAAAGAACGCGAAGAACCATCATACAAAGAGAAGAACCATCTCACACGTACAGTAGTACTCTCAGACACTTACCCATTCCTCACCTTACTACCTACCATAAACATTTTTATCAGTGGTAGCTTTCTTGGGTATTCAGTGTTAGTAGTCTACGATAGTCTACAGCAAAAGAACACTCACGCGAGAACAGAAAAAAACTCATCACCTTAGAACGATGGAACCGACAAAACCCATCACACAACAGAAGAAGTGCGACCCACAAAGGAAAGCAATAATGTTACAGCGATGGACATCGTAAGAAGAGAGAGAGTACACAGTCGACACCCTTTCATTTGTTCAGAGTGGCAATAAGCCCCGAACACCCCTCCTTTAATAAGAGGGGCAAGATTGCTTGGACAAATATAATACGGAGGATGAAGGACAAGATAAAGAAAAGAGACGACGAAAAAGAAGAAGAAGGAAGAGGACGAAGAGACGAAGAAAACAAAATGAAGAAGTTATTTTTAAGGTAGCTGTAAAAAAATAGTAAAAGGGAAAATTTAAAGGTACATTTAGAGGCTTTTTTGTGCCTTGTTCTCAATCAAAGAAGCATAGTTTAAGCAAACATCATCTGAAAGATGAATGCAATGAATGAAGAACGGAAAAAAGACAGAGGACAAGGCAGAAGAAAATAAAACTAAAACGTCCCTTCTCTCTGTGGAAATAAAACTGTTAACATTTTTACCTCTGTGATTAAACGGAAACATTTTACAATATATGAGAACGATCAAGTATACTTCTAAAGGTAAAATTGAGTGGAAGAAATGGAGACGAAATAACTTTTACTATTCGCAACTTCTTTTACTATTCGCAACTTCTCCCTCCCTCCCCCTTCCCTACCCTTTTCCTTCCCTTTCCGCTTCACCCACCCTCCCCCAACAAAATCTCTTTTATAGGTAACATGGGTTTTTTAATAACTCATATTGTCTTTAGATGTTTGTTGTTTTTTCTTGGAATAAAGGGAAACAAAAATGAATTGAAAAAATATTGGTTGAAGCTTGTTTTCTAAAGGGAACGCATGAAGAGAGAAGGGAAATTGGAAGATGCAAGCGCTTATGAAGGAAGATTAGGAACACATGTAGGGAACAGAGCATCAGGCGAACAACGGTATAAGGAAGCAATAAACTAGGACTAGGGGAGCATGATAAACGAATCACAGACTTAATGAAGTTAATGAATGTTGCTGTTAACCTTTAGATGAGTGAAGACGTTTGGCAGTAGTTTTCGGCTTTTGTGTGACGAACTTCATTAAACTATCAATTCATAATTGTATAGAGCAACAAGAACCTTAAGTATCGTTTGCACAAATCTTGTTGCTTCATACTGCTTAATTGGTTACTTTCAAACTAAAACTTTCTTGCTTCAGTTAATGTTCGTATTGAATTTCAGTATATTTTCTTGGTAATTTCACAATTCTTTGGTTAATTCGCATTACACAGTCTCATCAATTCATATTGCATGAATACATCATTGTCTCATTTAATTTTATTTATTTCCATGATTAAATTTTAGTTTACTGCTTTGACAACGGTTTTTCTTCTTCGTGGTCATTGTCTTTTTTGTGTTTATTTTGAAGGCAGGTAGTAATAATATTGTTAGTATACAGTATATATGGAGAGAGAGAGAGAGAGAGAGAGAGAGAGAGAGAGAGAGAGAGAGAGAGAGAGAGAGAGAGAGAGAGAGAGAGAGAGAAAGAGAGCAACAAGAACCTTAAGTATATTCACGGTCATCTTTCCTAATATTGTGGTAGAGCAATATTAAAAACTTCTCTCGTTTTCTTTCTGTGTTGTTGCTGTAGTTGGAAACATTGTCCTTTATTATTATTATTATTGATTCTGTGGTAGATATGCCCTTAAAGGAATACTATTATTATTACCCTAATTTAAGGCAGTCTTTGCTATATTGTGTTCGTGCAGTAATAAGTTAGGGACCTAATGTTACAGCTCCAAGACAGCGTTTTCTTTGTACTAGTAAGATTTTCCATTAGTATTATTAGCACTATGGCAAGTTGCTTAGTTGTCACCTCCTTAATTCAAGACTTATTGTGTGGGGTTTTTTCTGTCATGGTCGTGCAATAATAAGATTTTGCTCTAATATTATAGTAACATTTTCGTCCTCTCTCTCTAATTTTGAGTAACTGTTATGGCATTGTGGCAGAATTGTCACGTCTGCATTTTGTTAAAGATATTAATTTAAAGACAGTTCATTTCAATGGTTATGGTGATCCCTCTCTCTCTCTCTCTCTCTCTCTCTCTCTCTCTCTCTCTCTCTCTCTCTCTTTCTCTCTCTGTCTCTGCCATTCACTCTGGTTTTGTGTAATGTTAATTTAAAGGTATTGCTCTGCTTTTATGGTAACTGGTTCTTTTATTGCGGCTTCAGCTTGTCAGTTTGCTGGACAAGTTAGTTGGATGTTCGAGAAGTTTTTGTGTCCTTGCATTGTCTCTTTGTTATGGGGCGCTACCGTCGCACAAGAACGCTTTTATCAGAATAGGTAACTGGTCTGTCATTCATATGCCTTAGATAGCATTTTCTCGCATCTGATAAATTGGTAGACCACAGGGTGTTGCTAGTCATCTTGATTACTCCAAGATTCTCGATGCTTGGTATAGTACTTTCTCACCCCTTGGGGTCATGAGCAATCTTGCCACTGTAGATTGTTCAAACCTATAAAGGGAAAAGTGAAAGCCACAGTTGAAAACCTGTCTTTCCTTTGTAGGCAAGACAAATTCACTGCGGCAACAGTACCCCCGTTGGAGTGCCGGGGGTTTTCAGTATAAATAGTATCCCCACTTTATGGAAATTTAGTGCTTTAAATTCCCACTGTCGCTGTCTTCCTCATTTACTCTTTCTCATTCCTGCTCTGTCCTATCACTCTGCTATACTATCTTCTTCTTCGCTAGATCAATGACCTACCTTTTTTCTTGAAAACTCTTCCTGGACAAGACTCCTTGTTTGTGTATGAGGTCTGTTGGATCAGCTTGGGAGTGTTGGACGCTTTCTGCCGGGTGGTCACTAGGGCTTCCTATGATTGTATTAGTTAGCAATATAGGCATTTTATATGTATGTGTTTTGTTGATGATTTATAATGATGTTTGTATTCTATTTTGTTTTTGTAACCGGGGGTTCGCGTAGTTGAGGTCAACCCTCAGCCGTCCCCCGCGTGGGATGTCTTTATTGTAAAGTGACTGACCGGTGGAGGGCATTCAATTTTTCCACTGGGGTTGTTTCAGCAGATCTTTTATGCGGATCGGGGGTTGTCCGGTCCTGATTTGGCTCGGAAGAGTCCGCTGGACCTAAAGCAACAATAAATCAATCAATCAATAGTACTTTCTCGCCTCATACAATTTAGTAGGCAATAACCTTTCCCTTCTCATCTGGCTTGCAGCAAGGTTCTATCGGGATTATGGCATCCTGATAATTAAAATCGAATTTGCTTGTATAATTTTTTTGTGTGGGTACAAAGTGTTACTACTGATCTCGGTTGCTGCAAGAACCTTTCTGATGTGGTTGATCCTGGATATTTTTTCTCGCATAAGAACATTTAGTGAACAATAGTTTGCTACAAATCATCTGGATTGCTGCAATGTCACATTGGAGTTGGGTCATCCTACTGGCTGGAATAATGTTTACAATCGTAAACCATCGCCTAACTAGACTTCGCTATTTACGGGATTAATTGCTAGGTTCGTTCGGTTTTGTGGAAATGGCTTGGAATAAAACGTTGTTGTTTCTTGATTTCATCTCTTATTTTCAAAAACTGTCCTTGTTCTTGTTTGAGGAATACGTCCTGTTAGTGTTTTTCTTTTACCCTTCCTCTCCGCGTCTTCTTCTGACGTGTAAACTAACTGAAAGTAAGGTTCCGTCTTGCTATCTTCAAGTACTTCTTTTTCTTCCATCTTCTTCCTAGTAGTTTCTTTGTGTTAAAATGCCGTTTATATCACCTTTTTACCGGAACTTGACATTCGATTATTCATCTTTGTGTTGTTGCTTTTATGTTGGCAGACTCATGCTGTTAGTTTTGGTGGGTGAGTTTGATTATCGGGAATCACAGCGATTTATTCACGAAGTGTGCTTTTCATTGTCGCAGACTCAGTAACCGCGCTGTTAATTGTAAAAGAAGAGAGAATGTTCGGCGTAGCGGAAACACTGCAGCGGGCTTGAGGGTCAGCCCGGTTCCCTCAGTCTTATGTGTTCCTCCAGGTCTATGTTTCCTCAGTTTCTAGGTCTATGTTTCCCCAGGTTAATGTTCCTTCAAGGCTTTTTGGGCTTAAGTTCCCACTTTGGTCTGTATTCCCCAGGTCAATGTTTAAAAACAAGCATTGTCCACCAAGTCTGTTACAAACATATTTGGAGGAACAGTAACAAAGGTAGGGGAGAGTTGGAGGGAGGGGAGAGAGGGGAATAAGAGAAATAGGAGATCCTAGAACTAGAATTGAGAGAACTCAGGCCTAGGTGAATGTAGACCTGGAGGAACATAGACATGCTCCCGGCGCCCGCCTTTTTATAGCGTTTTTTACTTGAGGTCAGGTGAAGAAAGAAGGTTCATTCTGATTGATCTTGGGAAAAACACTGCAACAGTTTTTGTTGTATTTTCTTTCTTGAGAGGTCGGTTAAGGGCAAGTTGTTGTTTTGCATTCCTTTGAAGCGTAACTAGAGATAAAGGACAATTACTGAAGTGTAATTATTGACTGTATATTGTGAATATTTCCAGTTTGAATGTTTTCTTTGAAGTATTCGTTTTCAGGCTTCTTTAGCTCGTCTTTTTTTTTTATCTCTTCTTCTCCACATTCTCTTTTGGAACTTTGGAACTTTGTCCTTTTATTTCCTACAACACCATCAAACAGTATTAAATAAGGCTCCTAGCCTAGGGATGGGGGAGGGGGGGGCTATAGCCAAAATATGGGCAGGAATGGAGTGATGGGGATACAAAAAGAAACATACCGCATTGAACAAGAACGGTATACATGAATATCGCACACGCACACATTGACATATTGACATATTCATTTGTTAACAAGAACCAATGGAGAAAACATGTTTAAATAAACAAATCCATATATATATATTTTTTTTAAAGGTAACAGACGCGAGGAAAAATAATCCCAAAAATAATACACGTTGGTCTCAATCAAGAACATATGAGGTCAAAATAAATAGCAAAAGTTAACTGTGCGTCACTATTACAAAAGTGAAAAAATAATACCTATATATAAAACGGCTTAAATCAGACAACCTGCGTTTGGATTTAGAGTTCATTGACTGGTTTAACTCACAGGGATTCGAGTGATCCCTGAAGTACTGAGGTACTAAAGAAAGCCTGTTGACAATCAGTACAGGATTTGTACATCTTAACAGATAATAAAATTCATCACTTAGTTTACATTTTCACTCTCTAAAACTGGGGGTATACACTTTTATAGGAAAAGGAATCAAGTTTTAAATCCTTTCATCAAGGGGGCAGACAAACGGACCTTACCCCTTGGGGTCATGAGCAATCTTGCCACTGTAGATTGTTCTAACCTATAAAGGGAAAAGGGAAAGCCCCAGTTGAAAACCTGTCTTTCCTTTATAGGCATGACGATTCACTGCGGCAACAGTACACCCGTTGGAGTGCCGGGGGTTTCAGTATAAATAGTGTCCCCACTTTCTGGAAATTTAGTGCTTTAAATTCCCACTGTCGCTGTCTTCCTCATTTACTCTTTCCCATTCCTGCTCTGTCCTATCACTCTGCTATACTATCTTCTTCTTCGCTAGATCAATGACCTACCTTTTTTCTTGAAAACTCTTCCTGGACAAGACTCCTTTGTCTGTTGGATCAGCTTGGGAGTGTTGGACGCTTTCTGCCGGGTGGTCACTAGGGCTTCCTATGATGTTATTATTTAGCAATATAGGCATTTTATATGTATAGGTTTTGTTGATAATTTATAATGATGTTTGTATTCTATTTTGTTTTTGTAACCGGGGGTTCGAGTAGTTGGGGTAAAGCCTCAGCCGTCCCCTGCGTGGGATGTCTTTATTGTAAAGTGACTGGCCGGTGGAGGGCATTCAATTTTCCCACTAGGGTTGTTTCGTCAGATCTTTTATGCGGATCGGGGGTTGTCCGGTCCTGATTTGGCTCGGAAGAGTCCGCTGGACCTAAAGAAACAATCAATCAATCAATCAATCAAACGGACCTTGCTCCTTCTCTATTGTTCTGTGGTGCGAATTATGGGTGCACGATTTATGACTCTGCCAGAAAATCATACCTAAAAGCTCGAGATCTCTTACATCCTCAGGGCCTGAGAATTTGTTTGGTGGCGTGCAGCACCTCTCAAAAAAAAAGTTTATACCCCGAGTGTGACGAGCCTCCATTGGTTCGCAGACTTCAACTGTCCTTGAACTACTTTTTTAAATTAAAAAGCTAATTCAGGAAACCCGGCTTATGATTGTGTTTTGAACCCACCTTTTGAAACAAAATACTCCAATAAAACCAATGAAAATTCCGCCTCTTGGTCTTTGAATGCGCCCTCATTTTTATGCGGTAGGTATTGATGTTGGTTCCATTAATGATGACCAACTGCTAACTATACTTCCTCCTTGGAAGCTGCTGTCGACTTCACTTTGATCGCCTTTAAAAAGAATTATACTTACGAAGCTATATATCAACGGCTTTACTTAAAGCAATATTCATTGTACATAGGGGATGAAAAACTTTTCACGGACGGGTCAGAGAAAGACGAGGCGATCGCTGCGGCTTCGGTCTCTGAAAAACTCCTTAACCAACCTTCGCAGCAGCGTCTGCCTGCTTCTTGCTCTATTTATACGACAGTTACTGAACTGACGAAGTCCGACAGCTCATCGGACAACACGATGATCTGCTCACAGTGGTGAAAAAACGGAAACTCCGATGGTATGGCCACGTCACCAGATCATCAGGTCTTGCAAAGACCATCCTGCAAGGCACAGTGCAATGAGGTAGAAGAAGAGGGAAACCGAAAAAGAGGTGGGAGGACAACATTCGAGAATGGACTGGTTTGACACTGAACGAAACAATCAGGGTTGCTGAGGATAGGGAAAGATGGAGTACGCTGGTTAAACGATCATCTGTGGTGCCCCTACGACCTCCGAGTTATAGGATAGGATAGGATACTGAACTGCTTGGATGGTCGTATACATATCTGTGCCATCACTCCCTTGATCCTGTTTTATCAGCGTCTTGTACTGACTACCGTACGTGTTTTTTTCTTCATCCTCTACATATTTATGTATTACTGTCTTTCTTATCTCGTTGTACCAATCTCATAAAACTACGAAGACGGACGTAGTTATTAATAATAATAATACCTTGGTTTTGATACCTCATCTTGTTGTCTGTCGATTTAGTATTGCCATTTTTTTCTCTCTTCTGTTTGGTAATTTCGTTTTTATAGAATCGCAACGATGATCATACGCATAGCGTTACGATGAGTGACTTTATCTTGGTATATCATCAGCTTATATTGGCATTTTCTTTCTCGCCTACCGTCGACCTCATTATCTGTCTTTGTTTGTTATCTTTAATTGTAATATTTACATAGAACTGCAAGGATGATCATATGCATATCTTTACTATTAATGCTTTGATCTGGGCATAACAGCTTGTCGTCTGTCGACTTAGTATTGATATTTTCTTCCTGACTCCCTCCTCGTCCTCCCGCCTCAACGCCCCTCCCTCTTGTCTCCCTCCATACACACTCCTCTGTGTAATAGCTTCTTTATCTTTTTGATTTATTCCCGTAATTGATCATATGCATATCGTCCATAAAAGTACTTTTTTTTAAAGCTGTCATCTGTGTAATATCTTTTTTTTAATAATAGTTCATTTTGTTTTTAATTACAAGGATGGTCTTAGGCATAGCTGTAGTGTACCAGTAACGCCTCAATCTTTATCTATCAGCTAGTCCACTATAGACTTTCATAGGCCTCGTGCCGCTCGAGTTAATATCTCCAATATCAACCAGCGCCTTGAGCAGCTCTTGAGCTGGGAAAACGCTATAAGCTTATATGAACGAATAAATAAATAAATAAATAAATACATTAATTAAGTGATTATTTCTTGATCTAGATCTATTCCCCATCTAGTTCTTTCTTCGTTTCATCTTGGTCTCCCATTGATCTCGGGGTGGTAAAAAGGTAAAGGTGGTCCCATAGCCTTGTGGCCGTAGGGGAGCATGATGTTGGAGATCACACTTATCTTGGGCCAGCGTAATGAGGGTGATGCCCATCTCCCTCCCTCGCTGCTTTACCTTCCCCACCCTTAAGAGAGTAGGTACTCAGTCACAGTTGAGTCAACTGGGGGCGTTGTTATTTGTCGCTTCACGTTTTTGCGGTCACCCATCCAAGTGCTAACCGCACTGGACGGTGTTTAACTTGCGACACAGTAGCGAGTGCTCCAATCACTGCGCTATCCGACACCCCGGTGTGATCGTTTGAATAACTTTGGTATGAGTAGGCCTACCATAATTATTATATATCAGCTTTTCTTCCTCCTACGCCTTATTCTTCCTTGTGTGTTATTTATTCAGCTGCCTGATAGTTTCCCATAGGGCGGTATACATTATGCATAGCTTTCCACCGATGGCTTGTTCTTGGTGTATCAGCAAATGTTTTCGATCTGACTAACCTCGAAGCTCCCGATATTGCATTCAATGTTTCGCAGATAAGGCTCTGCATATTGATGTATCCTCCTCCCCTTAATTCTCTCCCCCCTCCCTCCCCCATCCTAACTTACACACCATCAGGCCCACCTGCCATCGTGTTATTCTGTTTTCATTTTAGTTGGGGGGACCCGCTAGGTCAGTTGATAATACGTTGGTTTCCTATGCCGAAAGTCGCAGGTTCGAACCCCGCCTTGGACGAACTTGTGCGACTTGGGGACACTGAGGATTTTCTCCGGGTACTCTGATTTCCTCCCTCCCTACAATAATGCTATTGAATGCGGTCAGTCTAAAATTTGAAAAATACAAACATTGATTTCTATTCCGCCTTCTGTAAAAGCCATCTCTTTAGATCACCGCACTTTGAGTTCAGTTGAAGAAAAAGCGCGTGATAGCATCCAGTATTATTATTATTATTATTATTATTATTATTATTATTATTATTATTATTATTATTATTATTATTATTATTATTTGTTGTTATTGTTGTTGTTGTTATCCTTTTATGAAGGAAGCCGTCAACGTCCTACTCGGTGGTTTGTCTCCCGTTGACGTATTTTTGTTCGTTGTTATCATCAACATCATTAGCAGCTGCCGCAGCATAATCGTCATCATAATCAATGTTATCTTTATTATCATCATCATTGTCCTCCTCCTCCTCATCATCATCATCATCATCATTAACATCGTTTCCGTTGTCATCCTCTTCCTCTTCCTCCTCCTCATCATCATCACATCTTCATCACCATAACCATCAAAGTTGTCGTTCTAACATAATTAGATTTGTGTTCTGTCACCAGCGCTTGAAGTTGAAATGAGTCATTCACCCTAGTTTCTCGTGACCTCTATGACTTCTCTCTCATCCCTATACATTAATCAATAACTGATCACTTCGTAGTCTGATCTAATAATCTCGAGGAATTGTTCACTTGTTTTTTCTAGCTAATGGAGCTACTTCAATGACTTGGTGGAAAAGGGAAAAGATTTAAGTTATTGATGGGTTTTCTGTGAAGGTCTTGGTGGCCTTTTATTTTGTTTCCTTTTATATGTATTGTTATTGATGGATTTCTGTTCTTTATTAATGGTATCTGTTAATGCTATTGCATCCCATGGTTTTGACAGACACGCCGCAACTGATTATATATATATTTGTGGTGTGCTGCCGGATTAAGGTGGGTGCTATTGATGCTGCAGCATTAGGCCCATTCTTAAAATAGGCCCAGATGAAAACAGACGAGAATTTTCCGGAAGCTGAACAGTTTTCCTTTGTTATATTAACCTCAAAATAATTCTTAGAATGAAATTTGGAGTCAGACCTCAGCCTAAGGCAAACGTTAAAAACTCAGACGTATCTGGTCATGATCGACAGTCTGTTAGCTGAACTGGAAAAGCGGGTGAAGGCGTATGACAGTATTTGTAAAACATTAACGTCATTGAGCATTGAGGACAAAGCTAAGATTCTCGTTTCCTCGTATCCAGATGACTTGGAAGACACACTGGTGGCTGAGCTGATACAGTTTGCTGCATTTATGCGCACTCAGAAACTGGTGACTGTGAACGAATCAGCAGAGCTTACCATGGACATGCTTTTGTCATCGTTGAATCTTTCTCAGACATTTTCAAATGTCAAGATTGGGTTGCGCATCTATCTGTGCATGATGGTGTCCAATGCCTCCAGCGAGCGGAGTTTTTCAAAGTTGGGAATAGTCAAAGGAGAGCTGCGGTCCTCAATGGCACAGCAAAGGCTAAGCATGCTGGCGCTTATGAGCATTGAGCATGAGCTGCTGCGCAGCCTTGACTTCACTGACACGATCGAAGAATTCGCGCTTGCTAAGGCTCGAAAAACAGCAAAATAAGTAAGCAGCACTAGCGCAGTAGTTAAAGTGACGTGACAATATTACTAGCTTAAGTTGAGCTGGTTTAGCCTTTCCTTCTTCTTCTTCTTCTTCTTCTTCTTCTTCTTCTTCTTCTTCTTCTTCTCTGTTCCTGCTTTTATTATTTGTTATTTCTTATTCCTCCTCTTGCTCTTATGTCTTCCCCTCTTCCCCTTCGTCTTCTTCAATGGTATCTCCTAATGCAATGGTACTAGGCGCCTTTGAGAGTTTTTGGCACCATGTTTGGGTAGCAGGCGGGAAAATCGAAGAAGACGGAGAGCAGAAAGATGAGTTCTGGAAGAAGAAAGGCGGAGACAAGATGATGAACGGGCCTTTGATGGTGGCAGACAGACTGAGAAGAACTCGAGGAACTCAAAGGATGATTGAAGAGAGAGTGATTGAAGGAATTTGAAGGACCACTATTTTTGAAGAAGTAGAAGAAGAAATAGACCCCTATTTAAAGAACAAAACGAAATCGTCCCCTTTTAAATTTAAGAAAAATCAGATGGATGAGAGATGAAAATGTGGAAAGCCAAAACAGAGGTTAATGTAGCAGTTTTTGATTTGGAAATCGATAGTTATTTTCAAAAGGAGCAATAAAAAGGGAACTTAAATCATGTTAATTTTGAATTTTTATTTTTGTTCAGAAAGGTGGTCGGAGTAAAGGAAGGTAAATGAAATTAATAGAAGAAGGGTAACAGTTTCTAATTTAGATTTTGTCACACACACACAGACAAAAAGATGAAGAAGGAAAATAGAGATCTGATTTAGAAGCTGGTGTTTGTTTGGCGTAGATAGGATAAGTACCATAGGAATGGTGGAAGTAAGAGAGCACATTTGAACTTCAAATTATATACTGTTAACTGAGCGTTTGTTTTAAGATAATATACTTTAGTTTAAAGAAACTGCTACCTTTTTGTTTGCATCAGAGAATACTGGAATTCTGAAATAATAATGCGTTTATAGTATTTAAGATGTTGGTCTGGAAGATATATTTTTAAGAAGACATTATTTCATTTTATTTACATGGCCCTGTGGATTGTGGTGGTAAATAGACCAGAGAGAGAGAGAGGAGGGGGGAGGGAGGGAGGGAGAGTCTCTCAAAAAGACCACCCCAAATGGTGGCATCTACAAAGAGAAAAATGGCAATACGATAATGGCGGCAACAATAAAATTGGATTGGATGTTGGACCAAGGCCATGGCTAGTGTGTAATGTCAACAGACCCTTGTTTTGTCCGATTGACAAACTGATTGATTCGCTTCTGACTGGCTGGTGTTTGCCCTCTTCAGATTACGGCCCCTTGTTTCTACAGCTATCGATTTAGCATTGAGTGAGGGGAAAGTTGATACTTTCCTGCACGTGGCGTTGTTTAGGGCAGTTTGTTTGGATTAGGGGCCTGTGGTGCCGTTTTGTTTCTTTGGTACAATGGTAGCGCTGACTTTTGTTTTAAGTTCATATTACGCAGACTAATCCAACCCTGGGCATCCAGTTAAATAGTCCACTACTGATCCGCGCCAATAAAACGCTGGAAATTGTTAGGTGCAGAGGTGTGGGTTGAAAAGAGGCCAGATTATCATGCAACGAAAAATTCGTGCCCTGTTGCACAAAAAGGAAAGAAATGACACTAGATAACTTCACTACCGCGTCGTCAATCGATGACCAAGTCACTCTTTGTTAAAGAGAACGGCAGTTCATGTCTACTATAAGGCTTGAAGCAAGTCCTCTCGCATATTGTTTTTTCGTTCGTTATCCATTCATTCAGTTTATTACGAATTTGTCTTTTTACAAAAATTAGTGTGGGCTGTATTTTTCTTCTAGCTTGTGATGCAAGAGATTGAATGTTTTAATCGACATGGAACACTAGACATGATCTGACTATAATAAATGCGCAGTTCAGTTGCCATGAAGGCCATTAATGGTTTGGTTTTGTGAATGCATCACGTCAAGTTGTTGATTTATTAATTTGGTCATAGTTCATGGTGACTCCATTTACACATTGGCGACAAAGCCAAAGATGTGTCTCGCTCTTTGAAACTTAGAATGAGTATTCTGTAGATAGCATAAACATAGGCCTTTTAACTGGTAGTTATATGTTCAGGTTGCCCTGAAGACCCAAGTTATTTATTCCGTGAACGCATCATCGAGCGTTATGATTTATTTAGTGAATTCGTCATGCCGTCTCAGTTTGTTCGTCGGCGCCGATCTGTCAGTCACGTGATTGATTACACGACGGATGATCAGTCCGTTCGGCATTCACGTGATAGACGACGCGATTGCTGATTGGTGCAAACAGACCGCGTGCTGGATTGTGTTTGTTTTATCCTGGACTGACTTTGATAACTGATCTCAAGATAGGGAAGAGTCGTGTTTCTCGGATCTTTGCATTCATCTACCAAGGATTGTTGATTTTAAACTTTTTCAGATTTTGATTTGTTTCACATTGTTCTTATTCGTTTGAATGTTTTCCAAATTTGTGGCAGCTATATGATAATGTGTTAACGACTGGTGTTTTAGGCAGAGGTCGAATTATTAGAATATTACTGTATTGTAACTTTATGCTTCTGTCTTAAATAGGAATTCTTTCACTTTTATTTTCGGGAGGGTGTGGGTATTGGGGGAAGGGGTGGGACGGCGGGGTCAAAGGGAGAGAGAGAATAAGTGGGGGGGGAGAAGTATGGGGGGGAGGAGGGCGTTGAGAAGAATAAGATAAAATTGAAGAAGAGGAAAAATATAGTGGAGAGAGAGAGAGAGAGAGAGAGAGAGAGAGAGAGAGAGAGAGAGAGAGAGAGAGAGAGAGAGAGAGAGAGATGGGATGGGATGGTGGGATGTTCCGGCGCACAAAGCATGTTATATTAGCTCGGAAGAATGGCGCTGTAGAAATGCATTATCATCAATATCATCGTATTGTCATTATCTCTGGTCGCTGTATCAACTTTGAATTACAACCCAGGATTGCTAATGTGTTTTTTGACTGTCTTTCAAATGAGCTTTTTCCAGCCCGTCGATTTTTCTTTTCATTTAGCTTTTATCGGCGCTTTGATATATATGCCTTTTATAAATAATGCATTCCATCGTCCGCCATTAATATTCCATCCAGCGATGGCTTTTACTAGTTTCTTTCTGCACTGCTGAGTTTTCAGAGCGCGGTTGAACGAGTCAAAGGGTCCTAGTCCAAGGGAAACAACACGTAACTGAAGATTGGGTCACAGCAGATGACATTTTGATTACTTCCCTTTACTGTCTGCTCGCAAAGTTGATCAGAGAGAGTGGGTTTTGCTGCAAACAATTTTGTTATTATAGTTGTAGCTGGTTCGGGTCAGTTGTTACGATCATGGAAGCATCGATGATTTAATTTATGTTTATTTTCCCTCGTTTCTACCTTTCACAAAAAGTTAAATCTATTTCGAACTGAAGAAGAATTGTTTGTAGTGTTTGGGGTGTTATTTTCGATAACAACAATTCAATTTTCTATTTGTCATTTTCTGTTGCAGTTGTACAGTTGCAGTCAGAATGGCAGGAGAAGCCGAGGAATCAGCTTGTGCCAGTGGGAGGAACGGCACGGTTTGTGTGCAAAGCGCCAAACCTCAACACACAAATTGTATGGACGAAAAGCACAGAGGTGCTGTTTGTGAACGGTCAAAGGTTTGGTACGACGATTCCAGCTCGATATACCCTCGTCGACGAATACACACTACAGATTGCTCAAGTACAAAAGTCAGATGACGGCATGTACGGCTGCAACGTCCAAGACTTTGGATCTGCGTCAGCCAACCTCACAGTTTTGTGTAAGTAATTTTATAATTGTCATTTCATAGTACATTTATTTTTATTTTTATTTTTTTTCTTCTCATGTATCGAATGTATAGATTTTACAACCAAAAAAAATTATTTCTATAAAATACTGCAAATTATATTAATATTTGTTGAAAGGAGATATTTTATTATAAGGAATTTTGAAAAGATATATCTGCTCTGTCTTATGTTATGCTCTGTCTTGTCTGATGTCTGTCTTTCAAGTTGTTTGCTTGTTTCATAATTTCTATTTTAAATTGTGCAGTCATGAATTGTTTATATATTCATTAATTTTATCATATATGTATTCATTAGATTTTTCTCCGTTGATCATTTATTTAGTAATTCTTGATTATTTGAGTGCAATCGTTCATGCAATAAATTAATAATACACTTTTTTCAATCGTTCATTTATTGATTTAATTAATGGATGTTAATCATGTTTGTTCCAGTTGCACCAGGTGCTCCCTCTATCACATTTAACCCACCGGATAGTTCATTTGTAGAAGACCAGCAAGTGAGGTTCACTTGCTCTTCCTCTGGGGGCAACCCTGCGCCCACGATAAGCTGGATGAAGAACGGACTCGAACTCTTGAACGTCTTGCAGACAACGACGGTTAACGGAACAACGAGTAACGATCTGACGGTAATCATGAATCACAGTGACCACCAGGCCAACTACACATGTTCAGTATACAACATTGTCAACCAAAACAACTCCTTCATAGCCTCCAAGGTTTTGAATGTCCGGTGTAAGTATGATAACAATGAACAGTTTAGTCTGATAGTATTTTACTTTTATACGGCACAATCGCTTGATAACTTACGAGAATTTAAACTGTTGGTAGGAGCTGGGTAATGAGTGCTTGTGCGGGTGTCATACTTTTGCCTGTATCTAATATAAATGGTGCTTGCATGTTGTTATTTGATGTATCTGACTTCTCTAATGTTCATACAATTTATAGAGAATAAAATCTTGAAATGTGTGTGAGAGATAAAAATCTATAGTTATTGATCTTATTGTGTGAGTGAGCAGATTTATGTGCATTTTACAATGGCAGCTTGCTTCACTTGAAAGCACATTGAATGGAAGGACCATTAAATGACCTTTTTACATTTTAGATTTATGGTAGCAAGTATAAAATATTCTGGAAATCTTTTTGTTTTTTTAAAACTCCTGTGATATGTGATGAGATTTTTTGGTATTGTTTAATTATTTTGTATATGGTGTGTGCAACAGCAGATGGACTCAAATTTAAATTGTCTACAATTTTATTTCAATAATTTTTTTAACTGTCATATCATTGTTCTGTTTTCAGATTCCCCTATCCTAACCTTCCAACCTTTTAGTCCGTACACAGTGAGAGAAGGGACCACAGCCAACATCACTTGCCAAGTAGACGCCAATCCATCTATTTCTACTGTCACATGGCTAAAAGACGGAGCGACCATTGGAAGTAAGTTATCTTAGGATAATAAAGCAGTTGTTGTCTCTTCACCCCACTTCTACCCCTAAAGCCCACTACACCCCATCCTCCCTCATCCCCACCTCTTCTGCCTCTCTCTCTCTCTCTCTCTCTCTCTCTCTCTCTCTGGAACAGTGCCCAAGAACTGTCCATTTTGTTTATGTTTCCTCTTGAAGGATTAAAGCTAAAGACTACATTAAGGATTAAATACAGGAAATCAAACGCAGCTTGCTAAAAATGTATGCATGTATTTCGCTAGATACTCCATCAGAAGTGAAAAAGCCAGCTTAACTTAAACATTAGTATAGATTGATAACAAACCCAATTTGTCAAATTTATATTTTTTTAAAATCATAATTTATCAGGTGTTTACATGACATTGATTGAAAGCAAAACATTTGACAGGAGGTAGTAACCCTCCTGTTTTGTGCATTATCTGTACTACAGTTTTATGTATATGTGCAATGCTGAAACAGTGATAATTTTAAACAGTTCACTTCTGTTGTAGTATATTGTTCATCCTGTTGTATGGTTTTGTCTCTCCGTTGTAAGAAATAATTCAACAAAAGTTATAAAACAAACAGTTTTAGAGATTTATATGAGCAATTCCCATGTTTGACTGTGTGTGAGCATAGCGTGAGATTTACATTTAATCAGGGCTGAAGTCAAATGTAAATAATTTTCAGGCATAGAACAAAAAAAAAAAACAAAAAAAAAAACACCATTTTTAATCACTCCAGCACCATACGAGAGGAAGCAATTCGTACTTGGATGATTTTCTTCCTTGCGGCTAGATTGTCTCCCTTGGATCAGTGGTGTTTCTCTCTCTCTCTCTCTCTCTCTCTCTCTCTCTCTCTCTCTCTCTCTCTCTCTCTCTCTCTCTCTCTCTCTCTCTCTCCTTCTCTCTTTCTCTCCTTCTCTCCCTCCCTACCTCCCCCTCTACTTCCCTTTCCCTTTCCCTCATTTTATTATTTTTTTGTATGTACGTATTTAATTTTCAGATTCCAATGTTATGAGGATGTTCAACCCTATCAGACGGGAAGATGCAGGCAACTACACATGTGTGGCATCCAATTCAGTGAATCCTGCAAATCCTTCTCGCAATACTATCACAGTTGATGTTGTTTGTAAGTAATGACTCTGTTTTATCGCTTTTTCTTTTGCGTCTAAATATGTCTTTTTCATCAACAGTTTTATTTTAAAACAATTTTTAATTTTATCTCATGAAATTTTTTTTTTTAAAATTTTAACGAATTAGCTTTTTTGCACAGAAAAGAGATTTTTTAAAAGGGGGAATGTGCCATTTATCATTCTCTTGATTACTAAGAGTGAATTAAAATATCATTTGACTTTTTTTTTTTAATGTATGAGGTAGCAGACAATAAATTGGAAATAACTTTTTGTTATAGCTGATAATAATGATTCTGTTATTTTCAAAAGTTTCATACAAACGATCGGAAAAAATAATTTAAACAATTTTGAAAATGTATTCCATTTTATTTTGTCTTGCATTGCAGATCCACCAAGTGTCAGTGTAAAATCAACAACCAGCGTACAAGAGTCTAAGCCATTGAGAGAAATGTGTAATGTTGTGGCTAACCCGAGACCTTACCTTGTCAACTGGGAAAAGGTAAATATGAAAGGCTCTAAGTATAATCACGAGTCATGTTTCCATTTATTCCACATGGTTTACACTTTGAACAGAAGTCACCTTATTATATAACTCACTGATAGCCAGTACCTCTATATCTCTAAATGATAAAGCTTCAGTAAATGCAATACAAAAATATTCTGATGTCAGAAATGGTATGAAATCAAATGAATTTGCAAGATATATTGTGTCGAATACTGTTTACAGCAAAGTTACACAATGAATATTAGGTGTGTAGAACTGTCAATTACACATTAGTGCAAAAATACCTGTTAAAAAAATAAAAAGATGAACATGTTGGGCCATCCTTCTATCTTATTTTGCTACACATATCATAGTTAATTTTTGAATGTATAAATTCATGTTCAAATTTTGATGAATTTGGTTTGCTAGGTTTTGTTATTATGAAATAAAGTGAAAGAAAATGAAAATTATTATTCCTCTTCTGCTCCAGCGAGTTCAGAACTCCGCTGCACTCTTCCTCTCTCTCTGGTTCTCAAAAAGAACAAATCTGATCATATCACGCCCCTTTTACATTCTCTCCACTGGCTTCCTGTACCTACAAAATCTGTAATTTCGGTTACAAGTGCATCCATGAATTAGCACCTTCCTCCCTCACCCAGAACATTCACTTCTACAAGCCATCTAAAAATCTTCATTCTTCTCTGACACCCTCATGCTACAAAAAAACCCTCTAAAAACTCTCCCTGTAGGCTGTGGATCTTTCTCAGTGCTTGGCCCTTCAATTTGGAACTCTCTTCCCCTCTCTCTCTCTCTCTCTCTCTCTCTCTCTCTCTCTCTCTCTCTCTCTCTCTCTCTCTCTCTCTTCGCAGCTCTCCGGACATAGCCACTTTCAAGTCAAATTTAAAACCTCACCTCTTTCTGAAAAATGTCTTGATGTTGTGTCCCATCACCATCATCATTCCTTATTTTCTGATGGAGACCTCCGCCGTTACACGGCATGCGCCAGTCCCCTCACTCCTTAACTGCCCTCTTTCTCCTCATTCCCCCCTCTTCTTGTATATTTTACATGTAAATATTCTTTTTTATGTTTATATTATGTCTTTATATAATTTATTAGTGTCTTGTTTTTATTTCACTTCTTTTCGTGTGTACTTCGATGTTAACATTAAGTATAAATGCCTGAGAAGTACGCTTTAACCGATGTCATTAGGAAAAAGCACTATACAAATACCCTTATTATTATTATTATTATTATTATTATTATTATTATTATTATTATTATTATTATTATTATACAAACAGTTTTTTTTTTTTTTTTGGCATCTTTTATTGCTGTAATGCTACTACACCAGTGTTCATGCTTAATGTAAGGAGTTTTACTTTTTGTAAATATTGAAATCAATTTTGCCTTATTCATTTTTATTTTTTTACTGATTCTCTCTTTTCCAGGTGTTACCAAGCAGTGGTCGTGTGAAGGTTTCTAACTCGGACGTGTTGGAGTTTACACAGATACGGCGAGAAGACATGGGCAACTATTCCTGCAAAGCAAGCAGCTATCTCCAAGTTTCAGGCTCTTCTACACCCGAGCCTGTCTTTGGAGAGAGCTTCATGTATGTTTATGTAGAATGTGAGTACTTGTGCATTTTATTCTACTATGTAATTTAAAAAGAATCAAACAGAAATGTATATATATATATATATATATATATATATATATATATATATATATATATATATATATATATATATATATATATATATATATATATATATATACATATATATATATATATATATATATATATATATATATATATATATATATATATATATATATATATATATGAACTAAAGAAAAAGACTGCTGATTTTTTGTATTCGTCCACTGGATTCATTCACTTTTAAATGTTTTACATTTATTTTAGCAAGGTTTTGGTAGAGGAAATAAAGCACACTGCATAACTGAGACTCACAGAGGCTTACTTTTATTTGGTGGATAGGTGAGTCTCAGTTACACAGTGTGTAATTAACGTAGATGAATGTGTTGAAGATCATCTGCAAAACATAGCAGTACTGTGTCTATAAAAACCACTATTTAGCTTGCTTTGGATATGTCTGCAAGCATGACATTGTATACTGCGTATGTCCAGATACCTGTACTAAGTAAGATGTTAGTACACGCTGTACTATTTATCGCTTTGGTTATATGATGAGACGAGCAGATGAGAAAGGCGTAAACAGAGAGGCAACAATTCAGGCCAGAGTGTCCATGATTTATTCCATCCACAACTATCGGTTTTCCCCTCTTGCTCCTGACGTCACTTCTCTATTACGTACACCAAGATGACATCATGTGTATTAGAATTACAGTCCAAGTGATTACCATACAACTCCCCTTTCAGAAGCCTACTGGAGAACAACATAAATTATTACATTCGACTGTATAATTCTCGATGCTGATTTCTCTTGTTCTAGATTTTTTTTTTTTTTTTTTTTAAAGTAAAGAACTAAATGAAGAAAATGTCTCTATAGGACTTGAAAAATGTGCATCACTGAAAGGATTTAGTGTGTGACAAAACATTGCCTTATTTATGCAGTGTAAATATTGAAACACAAAGTGAATTAAGGTTTTGTAAGCACACATGTGTAAGTAAAGAAGTTGCATGTCTCTCTGCGAACGTATTAGATGTCTGTTTATAAATCAAGCTTGACAGGCGGACGAACAACTCTGCCTGATCTTGTTGTTTGCCCGGATAGTTTGTCCTTTGGCTGAATTTGTGAGGAATTCTTTGGTGTTGGAGCCTTCTGTGTTCGCGGAGGTGTGTGCGCTTGTTGACGTGTGTCAATTTGGGTAGTCTTGGGGAGGTGACCTGCTGTTGTCGCTGGCGGTGTTGGCAGTGCGTTGTCAGTTGAGGTTGTCCTTTCTGTAGGAATGATGTGAGATCTGTTGCGACGTATCTGACCGTGATTGGTCGAGATGATGTACGATCTAGGGTTATGATGCTGAGCTGCCACTGTGCCGGCTCGGTCGAGATCTCTTATGTAGACTTGACTACCGGGTTTCAGTTGTGTAGCGTCTTTAGTTGCGTGTCGTGTATTGTAGTGTAGACGTTGTTTTTCTTTGAGTATAGCTTCTCGCTCCTGGATGAGGGTGTGATTTGGGGTGTGTTGGGCGAGTTTAGAGGGAATGATGGGAATCTTAGTTTTGAGGATTCTTCCCATCAAGAGTTCACATGGGGATGAGCCATTTGAGAGTGGAGTGGCTCGGTATAGGAGTAGAGCTGCATACGGATCTTTGGCCTTTTTTAGTGTTTTCTTGAGGGTTTGGACAGCTTTTTCAGCTTCACCGTTACTCTGAGGATAGTGAGGTGAACTGGTGGTATGCGTGAATCCATATTCAGCTGCAAAACTGCGGAATTCAGCACTGGCGAATTGGGGGCCATTGTCTGAAATTACGACATCTGGTATGCCATGAACCGCAAAAATGCTCTTGATCTGAGTGATAGTGCGGGTGCTGGTGATAGTGTCTAGGGGTCGGAACTCAATCCATCTGGAATAGTAATCAACTACAATCAGGAACATTTTGCCTTTGAGCTCGAAGAGGTCCATACCGACTCTTGACCAGGGTCGGTCTGGGAGTGATGATGGTAGCAACGGTTCCTTTTTTATCAATGATGACAGCAATATCAATGATGACAGCACCTGGACGGCACAGATCTCCGTCGAAGGTGAACCCATCATGTTCAAGCTTGATACTGGGGCAGCAGTATCAGTCATTGGGGAGAGGTGGGCTAACGCTCATTTCTGTGTTCTCAAACACACTACAAAGCGACTCAAAGGGCCAGGGGACACTACTCTCACAGTACTTCCACACATGGTTTTGGAAGGGGAACATGAACATTGTGTCGACGAACCATTTGTTGCGGTATCTGTTCACGTGGTGGATCCATTATCCCGACGTTGCCACCATGTACTATTTATCGCTTTGGTTATATGATGAGACGAGCAGATGAGAAAGGCGTAAACAGAGAGGCAACAATTCAGGCCAGAGTGTCCATGATTTATTCCATCCACAACTATCGGTTTTCCCCTCTTGCTCCTGACGTCACTTCTCTATTACGTACACCAAGATGACATCATGTGTATTAGAATTACAGTCCAAGTGATTACCATACACACGCTGATGGTAATACTAATTTGAAATATGGAAATGGCGGTGGTTGTGTGTGTATTAAAAGCAAAGGCTTGTGTGCTGCTGTTGAAAGTACTGTACATCTAGCTATGATTTGTTTCTCAGATGCCCCAGGTCCAGCCAGCATATCTCCAGTAGCAAACATTGATGTGGGACAGACACTGAGCATAATGTGCACAGCTACTCCTGAAGGTGAAGATACCTTTCCATCATTTGATCAACACAAATTTTAAACAATAAAATTGCTCTGGAACAAATTTGCAAGAGGATCTATTGACTTACTTCATCTTTTGCTGAATTCTGTCAAATAAAGTTAAGATTTTCATAAAGGGACTAACCAGTTTTGGCAGAGTATTTATATCGAGATTTCTAGTACTAATGCAATCAATTGTTTTGAAATTTATTTCATAACACATTATATTCACCAGCCTCTGTTGGATTGAATTCATAAGTCGAACATAAAAATATGTTAAATAATATACAGTAAGTATCTGTTGTCAGCAGAAACAGGAAGATGAAATGGAAAAAACATGTATTTTGTTATGTATTTTATTTTATTAATTTCTAATCTTGACAGGTTACCCACCAGCTGAGTTTTGGTGGTTCAGAAACGGTGTGGAGCAGTCACAGCGATCTTCAACGTTCACAATAGCATCTGCCAGTCTGTCAGACAGTGCTACGTACATATGTACGCCCTACAATAATGCAGGCCAGGGTGTTTCAGCGAACGTCTCTGTTAGCATCAATGGTGAGTAAATAAAATATTACTGTTAAATAAATACTTCTTTTTTTTGGGGGGGGGAGAGGGGGAGGAGGGAGAGAAGGGGAATTTTGTGTAAGGAAATGTCAGTATAGTACACTGCCCATGGGGCGACAGTATTTTCTGTTGTAAACTGAATTGCCAATATGACTCCTCTTCAAGATATATTTTCACCATCACTTTTGTTTATTTATTTATTGTTGAGTTACATTTTACATTTGATGTTCTTGTTAGTGGTCTGAAAGTTTTTTAATGCTTTAGATATTTCTTTTTTCAAACTTCAAATCAAAAAGTGGCCGGGGTACTTGAAAAGACCTGCTGTCCCACAGCAGTTGTAAAACTGTAGTAAACCATTTGCATTTATAATATATAAAAATTAAAATTATTTTGAACCTTAATTCTTCGTAGATTTGATAAGGTTGTAATCACTGTGTGGCCAAGTGGGCTAAGGCGGGACTAACTTGCCTTGTCCAGAGGCCAGAAACCAATGGCGCCTGACAGGTGTGGGATCGATCCTGCATCGGGGCGTTAGGTTTCTCCGAAAATTATTTAATTTTGACTCGGGCAATATCTCGAGTTTTCTCCGGGTACTCTGGTTTGCTCCCCTAGCAAAATTTCAAAAACACAATTAATGTTAGGTAGGTTGGGTTTGGGCGCGCCACAGGCTGCGACTACGCCTTCCCGAGAATTTCCCTATAACAAGGGACAATAAAGCATTTTTTTTTAAAGATTTGCCAGTAGTGTGGCACTGCAGCAGGAAGAGTTACAGTTCCGAGTCATTTTCATTTCATTTTTCAGAGCCACCAACACTGATTCAAAGTCTGCAAGAAGAGATGAGTCGCACAATATCTAGTACTCAGCCGCTAACCTTGACCTGCAAGGGCCAGGGTCGCCCAGAGCCCCTCATTGAGTGGTTCAAGGACAACATGACGGAAAACCTTCAGACCCAGCAACTGTATTTTTCAATCCAATCGACCAAGCAGATGAAGAACCTATACAGCACTGAAGTGACCAGCACACTTTCTTTCAAAGGTGAGATTGAGAAAAACAGATACCCCAACACAATATGCTCTGTTTAGTTTACCTTAAATATAAATAATAATTTTAATGTGAAAATATTGGGCTGCCAAGTTTTTGCCTTTGTTGAAAAAGAATTATAAAAAAATTTCCAGATCTTAAACATATCTAGTTTTCACTGATTACCAGTGCAGTAGAAGATGTTATCACAACTTGGTGTTGGCTTTATACATTTAATCTATTTCAGTTAAGGTTTTTCAGGTGTTTCACTTTAGTTCATTCTTGCTGAAATCAGAGAATTATTTTTTATGCTATGTCACAAACTTTAGTTTTTATTTTGCTTCTTCTTCCTTCTTTGACTTAACACATGTTTGTTTGAATGTGCTGAATAGTTATACTTTTCTACTTTTGTAGGTCCTGGCAGAAATATGGCTCCATCAGGGGAGAGAATCATGTTGAGAATAGAAGACTTGGGCAACTACACATGCAGAGTTAGGTCCCTTGTGCACGTTTCTTCTCCATCCAGCAAAATGCAGCTTTATGTGCAGTGTAAGTTGTCAAGAAAGCTCTAATTTGAAATACTCAGAATCTAGAAACTGGATTATTCGGAATGTTCTTTTTGTATTTTATTTATGTATTAAGGGTGTGTGTGGGATGAGTCGGTGCGTGGATAAGAATTAATGTGCAAGGATTAGCATAGTCATGAGAAAGAGTGAATGACTGAGAAAATGGCAGTAATAGTCTTGAGATTTTTTAGTTTTGTTATGCATTAAGGTGTTCTAATACCCGCTACCGTTTCTTTATTATATACATGTACGCTAACCTTTGTGTTGTCTTCTTAATATGTCAACAGTTACTGTGCATCACACACAAATATCCTTGTGCAAATGGGGACAATAAAGATTCGTTATTCGAGACTATGTAGTTTTGAATTGCTAATGAAATATTTGTAACATTAGTTTAATTTGAAAATTAAATAGAAAGATGGAATAAATCTGATTATGAAGTAACCTAGTTTTTTGAAACCTGCAAATGTCGTATGTTCGTGTAAGTTTATTTCATTTTAGTTACAAGTCTTTGTTCTTTTGTTTAGATGTTGTTTAAGTTGTTTGTGCGTAGTGTTTTCTATAAATTTTAAAACAAATGCACTGTTGTCTTGTCTTTCCGTAGGCGCCCACAATCATACTTGTTGATTATACTGGCACTATGAGGGCTTTGCACATGTTTCATCAAAGGCCGTTCTCCTAGTTCATGGACAGTCCAGATCTGATTAGTGACAGAGGGATTTTTTTTGGGGGGGGGAGGGGAGGGAGGGGGGGGAGTTGTAGTGTTGTTGATTAATTGTTTATTCTGGTCGGTGGGAGGCTCTTGATGCAAAAGCATCAACAGTTTTGGCCTCCGCTACCTCCTGGGGAAGAGCATTCCAGTCTTTTATAGTACGGGGTAGGAAAGAGGATGAACGGTACTCAGTTCGGCAGGTGATGCGGCTAAATTGGCTGTCATGGCCTCTGCGTTGGCGGAGAGACAGTGGAGAGACTGTTGCTCTGACCTTTACAACCATGCACCAAATGGAGACCCATCCGTTCTAGCATACGTCAGAACAGAGGAGAAGAAGAAGAAGAAGAAGAAGAAGAAGAAGAAGAAGAAGAAGAAGAAGAAGAAGAAGAAGAAGAAGAAGAAGAAGAAATCCTCCCAATTATCCAAGAAGGAATTGAGGCAGGAGTGCAATCGCTGAAGAAGGGGAAGTCAGCGGGAGTGGACAGCATACCCGCGGAATTGCTTCAAGCTGGAGGAGAAACGATAATTGACGCCCTCACCATTATCTGTAAAAAGATCTGGGAGAGTGGGGAGTGGCCTACACCATGGACCCAGTCGCTTGTCACACTTCCCAAAATGGGTAATCTTTAAGAGTGTAAAAATTACCGCACCCTCAACCTCATCAGCCACCCCAGCAAGGTCCTCCTGAAAATAATACTCAACAGGTTGAAACCCCAAGCTGAACAAATCATAGATGATGAACAAGCAGGATTCAGGGCAGGACGAAGTACCACTGAACATATTTTCAACCTCAGAATAATCTGCAAGAAATACCTACAGCACCAACAACATCTATATAATGTGTTTATATACTTCAAGAAAGCGTTTGACCAAGTCTGGCATGCAGCTCTGTGGGCAATCATGAGAGTGTACAACATCAGACCTAAAATGATTGAAGTCATCAAAAGCCTGTATGACAAGACTACCAGTGCAGTCCTCCACAACAGCGCCATCGGAAACTGGTTCAGAACAACAATCTGTGTGCGTCAACATTCTTCAACATCTTCCTAAAGCGCATCATATCAGATGCCCTTGCAGATCACAAAGGCACAGTCAGCATAGGGGGTAGAGCAATCTCCAACCTCCGTTTTGCGGATGACATTGATGGATTGGCTGGAGAGGAAGAAGAACTTGAACAGCTGGTACAGAGGCTTGACACCACCTCCAAAGCCTATGGAATGGAAATAAGTGCAGAGAAGACAAAATGATGACCAACAACACCAATGGCATCAACACGGACATCGAAATCCAAGGCCAATCCCTCAACACAGTGCATAGCTTCAAATATTTAGGAGCCATTATATTAGACAATGGGTCCCGACAGGAAGTCCTCTCCAGGATCGCACAAACAACTGCTGCCCTGACAAGGTTGAAGCTAATTTGGAAAGACAGGACCATCAGTCTACATTCCAAGGTAAGGCTGCTGCGCTCCCTTGTCATCTCCATCTTCCTTTATGCTTGCGAAACATGGACTCTCACAGCAGATCTACAACGAAGAATTTAAAGCATGGAGATGAGGTGCTACAGAAGACTTCTGGGCATTCCCTATACTCAGCACATCACCAACAATGAAGTCCGACAGACCATCATACAAGCCATTGGACAACTTGATGACATGCTCACAGTGGTGAAGAAACGGAAACTCAGATGGTATGGCCACGTCACCAGAGCATCAGGCCTTGCAGAGACTATTCTGCAAGGCCCGGTGCAAAGAGGTAGAAGAAGAGGGAGACAGAAATAGAGGTCGGAGGACCACATTCGAGAGTGGACTGGTTTGACACTGAGCGAAGCTGAGGACAGAGAAAGATGGAGTATGCTGGTTAAACGATCATCTGTGGTGCCCCAACGACCTTCGAGTTACGAGATAGGATAGGATAAGTTAGGACTTTTGACGCTAGCTGAGCTTCAGAGATCTATCAAGCGTAGGCTGCATGTAGGCATGTGCCCTCAACTGCCTCTGACAATCAGACTGGGGTCAGCGTTACTTTTGTGCCCACTGCCTATGTAATTTACCTTAGTAATAGCCCGAAAGCTGCACAAGGTTTATTAGACTCCTACACAAAAAAGTATACAAATGTATGTTTCCCATAGGAGGCAATGCTTCAAGGGACAGTTGCAGCTATTAGTCTTTTTTAATATAACATGTACTTATTATTATTGGATATTTTGTTGTTGTTTTATCCCCAACAGTTCCTCCAGAGATAGCCCAGCCCGTTAGGAAGATTGCAGTGACGGTAGCAGACAGGGCCCAGCTGCCATGTACAGTGCAGTCATACCCACCACCCCTCTTCCAATGGTACCGCGATGGACAACCTGTGGATTTCAGCAGTCCAAAATACTCTGAGCAGCAGGTACTGTGCTGTAAACTTTTGTTTTTCTTTGTAAAAACTTTATGCTTATAATATCACAATACTTTACATATTTTACAACTTGGATAACGTTTTACTGGGATTGAGTTAAGCTCTGCTGTTTTGTCTATTTTTTTATTTTGTTATGATTATAATCCATAACCATCTAGAAATTACTGCTGAACACGGCGTGCAAGGGAGGACCAAACAAGAAGTGTAACACTGTTAAAGCACTGGGGCACATGGAAGTCTGGTAATGCAGTCAGCAAACACACTTTTTTCCAGAGTGTCCCAATCAGTTCAGACAGTGTTTGTTTTAACATTAGTACAAATGTATATTTTACTATCAGGACTTTATTAATAAGCATGTTGTATACTTCAGAGCTCACTATATCAGCCCACGGATGGAATGTAGAGGGGTTTCAAAACAAGGGAATCGTTGATTGTAACGGTTTCCGTCATTCTTATCTCTTTTTATTTACAAATTTGCTTGTTTACAGATGACTTTGACCACAGTAGTAGCGGGGTTTCAAAGCATTCTGACCATCGAGAGCGTAGGCGCCAATGACTACGGCATATACAACTGCCATATCTCTAACATTCTGGCCAACAAATCTGCTGTCATCAACGTTACCACCAAATGTACGCTTATTTTGTTTTCTATTGTAATTTGTTTGACTCTTACAAGTTAATAGTTGTGTATGACTGACTATCATTTTCTCCAAGGTTATCAGGAAGACAAATAGAAGGTTGAATGAGGTAAAACACAGCAGATTAGTTACAGGTTTCTCTACACATGTATTTTGCTTAAAAGCTTCGCCAGGAGTTACAAGCCAACCCTTCAGTTTGAAATGTTTCATCTGTCACCTGTGTTCATTCATGGATAGAAAGTTCATGGACCAGCGGATCTCTTCCATTGAAAATCAATAATTGGTTGCTATATATATTCTGCCGTCAATATTCTTACATGACCATCACTTCACAATTGCCAAGAAAACAATATTTTTTGCTTGTGAATAGATACTGAAATAAGGTAAAGCTTGAAAGGAGAACAACTGTTGTTTAAATGTCACCCGATAGATCCCAACCTTTTAATAAGGTTTAGGACAGAAGCAACTGTAGTGTAAAGATAAAGATTTTCTTGCAGTAGCACACCAGCATTCAAAGCCATAACTTCCAGAGTGCCACTCTCTTACTGACCTAAAGTATTTAATTTGAATATTAATCTTTACAGCTACACCAGAAGCACCGAGCTCAGTGCAGACTTTGAGTCCCACCTGGGAGTCGATTTATCTGAAATGGACCCCCGGTTTTGATGGTGGATATCCTCAGCAGTTCCAGGTTCAGTACCGGGCTCCTGACATTTCCAACCAAATGTTCATCGTTCCCTCTCAGCCACTGTCAGCTTTCGAGTTTAACGTAACGGGTAAAAATGTGCAACATATTATTTGTTATATTAGTCTGTATCAGACTATACCTTTGTATTAACAATTAAGGCTAAATTCTAAGTTCTGCATATAGGGTATAATTTGTCGTAATGTAATGGATAGTCAATAAACATTTTAGTTTTGGTATCTTTTTTCAGTCTTCTAAAATAACAATCTCCTTAGATCCCACTCTTTTGATTTTTTTTGTAAAGCCACTGTACAGCGTCAAGGGGATAAAAACATAGACTTGGGTATATTGATACTCAGCTCTCTGCAGCTTTTGTAGTTTACTATTAATTAATCAACCAGTAGTTGTAGGTATTCATGAGACATCCCATCTGAAATGCACAATATGAATGTAAGCAAAATATTATGTTTCAGGACTGCGTCCATCCACTCGTTACGAGTTTGTCGTGTTTGGTCAGAACAAGCTTGGTATGGGCCATAATTCCATGACCATCTCGTCACAAACCAAGGGTAGGTGCTAATGATTATTATTCACCTAATGATAATAAAACCACTTTTGCTGCAGGCCTGATGCTCGTTAACAAGGTGTTATCATTTCAGTGTGGTTGAAAAGATTCTACAGAGGTGCTAGTTACTGGATTCAATGCTGAATGCGATCTAAATATAACTAATGTTATTATTGTCCATGGACATATCTTTTGAAAAGTTTACTTTGCTAATGAAAGTGTGAAGAAAAGTCGACATCTTTGTCTCTCACTGTGTGAATCGATTCTCTTCCCTGATGATCAGCGAGTGGATTTCATTGTTTACTTACTTAATGCCCCTCACCCCTACCAGAGTATGGGCCGCCAACAATAGCTCTCCACAGTCCTCTGTCCTGGGCCATTCTTTCTAGCTGACTTCTGGTGTAGTCCATCTTGGTGGTGTCGGCCTCAAGGTCGCGTCGCCAGGTGTTTCTTGGACGGCCTCTCTTCAGCCTTCCCTGGGGGTTCCACTTCAGCGCAGCGCCTGCCGGGAAATGTTAGTTGCTGGTTTTCGTAGGTTATGCCCTATCCTGCCCCATCCCCTCTTCCTGATTTCTTCTTCAGCAGGGAGTTGGCGGGTCCTTTCCCAACGGTTGGCGTTGCTGATTGTGTCGGGCCAGCGGATCTGGAGAATCCTTCTGAGGCAACTGTTGATGAAGGTCTGGAATTCCCTAATGGTGGTCTTGGTTTTCCTCCATGTCTCTGCTTCATACAATAAGACCGACTTCACATTGGATTTGAACAATCGGA
>CM072520.1:15372340-15459840 GCA_036898135.1 Oncomelania hupensis
CTCAACAGGTTGAAACCACAAGCTGAACAAATCATAGCTGAAGAACAAGCAGGATTCATGGCAGGGCGAAGTACCACTGAACAGATTTTCAACCTCAGAATAATCTGTGAGAAATACCTACAGCACCAACAACATCTATATCATGTGTTCATAGACTTCAAGAAGGCATTTGACCGAGTCTGGCATGCAGCTCTATGGGCAACCATGAAAGTGTACAACATCAGCCCTAAAATTATAGAAGTCATCAAAAGCCTGTATGACAAGGCTACCAGTGCAGTCCTCCATAACAGCGTCATCGGGAACTGGTTCAGAACAACAATCGGTGTGCGTCAAGGATGCCTACTCTCTCCAACACTCTTCAACATCTTCCTAGAGCGCATCATGTCAGATGCTCTTGCAGATCACGAAGGCACAGTCAGCATAGGGGGCAAAGCAATCTCCAATCTTCGTTTTGCGGATGATATTGATGGATTGGCTGGAGAGGAACAAGAACTTGAACAGCTTGTACAGAGGCTTGACACCACCTCCAGAGCTTATGGAATGGAAATAAGTGCAGAGAAGACCAAAATGATGACCAACAACACCAATGGCATCAACACGGACATCAAAGTACAAGGCCAATCCCTCAACACAGTGCACAGCTTCAAATATTTAGGAGCCATTGTGTCAGACAATGGGTCTCGACAGGAAGTCCTCTCCAGGATCGCACAAACAACTGCTGCCCTGACAAGGTTGAAGCCCATTTGGAAAGACAGAACCATCAGTCTACATTCCAAAGTAAGACTGCTGCGCTCTCTGGTCATCTCCATCTTCCTATATGCTTGCGAAGCATGGACCCTCACAGCAGATCTCCAACGAAGAATACAAAGCATGGAGATGAGGTGCTACAGAAGACTTCTGTGCATTTCCTATACCCAACACATCACCAACGACGAAGTCCGACAGACCATCACACAAGCCATTGGACAACACGATGACCTGCTCACAGTGGTGAAGAAACGGAAACTCCGATGGTATGGCCACGTCACCAGATCATCAGGCCTTGCAAAGACCATTCTGCAAGGCACAGTGCAAGGAGGTAGAAGAAGGGGGAGACCGAAAAAGAGGTGGGAGGACAACATTCGAGAATGGACTGGTTTGACACTGAGCGAAGCCATGAGGGCTGCTGAGGACAGAGAAAGATGGAGTATGCTGGTTAAACGATCATCTGTGGTGCCCCTACGACCTTCGGGTTATGGGACAGGATAGGACAGGATAGGAAGGCTGCTTCGCTCCCTTGTCATCTCCATCTTGCGAAACATGGACCCTCACAGCAGATCTACAACGAAGAATACAAAGCATGGAGATGAGGTGCTACAGAAGACTTCTGGGCATTTCCAGTACCCAGAACATCACCAAAGACGAACGGTGCAATGAGGCAGAAGAAGAGGGAGACCGAAAAAGAAGTGGGAGGACAACATTCGAGAATGGACTGGCTTGACACGGAGCGAAACCATGAGGGTTGCTGAAGACAGAGAAAAGTTGAGTACGCTGGTTAAACGAACAACTGTGGTGCCCCTACGACCTTCGAGTTACAGGATAGGATAGGAAAGGATAGCTTTTCAGAGGGAGAGAGATAGAGATTCGGAGCGTGTTCATGATGTGTATGCGAGTGTGTTAGCGTTTACGCGTGCGCACGTTTTTGAGTGCGTTTTAGTGTGTGTTTACAGAAAATAATTCAAGTTGTACTGGTTTTCCCCTTTTGAGGTTACGATACGGTCCAGCGATCCTCTTGCTTCAACTTTCTAGTCCGTTCCGTTTGAAGGCGCACGTTGCCACACGAGCAGTATAGACTCCACTGCGGTATTTTGTTAGTGCTTGCTTGGGGAGGGAGGTGGGGTGAGGTGGAGTGAAGTTTTCAGATGGAAACGCTGATAAGAAGAAAACAGTAGTCCAGGATATGACAGCTTCAGATGGGCCAAGTTTGATTAGAACAAACCAGTTTAACATTGATGCAGTAACAAAGGAACATGTGGATTCAAAACAAAACTATATAAAACTTCGAAATCCACATACTCTGGCCGTACTGGCCTGCTCTGAAGCGTATTGGATAGAATGCAAGCAAATAAGAATACTACTTATCATATAGCTGGTTAGAAGTTAAGCGTCACGGAATGGACATCAGTATTTGCGTTAACGCCAACCAGCTAAAAGTATATGGCCGCTGACAGTCATGGGGATAGTGGGGGGTTGGGGGTGGGGGAGAGTCTATATGAGCCTTTCATCTCCCCCTTTCCTTCCCCTCCTCTTCCCCCGACAGCCTGAAAAGTTGGTTGGACTAATATATCACTAGATGCATATCTCAATTATTATTATAATCAATACACATATATTTGTATAAAAGGAATTCCCAAAACAAAACTATAAACTTTGAAGTTTGCATATTTTGCATTGCTTTGAAATGTGGTTGAAAGCATTTCGTGTAACAATTATCAATTTGATCGAAGTTTAGCTCCAACGGTGAATGCAAATAAGATCCATTATAAGTGTAATCATTTTAAACAAATATGTCAGGAGTGAATCAGAACAACACTATGAAATGTGAGGTGAGTTACATTGATTGTAAGTCAGTGTTCCCGATTAGCCTATTAAGCACAAAATATGACAAATGACGCAGTAAAGTTTGTATGCATGCGGACGCACACAGTTTTCCCGAATCGTTGAAGTCGAAATTATGACAAATGAGTGGCCAATTTATTCACGGCAAACTCCTCAACGAAGACTTCCATAGCAGACGATTCAAGGTTGTGTCGCCAGTTCCTATCCTATCCTATCCCGTAACTCGGAGGTAGTTGGGGCACCACAGATGATCGTTTAACCAGCGTACTCCATCTTTCTCTGTCCTCATCAACCCTGATGGCTTCGCTCAATGTCAAGCCAGTCCATTCTCGAATGTTGTCCTCCCACTTCTTTTTCTGTCTCCCTCTTCTTCTACCTCCTTGCACTGTGCCATGCAGGATGGTCTTTGCAAGGCCTGATGATCTGGTGACGTGGCCATACCATCGGAGCTTCCGTTTCTTCACCACTGTGAGCAAGTCATCGTGTTGTCCAATGGCTTGTGTTATGGTCTGTCGGACTTCTTCTTTGGTGTGGTTCTGGGTATTGGAAATGCCCAGGAGTCTTCTATAGCACCTCATCTCCATGCTTTGTGTTCTTCGTTGTATATCTGCTGTGAGGGTCCATGTTTCGCAAGCGTATAGGAAGATGGAGATGACAAGGGAGCCAGTCGCCAGTTATGGTCCTTTAAAATCGCCTGCGCGCGTTAACCTGTTTACGTGGGGCCGGGTAGCTCAGTTGGTAAGAGCGTCTTGCTAGTAACCGAAAGGTCGCTGGTTCGAATCCCGGATTGGTCAACGTGTGATCATATTATTTTCCCCTTTACCAACAACTGGCCCGCTGGTGTCAGTATAAATCGGTCCAGTAGTCACCTATATGCGAAAGTGTCGTGTGACTATAATCTACAAACAACAACAACAACAACCTGTTTACTGTCAGATCATTGCAATCAGGTTGCTGCTCACCAAACTGGGACTCGGTCTCAAACTTTGCAAACGGATTCTTAATTTTAATAACTGAGAGTCCCGTGGTCCTTTATTTATTTTGGGGGGAGGGAACACTTAAGTGTAGTTTGATGAAAAGAATATATGAGATATAGCAATCATATTCATTTTCGAAATTGAGTTTTGAGAAGCCGAAAGCAATAATATCAATTGTCATTATAATCAAAAGCAAGAATCCTTTCAGACATTATTAAATTAAAATAAATAAAATGTAAATATCAATCATTTAAAGTTAGCATAGTTTCCATTGTTTTGATATTTGTTAGTGATAAGATGAAAGCGACGATATTAGCTATCATTCTCACCTAAGTAAAACCTTTGAAGTGCGTACCACGCATTGTTGAATATTAAAGAGAGTAATCAACTGTATAAGTAAGATCAAAGTTTGAAGTAAACTTGTAGCTAAACAAAGAGTTTCGCATTTCATTCAGAAATGTGGCAATGTATCAGTGTATCCAACCGTACTTTAATTAAAGGACTTCAGCAAAACTATTTTTATAGTTATTGTGTTAATATTTTAAGTAGCCTATACCTTGTACACAATACAGAATGTTGTAAAGCTTGTTTGTTGTTGGTAGAACACGATATACTGTTATAAAGTCCTGAACAGACCAATAACCACGCTCAATGTAATATCTTCTATCGTTACCCAACACACAATTTGGTTTGGGTTTACTGTTATTCTATTACAATTCATGTTTGTAAGCTATCTTTAAAATGTGTTGTTTCTGATTTGTTTTTTTTTCGTTTCACTACAAGTTCTGTTGATATGATATTATAAATAAATTATAATGATCTGACAGTAAACAGGTTAACTTGCAAAGGGATAGTTTTACCAGTGATTTTACATGTGCTACAAGTTTGTTTATTTTCATACTCGTCTTCGTGTTATTGTCGACAACATTACCTAAATATTGATCAGTCTTACACAATAGACTTCAGTCATTACTCTCTGCAACAGAACAGATCAATTGGTGTGTGCGTGTGTCTAGGTGTGTGTGTGTGTGTTTGTGTGGTTTTTTAAAGTTGATGTTCATTGACTATTATTATACGTCTTGCCTATTTCAGTGTGTATATATATATATAAAGATGGGTGTAATTGGTGTAATACTCCGCAGCAGGTGGATGCAATTTAACAAAATTTAAAACTAAATTTGGTAAGTCATAACTCTGTGGAGGAAATGAACATAATTAATTTAGGTTGTTTTCGGTTGGTGCTCCTATCCGTTGGGTCCTTCTGGTCTTCGTGTAATATTATTAGGCGGCAGGTGGACCGTAGTACAATCTTACGCAATCCTTCTCATCACTATCAACTGAACGCAAGGGACTTCCTAACCATTGTTATGGACAATTAATGACCGGAGTGCCTGCTTCCCTTTGTCCACGAGACAACGAACTGAGGTGCACTTCATTTCAGAGACCAGTTAAAGCGTGCCCCCTTCTGGGGTAGCAGACTAGCTCAGTGGGCAAACTTATGTCGCCTCAGCGGCAAGTTGAAGAATCGCGTCATTCTATCACAAGTACAGCGGGTGGCAGATTCAGATTAGCACGCATACACAGATCGACCAGGGTGTTCTGGGGCATTTGTGCAGGAATACCTTTAGTTCGGGGCTTGACTTCGATCCTGCTTTGCAGACTGTGCCCTGAGCAGTTGTTTATTTATTTATTTTGGTGTTGAGTTTTTAATAGCACTGTATAAATACAATTACTTTTCTTTTTCTGTCTTTTAGCAACTGTCTTTGATAATGTGATTGTCAATAAGGTATCTTTAAAAGCTTAGAGAGTATCAGAAGATAAATAATCTCTCCCTTCCTCTTCCTCCCTCCTCCCCCTTTCCATTTTACGCCATACTCCACGATTACATATGGCGCATTGCAAAGCGTTGTCAGCATAAGATGTTCTGAGAAGGAGATATTATTTTATGCACCGTTGACACTGCTGGCTTATAATTTAAAAAATTGAAATAAAAGAAAAGTAAAATGACAGTGACCCCGTAGATAAGGGGTTTGAAGTTTGTGTGTGTGTGTGAACTTTCCATTTATAACTGCCTCGTCGTGGTCACTATATATATATATATATATATATATATATATATATATATATATATATATATATATATATATATATATATATATATATATATATATATATATATATATATATATATATATATATATATATATATATATATATATATACACATACACACACACACACACACACACACACACACACACAGAGTTGAATAGCTCCATTAGCAGGGGTAGAGCATTTTACAGATGGGGGGTTTTGATTTGAGCCAAGATTACCATCAGCTCGTTCCGTCCATGTCAGTAGGGTTAGTTAGTTAGTTAAAATAGATTAACGTCCCCGGACACATAAGCGTATAGGGGACGATTGTTGTGTGTGACAGTAGGGCAACTGATATCTTTCATTAAATAACATTACTGACCTGCTAGCCGCTAATGGACTGTCACTGTATATAGTTTAGCCTTGAAAGTTGGCGATCAAGTCTTGTTTCATATAGGATTCTAAAGGTGTTCATGAGATAGACCTACAAAGGTCCTATAACAAATATCAGTAGGCAATAAAAATACACACTCATGGACACGGTTTAGGTTGAAGGCGACATCGTCTTATTCCATCATAATGGACGATGCTGAGTGTAGTGTTAAAAGCTAATAGCAAAGTCTTGTTCCTTATAGGTTCCTTTGTGCCATGTAACCACAGTCATTGGTAGGAATTGGTTAGCTGACCTGGTAAGATGAAGTCACGTCGGCGACAAGGTCTTTCTACATCATAGTGACACATTTAGGCATGATTAAATCCAAGTTCAGTTTTAAATAAATTACATTACCTGCAACACCTAAGGTGGTCGCGGATTAGGTATGATTCAAAAAGTCGGTAACGAAGCTTCCAACACTCGTTTTGACTAGTAACTTACACCGGAAAGGAAAATTAATAATAACGCGAGAACTTGTTTAACATAGATCGTGATCCATTGTCACGCACTGTTACGTTGGTGAATTGGTTACAATATCTAGGTACTAATACTTTGAGTCATGTTATGTAAGAATCCAAGCTGCTGCTTAGCAGTGATTATAGTATGTTTCGGCAGAGGTAATAACCTGTGAGAACATGTTTGCTATTTCGGAAGATTGAACTATTATTAAAATTAATATCGATGATAAATATCAATCTAGAGTGGGAAATAGGGTGGACTCGCATTCTTAGTAGATTTATCTTGATGGATTTCTGTTGCCTCACATAATCTGATGTCTTCAAAAATTGCTTGTTAGGACGGATAGTTTCTTCTTCTTCTTCTTCTTCTTCTTCTTCTTCTTCTTCATTATTTCGGAACAGCTTTTGTGAGTTTCCCAGTTGTCCACAGCGTCACACATTGCACCAGCTAGAAGAAAGTGTGTGTCTTGGGCTCCATCCTGCCTGCAGCAATCTAGGTTTTCGGCAAGTTTCTATGTTTGAGTGGCCAGAGCATTTAATAGCCAAATTATTTATTTGTAAGCTCGGTCTATACAAATTATCAACTATTCTAGAGATGTTTTTACACCGGTATCACCTCTCTGAGCATAACCATTATTGCATGGATAGTTGCAGTGTATAAGACCTCGAGCATTTATTGGTTTAAACACGTTATTTTATTATAGTGAAAACATAGAGAAACAAACAAAAGGTTTCTTTTTCACATGACAAGCAATAAGCAAGCTTATATAAGCTGACCTGTGATCATTTATTTATTCATTAATATTGTATTCATTCATCTAGTAATTTATTCAATTATTCAGCCATTTAGTTAAAATGCAAGTCATAAATATCTGGTGTGGTAATCATTCCGAACATCAAAGACGTTCTCTTATTTTCTTATAGCAGCAGAAAGAGTGCTAGTAAATGATACTCAGTAGTGTGAACGTGCGGAATGAGTGATAGACCTGACAGACATATGATTAATGAGCTTAATAAGGTGTAACCCGTTAATGTCCCCAGTTGACAAGGGCGCTGCGTTATTTAAGATAATGTCGCAGGGCCAAGAATATTTGGGCAAGGACTATAATATTATAACATTTTGATATAATAATTATAGTTTTTGGTTTTGGTCTGTATGTTGGGTAAACTGAAATACTGGTAATCTTTATGCTATAATAACTAATAAGTGTTATAATATTGTTGATCTTTTATTTGGATTTTTTTTTAGCTACCAAAAGTGAGAAAGCAGGATTTCTCTACTAAAGTAAAAGAGACGTAACATTCATTCTCTCTCTCTCTCTCTCTCTCTCTCTCTCTCTCTCTCTCTCTCTCTCTCTCACACACACACACACACACACACACACACAGACACACGCAACCGTGTAGAAACGCCGTTGTGATGACTTTCATGAAACTCTACATACTTTAATTTGACATTTTTACAAATTAGTCCATTTTTGGAAGCTAACCCTAACTCTAATCCTAACCCAAACCCTAACCATAACCCGAACCCTAAGCCTAACGCAGCCATAACCCTAACTGAACACTGTTTTGACGTCAAAATACCGGGGTCCGTCAAAAGAAAGTACGTAGAGGTTCAAGTGTATGTCAGAATAACACACACACCCACACACACCCACACACACACACACACACACACACACACACACACACACACACATCACACTGGGAGGAAGAATGTGGACATGATTGAAGGACTACGTGATGGGAGTCTTCTGGAACCTTATCCCTCCAATTTCTAGACCGTATGTTTTGATATATTTGAAGCAGCATGTGTTCACCAACACTAATCTTCTTTCTTTCTTACCTCAACTACTCTCCCTCCTGCCCCTGATAACTCCATTACACAGGGAGGTTGGGAGAGAGAGAGAGAGAGAGAGAGAGAGAGAGAGAGAGAGAGTATGGGAGAGTGGGGTGCAAAGAAGAAGAAAACAATTCTTTCACTTTCCATTATGTCAAATAAAACTAATGAGAAGCGACGCCTTTGGCCCTACAAGTCAAGAAAGTTCTTTTCCTTGTAACTGTGAGCCTGACTTTCACGCATTTTCTTTTTCCTTGAGTACACACACAAACACACACACAAACACACACACACAGCACGCGCGCGCACTCATACAGAGAGAGTGAGAAAGAGAGAGAAAGAGAGAGAGAGAGAGGCGCAATGTCACTTTCCTTTACCTCGTCCAAGCTCCGCAGCGACGCCAGTGTAAGAAGTCAAGATAATTTGTACAGGTCGATCTTGGCGCTCGCATTTTCCTTGTCCTTTTTGTGACAACAGAGAGAGAGAGAGAGAGAGAGAGAGAGAGAGAGAGGATAAAAGCACGGGAAAAAAATGCATTTCGATCAACACGACAACAACATCGATCATCAGAATCACGGAGGTGACGTTTGTTTAGAACGGCCGATATCAGACATTGAGAGGATTGGATCTCGAGCCTATTTGTGGGGATCTTTGTCTTCCCTGGTGGCGCATCATCTTTGGCGAACTCTGCCTGTCAGAATTTCCATGGGTACAAGATATGCTTTGCTGTTCTGCGGCTGAACCTTTACCGGCGCAACCTGTACTGATGAGAGATTACTTGTGGGCATCTAACTGACTGCCGCAGACTGTATTGCAGAGAGGCTTTACTCACCTTGGCCACCATCGCTCGATTGTTCTTCTTGGTCCTGATCCTTCTCATATTATTCTGGTAATTATAATTGTTTATTAATTTGCGGCCGTGTCTAGCAAGTCCTGGACTTGCATTTTGTAATTTTTTATTTTTTAAATCTTTGACTTTTAATAGGTCCCAACCATTTAAATTTTTGTCGACTTCTTAATTTTTGATCCACCTTTGAGGTGACCCAACTTTTAACGATGTTTTAGGTCCTGAATTGGATTTTAGCTAATCAGGTCTGTGTCTAATTTTTTAACTTTTGCCATGGGCAAGAAGCGCCCTGTTCGACAGGGCTCTCCGCTGGTGCGAAACCAAATTGATACTATTAGTGAGGCTTTTTTGAAACCTCAACCGTCCCCTGTTTCGGGCGATCCGGTCGTACTTGCGGGTGCTCAACCTGCTACACCGTCGCGGAAGAGAATGTATACGACACTCACCGACTCGTCCTCATCTAGCGAGATGAGCGAGGGGATCGTAGACGAGGTCGACTCCTCGCCGGGCCTGGTCCCGGCGGGGGATACGGCCTCTCTGGCTGGTCCTCCGGTGGAGATTGAGCACTTGGTGCAAAACCATCCATCTTCCCCCGCTGGTCCCGGGGAGGAACATACACACGGTTGGGCCACAGTCACGGCCCGAAGAAAAACTAAACTCAGAGCTAGAGAGCCTGTGGTCTCCACTCCCTTGCCGAATCAGAGTCCGTGTCAGTTCCCGGTGGTTCTCCGGGCGGTTGGGGAAGGGGCTTGTGCTAGCTTAAAAGCACTCGGCTGGAGGATTGCAGATTTGTTGCGGGCCTCGGTTGGTCCGGTGGATAGGGTGCGGCCCCTTGGTGAGGGCTTTCTGATTGGGTGTGTCTCTGGCACTCAGCAGCAAAAGCTCCTCGCACTTCGCGATATAGAGCAGATTGCGGTGGCATGTTCGGTGCCAATCCCGATGGTGGAGGGTGTTGTGCGAGACATCCCGACCACCGTCACTGAGGATGATATACTGGCTAGATGCCAAGGGTCGGTTGCTCCCGACGGTACTGTGCGGCCGTGTATGATCAAAAAGGTCACGCGATTGACCCGTGCTGACGGGAGTCATTCAACATCTATCAAGGTCTCGGTTGAGGAACCAACTTTACCATCAACTTTGTTGATAAACAAGCGTGAGTACGCCGTCCGTCCGTATGCTGCTGCGGTGGTTCGCTGCAATCGTTGTCATAAATTTGGTCATATTAAAAAGGTCTGTAAATCTCAACCGATCTGTCCCTCGTGTGGCCGTCCTGGCCACTCGGGGGCACAGTGTAAAGTTAAAGTGAGGTCTTGCCCAAATTGCTTGGGAGACCACTCCGCTACAAACATCAACTGTCCTGCCCTGAGGGAGCGCATCCATGCGAACCGTCTCAGGGCATCAATATATATGTCTCGTGTCCAGGCACTTGGCCTGGCAAGACAACAGATTGCGGCGGACCCCGCGCGGCCGGCTATGATTCGAACTGCTTGGAAAACCTTGTCGGTTGCTTCTCCCGTCCCTGGGGATAGGAGTGTGGTCCCGCCCTTGGGTGGTGGGGAGTTTCCTGACTTATCGCCTACGGCTTCTCGGGCAACTGTTGCTGGGACCTCAGGGCCCATTGAGGTGCCCTCCCAGCCCGATGTTTCGCGAGGCGATTTGGGGGCCGCAGTTAACCGGCTCGAATCGCTAGTATCCAGTCTTGCCCAGACCGTGACTGGACTAGTGGACTTGGTCCACAGTCTAGTTACTCGGATTCCACCTTCACGGGTTCCCTCCTCTCCTGAGGCGGAGGTGGGGATTCAGACTGAGTTGGATAATGTAACTCCGCCCGTTTGCTCGGTCCGTAACGAGATGACTCAGACCCCCCCGAATGTGGACCCTCCGGCCGAGCGAGTGGCGGTCGCCGGTTTCACTAGGCGTTGCGCTCTTCCAGCGGCAGAATTTGTCAATCGGGTGGAAAAGCACTTGGAGAATCATATTAGAGGCCATAGGCCCGATTTGGCCGTGGCCATAAGAGAAAAATTGCAGCCGGGAGTCGCAGTTCTGTTTGACCTGGTCAATGAGCGTTCCCTCAGGGACATGGGAGTATTTATATGTGACTGGATCCCTCCGGAGGACGGATCTAAGGGTAGCAAGCCCAGAAATATAAGGCACTAGTTGCCTACCTACACATGTCGAGCCTAAATTTTTAAAATTCTTTCCATCTTAATAAATTTTTTATATTTTGTATATACTTTTTAATAATAAAAACCTAATCGCTAAGTTGCGGATTTAACCTCTGTATATTAATTCGTTTTTATAGACACAGACCTGATCCCGTTGCTCAGTAGTTTGACAGACCTGGTCTGTTTTCATATAAAAATTTATCTCTATCCAATTAATTACTTACCGTTTCCCATGACACGGCTTTCCTTCCCTCCCCCGGCCTGCTCACACCCGCCCTGGCACCCTTCTAGACGTATCAACATGCCCATCTGACTCAACATAATTGCCTACTGGATGTTGTAGCTGCGCGTCGCGCTCCTCTTCATTTAAATTTCTTCAGCCAAAACGACTTTCCATTACTGGACATCCTAAGACATTATACCAAGAAGACACCTTATGACATCATGATCTTAACGTATCCTTGTCCCCTATACACAACGTGTCCGGGGACGTTAATTTACCCAACCAAACCAAACCAGCATTTCGATTGTGGGGCCGGGTAGCTCAGTTGGTAAGAGCGTCTTGCTAGTAACCGAAAGGTCGCTGGTTCGAATCCCGGATTGGTCAACGTGTGATCATATTATTTTCCCCTTTACCAACAACTGGCCCGCTGGTGTCAGTATAAATCGGTCCAGTAGTCACCTATATGCGAAAGTGTCGTGTGACTATAATCTACAAAACAACAACAACAACATGCATTTCGATCCTGATATTCGCACCTTTTCCCTTTCCTTCTGGAGACCTGCACACACTCACACACACTCCAATAATATCACTCCCTGTTTACCTACGGTGACTCACACGCTGACCTACAGCTACGCAGCGTGCACTTTTGCCCTGTCACCAAGCTGACTGATTTAGTTAGGTTCTTCGATCTTACTTAATTCTCTTTATTAATTTAATCGTTCTTATCAAGCGCTTTTCCAGCTCAAGAGCTGCTCAAAGCGCTGTCCAATACAATATCTAACTCAAACCGCCTGAGCCACCCGTTTGCAGCTTTTGGGGGTCATAGTCTGACGCCCAGACGACTAAATACAATCCTGGCCATCCGGGTATTGGAGCGAATGGACCTAGTGCGTGCTGGGTGGATTTTGCCTAGCCGACACTCACCCGTCTAGGACATGAGCGTCAGGGTCTTTAAAGTCCGTTACTTTTGCTTTATATTTTGGACTTAGTTGCTTCGTCACCCAGGCGGGTGAAATTTGGAGCAACATACAGCACAGCATAAGAACAACAGGGTTAAGGGGGCCTTACCAACCCCACCTAATTTAAACCTACAGCCTGTTCGGAATATGGGGTTCTTCTACAATAGTTGTACGCTTTCATGAAGATAATGGCGCTCTATCTAGAAGATACATTTAAGGTTGATCGTAATTTAACCTTTTTTTTAAAAATAATATTCTTTAGTGCAGTGGTGGTTATAGCAAAAGTAGGTAGTAGTAGAAGTATAGCATTCTTTAGTAGGTGTAGGTTGTTGTTGTTGTTGTTGTTGTTGTTGTTGTTGTTGTTGTTGTTGTTGTAGATTCTTTACTATTACCTTAACGGTAGTAATAGAACACTTGAAGAAGCAACGACAACTGAAGAAAAAAACCAATCGTGTTGTTATTCTCCGGTATAGCAGGGGGTATGCATCAGTACGGATAAAAATATAGCAAACACTGTTTTAAACAGAACAAGAACAATGATTGTAGTATTCTCGACATTAGTATGTGCTCATGACAAACTTTGTTGTGATGAAAGAAATATTTCTGCCAAACTTGCCTATTACGGTGTAAATATTTTAACGCATTCAACTGAACGTGAAAAAAGAACAGTGATTTTATTATTGTCAAAAATTATTCTGTGGCAAACTGTCCCAGCGGATTGGGCCAACGGGTCAGCTTTGTGTGTTTGTGACTCTGTGTGTGTGTGTATGCGTGTGTGTGTGCGTGTGTGTGTTTGTGTGTGGAATCGAACCGCACAATATGATTATACTGTCAACGTTGAGATCTCGTTATCAGCACGTTTTGCAAACTGCCTCCCCCAGCCGGATATCCTCCCTTATCACTTCACCTTGCACTGGTCCTCCTCTGTCCCCATTCTTCCCACCCACCTCTCACCCCACTCCAACCCCTCCCCTACTCCGTCCTAAAGCTCCCTTGCGTTGTTCTTCTCCACCTCCATCCCTACCCAACCCTCTTTTCTTGTTCGTCCCATAGAGATTACTTCCCCTTCACTTCCTTTCCCCTAAGTTTCTTCTTTTTACAATGTCCCTTTCTCTTGCATTGCAATCGGCCTTTCTGCCTTCTTTCTGCCTAGTCTCTTCAATCTGGGATTTTTTGGTGTTCGTCGAGCCTGTCCTTACTGACCTTGAATTCACCAGGTTGGCAGTGTGTAATCATCCTGTGTACTGAGTCGAGCAGTGCCCAGTACACACAATGACTACCGTTATAATCCTCTGACGGTCTGTTTTGTCCTATTACCCCTAGGTCCACACTACTGGGCATTGGAGAAGATCAAGGTGCGGCTACTGTTTAGACTTGCACCTGCTTCACATAGACTGGAAGCAAGACCCTATACTATATAGTGGAGAATAAGACAAGTCATGCGGTCTATGGCTATCGTAGACTAACTCATAATTTGTCTTATTCCCCAACTGTCATTTCCATTGTAAATTTAACAAAATAATGACTTTTGTAGGTAACAATAATTACAGTCATTCAAAGTTTGGACGTGTTCGACCGGTTTAGCTTATAGTCAACATACACTCTATTTTCACCCCTAATTGCATTGTAACTGCCGCTTTGACATTAAGGCCTACCCAACACAATATCAAACAACTCAGCCAGTGCAAACTACTTTATTTGTATATATGTATTAATTTATTTATTCATTCGCGTATTTATTTACGGATACTAAAATATTCTTTGAGAAGACGGGTTGATAGTATACCGCTGAAATGTGAAGATGACATTTATTGGGACCAAGGCCTTGTATTGTAGGACGGGGTAAGAGGGAGTTGGCTCCTCCGATTAGTGAAAGTGTGTAGTATACAGGTTCGAAGCTGCACCATAGTAATCTACACTCGAGTTTCTTGTAAGCACTAGCCTCGACCAGCCCCAACCCCCACTCACAGATGTATGTAGTTTTGGTGTTTCACAAGTGACATTCATTGTATTGTTAAACGCCTGGGCACATTAGGGGACATTCTGACCACGTTGTTAATCCAGATGTTGATCAATTTTGGCAAGATAAGCGCAAGACCTTCCTTCTCCGCATCTCAGAGAGAGAGAGAGAGAGAGAGAGAGAGAGAGAGAGAGAGAGAGAGAGAGAGAGAGAGAGAGAGACTTCAGAACTTTAATGCAGAACACAAAGTGATCATTGCAAAAAATATAACGAGATAAATACTAACAAATTCTAGCCAATAGAAAATGGAGAATACTGTACACTTCCATCAAAATTGCATATTAAACGCATTCGCTTGCTAGATTAACAACATTAATTTCAAACACTTCAGTCAAACTCGCAACCTTTACAATATGTTTGGAGCTTTGACTTTCTTTCAAGGGGAATGTCACATTTATTAATTCTGGTTTTGTTCATAAAGTCACGTGTGTTCCAATCCGTTATAATCTAAGTAACAATAGCTTTCAAGTCATCAGTATTAACGTCTGGTCTTTAAGTTATTATGCGTGACTGCCGAGCCTGCCACGCCAAGAACAAGAATTTCGCTAATCTAATCATTTCTGACTCTTCTTGACTTTTTAGCAAATTGCATATCCCAGCATGACTGTTTACATTATCAATCTGTTGAATGTAACGTTGTCTGATATCAGTATAGACTGGGCAATGGAAGACAACATGCACTTCATCTTCAATGACGCCAAGACTAAATGGACACGATCTACTGTCCTCATTCTGAGAATACCAGCTATGATCGACTATGTGCATTGAAAGGAGACACACACTAGTCTGAATCAGAGAGAGAGAGAAAGAGAGAGAGAGAGAGAGAGAGAGAGAGAGAGAGAGAGAGAATGTTTTAGTGTGTGTGTGTGTGGTGTTTTGACTAAAGTCGATGCTAAAAGAAATGTTCTGAGCAGATTTTTCATGTTCAGTGCAAAAACTACCGTAACAATCAGGGGTCCTATTTGTCGTAAATATACACTAGAAAGCGTGTATGTAGAATAAACGTCCCCGGACACATGGCGTATAGGGGACAGTAAGCCTGTAATGGAGATGTAGCTATTAAATACTATACCTGCTCTCTATTCTCTTTTTCGATTATCGTTGATGGCTTTGTTTAGTATCCAACACAACACAGTTTGAAATCACAAACTAGTTTTTTTCTTCTTCTCCTGGTTTAGCTCAGTTGCCTCAGGGACAGAAAGCGGTGTCGGGAATGTTAATGACCTGACAGTTTGGCCATAGACGCCGAGCAAAGACATTGCCAATGTGCACAATCCTTTCATGTTCTTTACAGCGTTCCAAACTTGAAACTTCTTTTTGTCTTTCGAATTGAGAGGCGGTTGTCAACGAGTTTTGATGGTCTCTGTAACGTTTTCCACTTAGACGTTCTAAGCAAAGAAATGGCAAATTGTGGCAGAATGCTTTTTCAAGCGGTTTTCAACGTTTTTCAGCGGTCGATGTCTTTTGCTTTAAGAGTTTTCCTAGTCTCTGTTGTTGTTGTTGTTGTTGTTGTTGTTGTTGTTGTTGTTGTTGTTGTTGTTGTTGTTCTTCTTCTTCTTCTTCTTCTTCTTCTTCTTCTTCTTATTATTATTATTATTATTATTATTATTATTATTATTATTATTATTATTATTATTATTATTATTATTATTATTATTATTATTATTATTCTGTAATGCTTTCAACTTCTTAGTCTTTTGCTTTGGAGTTCACTGTCTATGATAATAAAAGTAGGACAGAAGTTATGAAGCTCAGTTTTGACCTTTAAAGCATAGTTGGTACATGGTGTGGCGTACGGGGATTGTAAAATAGATAGGAGATAATGTGTTGGTGGTCAAATAGAATGCATGCTACTTTAGAGTTGTTTCTTTTTTCTTTTTTTTTTTGACCATACAATCACGCTGCTATATATTCTTCTTGAACGTTTGAAAGTTTGAGTCTACGTAGGTTTGTTACATCACAGAAAGTTGATTGAGGGAAGCCCTTGGAAAACTGTTTCGTTGTAGTGCGCTTAGTGGTGCATCATTTATGTGGAAACGGTTCTGGCAGACTTTTTCCCACGCTTTGCTCAGCGTCATTTGAGGGTGTCAAGTGAGGAGCAGTAAAAGCTCATAGTTTATACACTGGCAGCGCAGTAGACCTGAAAAGGCCAAGGCACGTAATGGGCTACACGGAAGGGGAAAAGGAAGGAAAACAACAACCAGAGTGACGTTTAGAAAATCCTGTCATTCGAATTGTAGGCAATTGTGGGACATTAACAGTGAATCAGTGTATATGTAATGGCCATATTTGCAGATTTGAAAAAACTCAGAAAAGGTCACCAAATGGTGTTGTTGTTTTTGTTTGCTTTTTTTTTTAATGGCGTACATTGACCATTTTGGAAAAACATAGTTATGTTTAAAATAACATATACATTTAAAAGAAGAAAAGATTAATCAATCAGACGTTACAAATTCCTATACTTTGAATTGTAGTTAATTATGGAAATGTTAGTAATTACCAAGTACGCAGGATGGGAATTGTTGTTGTTGTTGTTACAAATGTTTTATAATAACATTTAATCCAACAAAAAATACACTTTGAGGGTGGAAAATACTAACACATAGACTTCAGACAGTGTCAGTGTTCCATTCTTTGAATGGTAGATCATGAGAATATTTGTTATGGCCATGTATGCAGGATGTGAACAGTCCAGAAGGTACCAAATGTTTTATAATGACATAATTATGTGGAACATTTGGTTAAAAAAGGGTTTAACAGAACTCATTTAAGAGCACTTGTCTAACAAGTAAAACTGAGCTCAGAGGTTGGTTTGTTTGTTTGTTTGTTTGTTTGTTTTAAAGATTATCTAGGGTATACTCCTCTCTGAATATGTAAATAGTTTTTTGACGTTAAAATTATACTCGGGAAATTTTAATCCCTAGAGTGGGGCAGAAATAACATTTGGCCTTTACAAATATATTGTAAAAAAGTTGTGTTTTTTTTTTAAACTTGAGATTAGGTTTTGAGCTTGTAATTAGTTATGCATTTAAAGGTAATGTGATGCGTCAGCGAATGCAGCAAATAACACACAAAAAAGTCACTCAAGCTTACAGACGTTTTCCCAGCTCAAACACGAATGATGGTAATTAGTGAAGACGAGAGAACATTATGTGTGGAAAGCGAAGTCAAGCTTGTATGAGAGTTAACACTTCAGACTCACAAAAGAGGATAGATGTCATCTCCGTAGAAAAGTGAGTACTGCCATGAGAAAGATTAATGTACAGCATCATCTTCTTCCTCATTCCCCCACTCACACCCATCCTCCACCCTCCCACCCCCACCCCACCCCTCTTCGGCTCAAAGCCGAAAGAAACTATAATAAATGTGGAGCTAAAATAGTACTGAGGGAACTCAATTGTACCAAAGGCTATACATATAAATAATTATGATCACGGCCTTTGATTGCACTGCATGGCTAGAGAACTGAAATTAGTGTAGCATTGTATAGTACTACAGGGAAAAGCACTCTCGACTCCTTTGAAATGTAAGTCAAACAATGCGAGTGTAGTGTAGTGTAGGGAAAAGAAGCACTGTGCTTTCCACCATCTTCCTATGAGATATCAGATATTAATATTGTTCTGTACGCTCATGTCGGAGCTGTAGAAGAGACGTGCTTGCAGGCTGAGAAAGACAACGCACACTATTTCAGTTTGAAACAAAAGTGGAATCGATGGAACTCTTTGTCACATTTTAAACTAAATGTATAGGTCTACAAGATATTGCTACCGCTCATAATGCCAATATTATAAGTGTAATGGAGAGTTACAGACTTTTAAATGAAAAAATATGCAACACTATAAAAGAGGGAACTTACACGCCCAGCTTCTTTGTCTGTTTGTATCTGTAGATTCAGCAGCATGTTCACACTTGAAGACCATCCAAGCATAATGATAATATGAGCCAAGATTATTGTCGTAGCAAAGGAGTTGAAATCTTCTTTGGTCTTTGTTACTATTGCCACGCAAAGTAAGAGTGATTGACGATACAGAGGAATGGATCGGGGTTAGGATTGCGACGAAGTAGGGATAATTTCTGATACTCAAGAAGGAATCTGGGGTTGATGAAAGTCGCCGTTATGGTTAACGAACCATGGCCGTTCTGGTTTGTTAACAAAGGGTGCTGGCACGGATTAGGATAACCTCGGTGGTCGGTGCATACTGTATATAATCTTTTACAGTGCAGAATAAAGAACCGAGAGCTGAAATTTGTGTTGGGTCCGGCGCTATACAAGGTTTTGTCGTCGTCGTCATCATCATCGACTCATCATCATCATCGTCGTCGTCGTCGTCATCCAGTTGTTTGGTCTGACTTTCTAACTGTCTAACTTGTTACTGTTAGTCCTAAGAATTAAACTATGATATGACAGGTAAACTTAATAGAGCGTGATGGAAGGGTTTTTAAATCATACATGTATATTTTTGGCTAGAACCTTTGTGGTTATTTCCACACAGTCTCGCGGAGCTTGCTTTACCGTTGTGGTCATTCTAGCACTTTCTGCATTGTTTATAGTTGTTGTGTGACATATGGCGCAGATTGTCTTCTAAGGATTGTGCATCACTTGTAGTACGTGCGTACTGCATAATGGCATTGTTTTCTGAATATTCTGCCTCGCAACATTTCTAGAAGACATTGTGTACAGAATCGAATATTGTATTTATTTATATAAGTTTAAACATTCATCCTCTGCGCACAGATAACAAGGTACTCCAGTAGTTTCCTTTTTCAGGCTTTCGTTGCGGTTTCTTTAGGATATTTTAAACACCTGGTTTTACTAGGGATATTGACTTTTTTTCGGGGCATTTAAATTTTATATGAAAATCATTATTCTGTACTGAAGAACCTGTGAATAAAGAAGTGGTTTTGAGGGTTCCGGCATGCTTCTCTGTACAAAGGTTAATACTAAGGAACCTGGGTAACAACGGACGCTTGACTTTTTGTACCACTAGATCAAAACGCTAAGCTTCAATGACAAGAATGCTTTTGTTTTGTCTCTTGAGGCAGAAATGTACAGAAAACCTCTACCGTTCATTTCTATGCGCACTTGTAAAGAAATATTGCTGTGGGCGCCGTGCACATTGAGATTCCATGATGTTCCAGATGAATATGTGAGAGTCCAACATTGTATAGACCAATACGCTTGATCTCTCTACAAAGTATTTGGATAAAGTTATTCTGTTGTACACGTTTCTTCTCGAAATAAGTTTTGTTCGTATAGATACAATTGAATTGATCAAATCATGAATGAATCGCAGCTTGTACAATGCATACAAATACATACTCATACAAATTTCCTCACCAGAGGCTTGTTCTCCTTTCAAGAACCGTATTACATTCATCGTATCTGGTATCGAAGCATAGTGTTGCAAGCATAACAATGGTTCCAGAATAACCTGGATACTGTAAGGAAGTTCTGGCATGCTGCAGATTGTTTACAACAGCCCTGCTGGGTTCCCAGCTGTTAAATGTAAATGCTGTTCCTGTCTAGTTGCAAACACAGGGATCCCAAAACCACAGACTATAGCTCGTGCACAAAACTTAAGCTACAGCAGATGCTGAAGTCTGTATCTTTCCGTAGGTTAGGGCAAAAACTATCTATGGGTGGACTAGGCTACTGAAAAAAAATTATAAGGCTGGCTTGTGTTGAAAACTGTGTGCACAGATGCTAGCCTCTACTACATGTATGGATCTCTCGTTTGCTGGTAAGGGTAGAGTAGACTAGGCTACAGAAATACGTCTGCAGAAAGAGAAATGGTAGTGCAGTTTTGGGAAGAATTTGTCGTTTTCTGCTTATTAGCTTGTCCGTGCACTGTTTGGCTCTGCACAGCAAATATGGTGCTTTTATTAAGAAAGTGGCTCAAGGACTATAACTCTTTCTATTTCGCATGGCAGAGAAATAGAATGGAAAAGAGTAAAGACAATAATTAAATCATGTATTTAGGAGATGTGTGTCGCATGCATGGGCCTTATCTTACTAGCACAAAATTTCATGGCGTGGAGTGATTAATAATTAATGTACTGCAGTGCGTCCACTGACGCCTTGACAAACGAGAATGGTTAACCGTGAATCAGTATTCCTAAAACCTAAAATCCTAAAAATCCTTTAAAAAATGCTGAAATTTTCTGATGACACTACCCTCGAAGGTCTAATCTCTGATACGGACGAGACTGCGTATCGGGACGAGATTCGGAGAATGGTTGGCTGGTGCTCGGACAACGACCTGGAACTGAACCTCTTTGAAGACAAAGGAGGTCGTGATCGACTTTCGCCGAATAAAGGTCTCGGTATTGCCCCTTGTCATCAATTAAGAAACCGTTGAGCAGGTCGACTCGTTCAAATTTATTGGTTCCGTCATCTCGAGCAACCTGAGTTGGAATAATAACACCACGTCTATTGTAAAAAAAAAAAAATTGCCAACAGCGTCTCCACTTTCTGAGACAGCTGCGAAAGTTCGGTATGTCTAGTAAAATTATAGCAAAGTTCTATCACGCAGTGATAGAGAGCATTTTGTGCTTCTCTATCACTGTCTGGTACGGCAGCACAACCGCGATAGAAAAGAAACAGCTCGAGCACATTGTTAAGACTGCCTCCAAAATAGCTGGTTGCGACTTTCCATCTGTCGCCTCCATTTTCACAACGCGAATGAAATGGAAAACGGAAAAGAAAGTCTGCGATTCATCACACCCAGCCAACAGTCTCTTCTAGCTTCTGCCCTCTGGCCGTCGGTTCCGTGCTTTAAGTGCCAGAACTTCTCGATTCAGAAACAGTTTCTTCCCAGACGCTGTCCTCAGTACATCACCAACCATGGAATGATCTGTATAAACTGAAAACTCACAAACATTGCTTGATTTGTACCTTTGTGAAATAGGAGTATGCTATGTTGTGTGTGTGTGTGTGTGTGTGTGTGTGCGCGTGTGTGTGTGGTGTGTTTTGTTGTGGTGTATGTAGATTTGGATGTGAATCTTAACATTCTTAATCAGTCTAATCATTTTATTTAATGCTATTCAATTGTTTTACTGCTGTAGTTTGTTTTACTTGCAGGGTGTGTTTGACTCCATAACTTTAAATGACTGATGTATGTTTAACACTGTGTTTACCTATCCTTTAGTGCTGTATACATGTTGTATGCCAATGAAGTGTATGACACGATGAATGCATGTGTGACTGTGCAAGAAAGGATGTATTTCATTGTCGCCATGCTATACCAAAATCCTTGTAACGTTTTTACTTGGTGAATAAAATAATATTCTTATCTTTAAAAAAAACCGCTTGTTAGTAAATGACAGCAAACGAGTACCAAGTACACAGATTTCTTAATACATTTAAAAGTTGTCTGTCCCAATCCACGTCAGCGCATCCGTTTATTGTTTATTATTTCCACTTGTTTTGATAGCAATGTGTTCATTTGCTACTCTTCTGCATTGCAATATCTATAATTTTTTCCACAAGTTTATTGCAACTCAAGAACAGTTGAACAGTAACCGGGTTTTTCGTTCGCTGCAGGAATGCTAACTTTACTGCTACAATTGTGACGTGAAATGGGAGTGACGCTATTGTGTTTTTGTTTTGAGAGAGCCAGTCGCTATTTCTATTCCTCTTCTGTTTTTCTTTTTTCTTTTTTTCTTTTCCCCCACTCTGTCAGTTCTCTGTCAACGTTAGTCCATCAATGTTGCCCCTAACAACAAGGTAATGTCGTCGAGACAAGCTTTTATCTTTTGATCGCGGTGAGGATGAAAGAAGGTGAGGATGAAGACTATAATACTGTATTTGCCTATGTTGGTTTAGGAAGCAAGGGGAAAGAGACCGACTGAACGCCTGCTTAAAATGTCTGGAGTTGCTTCTTTTTTTTTTTTTAAGCTTATTATGTTCATATGGCAATTTGACGTTTCTCATCATCATCATCATCATCATCATCATCATCATCATCATCATCATCATCATCATCATCATCATCATCGCCATCACTCATCGTCATCACTCATCATCATCATCGTCGTCGTCATCATCATCATCCGAACATCTCATAAATGTAACCAACAGTCTTCTTCTCCGTTGCGCAGTTTAGTCTAATAATTAAAGTATAATGTGGGAGGGGAGTGGAGGGGAGGGGGAAGGGAGCGGGAGAGATAGGGGGAAGGGGAGTTCTGCTGTGTGCTTGCATGAATGACTGTAGTGCATGCCGCTCAAAAAGAAAGTTTTCTCTCTGACATAAATTGACCGAAAGCTGTAGAACAACCCAACGCTGCCAGGAATCGAACCAATATCCCTGGGATCGGTCTGTCGTTGCACACACACACACACACACACACACACACACACACACACACACACGCTTGCACGTACGCACACACACACGCGTACACACAATTAATTAATAGACCACACCATCAGGTTATTGTTCAGTTTCTATCGTCGACTGTATTTAAACACTACCAGTATTTTAATTGTGTTATCCATTATTCTGATCGTATTGCATTAAATTTGATCAATTGCTTCAGCTGCTTCCAGTGGTTTGCCTAGATTGATTTTTCAAGGCGCTACACGTTTAAGAGGCGTGAAATCCCAATGTCTTGTTCTATATGTTAAACTAGTGTTTCGTCGTTTTCCAATTGTTCCAGTTCCTTTGAAACGTCCCTGGCGTAATTTCAGATTGAAGTATTGCAATGGTCTGCAAGGTTTGCGTTAACTGGGTACTTCTTACATTACAATGAACATGGGTCTTCTGTCAACTGTGCGTCGTCTTTTTGCTACAAAGGGAAATGAATTGTTTGGACTTCTTACCTGCTGTTGCATTGTCACGCAGTCTTTGCTAACAACAACAAAAAAAAGAAAGAAATGATTTGGTTTGATTTTGGTTTAATCATTTGAAAGTATCACATGAAGAAAAATTAGGGTAAAATTGTTTCGATGACGAAATAGTCTTCAAAGAGCGAAGGGAGAGCCCCTATACCTAAACCCACTAACCTTATACTAGCCATATAGAGCGAACTTTATTATACGTGCGCAGAGAGAGAGAGAGAGAGAGAGAGAGAGAGAGAGAGAGAGAGAGAGCGAGAAAGAGAGAGAGAGAGCGTGTGTGTGAGTGTGCGCGCGCGCGTTTCACCTTGTCATCTTTTTTCTTAACTTAGAGACAGGAAGTTGCTCAAGGCAAAAGATCTCAACACGAGAATTCGTGCAACCCGATGTTCTCTCTCTCTCTCTCTCTCTCTCTCTCTCTCTCTCTCTCTCTCTCTCTCTCTCTCTCTCTCTCTCTCTCTCTCTCTCTCTCTGTGTAGAAAAGCTCGTTCAAGTTGTATGAATAGTCCAGAAATCAAAGCTGGCAGCTAGTTGTTTTTAAACGAAGCAGCAACTCCATTATCAGACATGAAGGTTTTTGCCAACAAAACATCAAAGTGGTTTGCCCATGGTTTGGCTCAGGGATTTGTGCCTTAACACTAATGAGATCAACACAGTAACAACCCTCACACCATTCCCCCATGGGGGTGCCGGAAGGGGGGGGGTCTGTATAAATAGTATCCCCACTTTCTGGAAATTGAGTATTTTACATTCCCACTGTCGCTGTCTTTCTCCTTTGTTCTTTCTCATTCCTACTCTGTTCTCATCAATCTACTATACAATCTTACAGATATTTTTCTTATCTAAATTTGGTCCTATGGGTTTTTTTTTTAACTGACGTGCTTATTTTCACGTTCTGTCATTATAGTTTGACGTGAATGAACTTTGAAGTCTAACGTCTACACCCACCAATGGCGAAATGGCAGCCGGGGATAACCATCCCAGGGAAAAAGAGGGGTATGGACCTGAATCAACACTGAACTACCAGAACAATCATACTGCTAGATTGGACATTGTCAGCTTAGTTGTTGGTTATTCTGGAGACGGCATTGAAATGCAAAATTAACTTGTTCTCCTGAATTCTCTGCAGCAATGAAACCCAATGGAAAGATTTATTTGAGACTGAGAAGTAGGTATACATTGCTCAATAGTACTAGGTAGTAGGTATGTCTTTATAGGTAGTCTTATTATTTTTCCTATCCTATCCCATAACTCAGAGGTCGTAGGGGCACCAAAGATGATCGTTTAACCAGTGTACTCCATCTTTCCCTGTCCTCGGCAACCCTGATTGTTTCGCTGAGTATCAAACCAGTCCATTCTCGAATGTTGTCCTCCCACCTCTTTTTTGTTCTCCCTCTTCTTCTACCTCCTTGCGCTGTGCCTTGCAGGATGGTCTTTGCAAGACCTGATGATCTGGTGACGTGGCCATACCATCGGAGTTTCCGTTTTTTCACCTATTTTTAGTATTTTTCATTGTATATATTTTCATAGAGTTCAAAGCTTGTCTGTCGTTGACTTTTCTTGGCTGTCCTGTCTGTAAGACAGCTCTGAAAGACTAATTAAACATTGTATGGTATTCTCTGCTATATAAAAAGCCAGTGAAATATTGGTTTATATCTTGAAATACTTTACACATTTATTGAATGAAACTACAGTACTGTAGAACCTTGAGTTGAAAGTTTCCCAATCTTCTTCTTCTTCTTCTTCTTCTTCTTCTCTGTAGGAAATTATCCAGCTTACCCACAAAGGAATCCTGTTTGTGTTGATCGATGTCTGAGGCACGTTTGTCTGTCATGTTTTATAAATGACGTACCGATTGGTGGTTGACAATGACGTATTTGTTAGCGTCATCTCGACTTTCAACGTCAGCGTAGGTTCACCCCACCAATACCGATACTCTCCACCCACATTTTTAAACAGCTCCTCACCTTCCTATCATTCATTCTTCCCAGTCGCCTTCTTCGGCCGATAGTCTTCTTCTTCTTCTTCTTCTTCTTCTTCTTCTTCTTCTTCTTCTTCTTCCTCTTCTTCCTCCTCCTCTTCTTCTTCTTATTCAATTTTTACGATTTAGGACTACATATTCGTATTTTTCTTTTTCTTCTCATTCTTCCCTTGCAGTCGCCTTCCTCAGTTGAGAAAAATCATCATCAGTATCTTCATTATCATCATCTTCTTCTTCCTCTTCCTCTACTTCCTCTTTCTCTTCTTCTTCTTCTTCTTCAGTTTTTACAACGTATTATATCTTACTCGTTTTTTTACTGCGTTCTCTTTGTTTATTTCATCTCCATCTTCCTCTCCCCCCTCCCCTCCCACCCGGCCTCCCCATCTACCCCCTCTAGGGCAAAGCACAAATTAGTTTGGCAACTGTCAAAACTTTTTAGCTTTTTTTATTCATCTTTTGGGGGAAACTTTAGCTCCCCTTTAATGGGGGTGTCGATGGCCTTGTTGACAATGATGAATACTGTAGCCACGTGATATACGGTTGTCCGTATTGTTGCTCTCTCATGTTCCTTCCTCTCACGCTTTCTGTGCTTACGGTCAGTTACTCTCTCTGTCTCTCTCTCTCTCTCACTCTCTCCCCCGCCACCCCCCTTCTCCATTTTAATCTGTATTTTTTTGTTTTTAATCTTCGGCTTTCTTTCCTGCTTTTATTTATATCCTTGTGTTGCCTTCTTCTTCTTCTTCTTTTTCTTCTTCTCCTTCTTCTTCTTCTTCTGCCGACGTCCTAATTGGTTTTTCCCCCATTCAGGGCGCCCTGTTTTCTTTCACATTTTCCAATTCGTCTTTCTTATTTCCTTCCTGCCTTCCTTTTTTCGTCTTTCCTTCGTTCACAATTTTTTTTATTTCTTTCACTCTTTCTCTCTGAATTTCTTTTATCTTTTCCATTGCCTACTATTCTTATTGAGCGGCCTTCGGCCTCTGCCGACCTTTTCTTTCCCCTTCTTTTTCTTCTTCTGCTTCTTCTTGCGTTTTCAGATTTTCCTTCAAATACCTTAAAACAGTCGAGAACCATAACGACCAATTGTCGGTCGGTCTGTCCGTTGGCAGCCACGTTTTAAGAACCATTGAACTGATACGTTAGTGACCTGCTTCTCGAGCCATCATATTTGCTTGGTCCTGATTTGGCTCGGGGGGAGTCCGCTGGTCCTAAAGCAATAATCTTGTATTGTATTGTATCATATTTGCTCTACCGCAAAGGTAACGGCACCTTAGTCATTTTGTTGTTAAACATGTTTTGCCCAGTATCTAAAAAATGGCGATTTTGTTGAGCTGAGTTTTGGTACACAAGTACCGCAGATCGATGACCACATCCTTCAGCACTCCGCTTGTCTTTCAGTCAGTCGGTCGGTCCATTTTTCCGAATTTTAATTTTTTTCTTTTAAAAAACACCTTTTTTCTTATGTCAAGAATAACTGAACCAAAATTAATCGTTTTCATTTTGTGGATACTTTAACTCTGCTAAGCATTCTAGATCATTCGTTTTGTTGTTGTTGTTGTTGTTGTTGTTGTTGTTCTGGTGGTGTTTTGTTTTTTTAAAAACTTTCTCAAAGGTCAAGGTCATTGTGCTTCACCCTATTTTAAACGTGTTGAGCTGTATATAAAAATTGGGTGATCTGATTTGGATGACGTTTTCCTTGCAGGCAGTTCAGATGGTGGCCTATCCTTCCACTGTTCCTGTTGTTTTGGTTTTGATAAAGCCGAGTCACAACACCGCCACCAACATTATCACTTTTGGAAAATGATTATTTTTCTACATGTGTGAACGTCTGGGAATACATTTGAATGGCTTGTCTTCTTGTTTTGTTTTTTTTTCTTCTACAGAAATTACTACTACAACAACAAATTGAGAACATAAAAAATATATTTTTCACCGTATGCGGACGTAATTTTAAAAGAGAGAGAGAGAGAGAGAGAGAGAGAGAGAGAGAGAGAGAGAGAGAGAGAGAGAGAGAGGGAGAGAGAGAGAGAGAGAGAGAGAGAGAGAGAGAGAGAGAGAGAGAGAGAGAGAGAGAGAGAGAGAGAGAGAGAGAGAGAGAGACAAATTGGCATGTTGGCTATAGTAGCTTCCGAGCACGTAGAGGTGTTTACGACGCGCAAGAAAATCGAATTAGAAAGCTGCCTACGTTAGGGATATGAAATCTTAGCTGTAAGAGTTCGTATGATTAATGATTTTTCATGCTGGTGAGGTTTGTCACCGCCACAGTCGCTGTTCACCATCGTTCTTTGTAAATATTATTATTTAATCAATTATCATTCATATCATTTAAGCATTGCGAGCACAGAAAACACACAACACGCACACACAACACACATCCTCACACACACACAAGCTCGCGAGCGCACGCGCACAGAGAGAGAGATTGACAGACATGGCTATAGATTCTAAATTGTTTTGAGGTCAGTGTGAGGGCTCAAAGGTGGAGGTGTGGAGTGTGGTTTAATTTCCTTCTCTGTGTTCATCCCATGCTAACTCTTTATTGTTGAGAGATAATAATATCCCCACCATCACGCCAACCACATCCCAAACTGATTTTCAGAGATGGAGAGATTTATTAGTAATTCAGTAGCGTGGGCTAGGCCCACCGTTAACGTAACCCGTGAAACGTGATGCACCCCTGATCCACCACATCCCCACCAGCACACTACTACTACTATACTACTGCTACTATTGCTATACTGCTACTACTAAACTACTACTAACGCTATTACTACTAAGCTTACTACTACTATTACTACTACTTCTACTGCTACACTCGATCTCTCCTCCTCCTTTTCTCTATTGATCTGCGGTGCCCTGTGTGACTGAACAGATCGACCCTATGGCAAGGATTTGCCTACCACGCCATGTTACTCGTTGTGGGTGATTTGCTTAAAATGCTGTCACAACAAAGGACTTAAAGGGTCACAGATTCAAGGATGTGTGTGTGTCTGTGGATCTGGATCCGGATTTCCGTCTTGGTGTTAGTCGATGGGTTTTCCGCAGAAACCATTAACGGTGTGTGTGTGTGCGTGTGTTTGTGTGTGTGTTTGTTTGTTGTGTTGTGTTGTGTTGGACAGCTCGAAGAACAATGATCGATGTTGTGGATAGGTCGAGTCATCAAGATCATTCTTGATCCACCTGAGACGCAACAAAGCTTCGTGTATTGACATGAAAAAGTATCGAGTGGCACTATTGTTACCTAGTTTCTTGCCATGCTTAAGTGACAGGGACAATGAATGAAGTGAATAGGAAATAGCAAGAGTCGATCTGCGGTCTTGTTCCGGCTTTTTAGAATACAATATTTATTGGGCTACATAAAGGTATACGCTAAGATGAATACTATATAAACCCACCCACACTACCTATGTATCTTTCTATCTATCTATCTATCTATCTATCTATCTATCTATCTATCTATCTATCTATCTATCTATCTATCATTATCATCAAATCATGCCGTTCGATCGAAAAACTGTTCTATAACGATCCACTGTACAAGGTAAAGCTTTTAGTTTTACATCATTAAATAATTGTCAATCGTAAGCAGTGTCGACTAGATGAGTGACTTGAGGTCGGTCAGAGTAAACTTTATTGCTGAAGATGTTTTACTGTGTTTGCGGTGCGTGACGCGGTTTAAAATAAAATTAAGGTAGCGTTCCTAGATTACTTACTATGGCCACTGTGACCCGAGTAACCTCTTTCTGAAGATAATGGTTATGGTAAGTTTTCACTACGGGTCCTTAAAGATTATTGCCATTAATGTGTTGCGGATGGTATGGGTGTATTTTGTACTCGGCCTTTGTGACCATTGAAGTGATTGATTTAACGGTTGATTTGTGTGACATATATTCTTGAGGAGGCCTCGGCCACGAGCAGTTTGCCTCGCCATGTTTTCTTTCCATCGGCAACTCCACGGTGATATAAACACACCGGGACGTAGGCCCCTGCCGGGACATGTCGACTCTTCCGTCATTATACTTTCGGCCAATGAAGAGTGGCAATGAAGACAAGTTGCGTCCATTCTGTACCGGCGAGGGGTGTTAGGTAAGCAATTGCCTCCACGAGGTCGCGGACATCTTCAACGCATGGAGTGCCCTATGTAGTTATTGATTAGTCGTTATGGGCGCGAAACTGGCAGAGTGGACACTGAACGCATTCTTGTAAAAAAAATTTTCCCAGTTCCTTGCTGGTTTCCCCCCAAATGTAGGAAGGGAATGGAGGTCACGTACTTGTGAGTTGTTTCGGAAAGGGAGGCACTAACCAGCACTACATAGGAAATGTATGAGTAGAGTGAAGTTTAGCCTTTTTATTGTACAGGCCGTGCATTCTTGTGCTACCGAACCCATCTGTGTTCTGTGTACAAGGTGAAGCGAGTGCTCTTCTAGCATTATTTTACTCGTGCTTTATTTAATCAGCTCGATCGATCGATACTATTAAGAAGCAGTAAAAAAGGCGTTTAGATTGGTTTTGTTATTTGTAGTGTGTTGGTCACTTGGTGCATGCATATAACTTGATTGGTGATTTGGTAAAAAGCGCGTATAGCATCCAAATTATTATTATTATTATTATTATTATTATTATTATTATTATTATTATTATTATTATTATTATTATTATTATTATTATATATTAATTTATTATTATTATTATTATTATTATTATTATTATTATTATTATTATTTAAAGGTTCTTCTTGTACTAGAACAACTGGAGTCAGGTTATGAAACATTGAAAGTGAGATGTTTCTTCTTTCTTTTTTTTAATTGATGAATGATGACTCTATATAGTTCTAGATCATAAACGATTGAATGGAGGCCTGGGTAAGCATTTAAGTATAACATGTTCAGTTCTGGAGAGAAACGTGGTATAGGTGTGTATGCTATTTGTCAACTTTGACGTTGGGTGATATATGTTTTGAATTTGGAAAACGCCTTCGATCCATGTCAAGAATTAGGCTACTTCGCACTATAATCGTTAGGCTTGTGGAAGGAGTACTGAGAGCAGACTATATTAGTAGTATTGTTACCCAAGAGAAGAAAGAGGGGCCGGGTAGCTCAGTTGGTAGAGCGTCTTACTAGTAACCGAAAGATACATGGTTCGAATCTCGGATTGGCCAATGCGTGACCATATTATTTTTCCCTTACCATCAACTGGTTCGCTGGTGTCAGAATAATGTGACAAGTAGTCGCCTATACGCTTTGGTGTCGTGTGACTATAAAGTACAGTTACAAGTAATTAATCTCTCTGCCTTGATTCCAAGGTGTTTGACTTTAGGATATATTAGTTAGTTGCTCATTGTTATATCGATATTTTTGAGAATATATAGGTCATTGTTTGAGACAAAGAGAGAAAGAGTCTAATTGTTATTACTTGTCAATGTGTTAACTTGTTAATAAACTGCAGCAAAAGCATGTTGACCAAATAAGACTGTCAATATGTGACATTGGACGATTCATATAATGTCTTGATTTGCATTAAGTCGCTGTGAAAACGAAATAGCCTTATTCCTGCGGGAGGAAGAATGATGTAGAGAGGTGTGGAGAGTAGGTATAGTGGAGAAATAGTTGTTTTGTCAGTTGTACCCAGATACTGTAAAGAGCTGACACGGAGTGATGCATGTGGTGTCTCGATTTAGAAAGCGCGTTCGATCGTTGTCAAAAACAAGGCTAGCCTCTACATACTCTCGTGAGAAAAGGGAGCTTGGAGAGTACATTAGTATAGTCGACACAGTCGGTGTAAGTAGAGGGGAGAAATGTAGTTGTCAGTAACTGTTTGGATTCAGAGCTTTTACTATTTACTAGAGATGACGCATGAGAGTCTCTTGACTTAAAAAGCGCATTTGATCGATGCGAAAGTTTAAAAAAGCAGTTACTTTAACCTTGTAGGAGGTTGGGTGTGGGGGAGGGGGATGTTATTACGAGTAAACGGAGCAGAAAAGGGGAACGGGAGGGCGCATGGCAATTTGGAGGGCTTGTTTAGAAAATTGCCGTCTGTTCGAGCTACCGTTACCCTTCCTGAGCTATGTTAGGACGGGAGAGGAGGGAAGTGGGGGGGGGGGGGCGGGCGGTGTTACAGCGTGAGAACATTTTCAAGAGGAAATGAGCGAAAGAGAAAAAAAAGAGGAACAGAAAATAAGTAGATGGAAAAGAGAATAGAAGAGATAAAACGTAATAGACGTAGTGCTATTTTCTTATCCTATCTATGCCTAACTCGAAGGTCGTTGGGCATGGGGCATCACAGATGATCGTTTAACCAGCGTACTCCATCTTTCTATGTCCTCAGTAACCCTCATGGCTTCGCTCAGTGTCAAGCTAGTCCATTCTCGAATGGTGTCCATAGAATAAGGTTTACACGTGAATGAAAAAAGAAAGAAAAGAGGGTGAAGTCAACGAACCGCAAAAGCATATAAGGCAGCGTTCTTGTTAATTCAATTTACCGTAAGTCAATTATTGTCCATTACGTGTTGTGAGTAATTGAAATTTCTTATAGGCTATAGGGCTTACTCAGATTTTTCCTTGGCTAGCGTTAAATTGTAGTGCAGTCTACCATTCACAATCTCTCGTTTGCTGTCAAAACGAAAGAAAGGAAAACAAACTTTCATGTTAACTTCCAGAGCTTTAACACTGAAAACCTCTTCGGACTTGTCATAAGTTTCAAAAAGCAAGATTACCTTCATGGGCAACAATTGCAACTTTAACTAATTCCAATAATGTTTGGAAATACATTTATGTATTTCTTTATTCTTGTGTGGCTGTCAAACTGAAAGAGCGTTTATTTAACACAGAACACCTCTCATTTGTTGTTAAACACAAAGCTAGACAAAAACAAAAACAAGGCAAATCTTTGAATAAACGAACGCGTAAGTTTAACGTCTACACCCACCATTGTCGATATGGTTGACGAGGATAACCATCCCAGAAAGGAGGGTGTAAGGACCTAAATCAACACTGAACCACCAGAGCAATCACACTGCTAAGATGGACAATGAAAATGGCCACTTTTTTTCTTGCCCACCAAATCTTTCATAAGATGCATACAGCAGGGCTTTACACTGGAGCGTCGTGTGTTTTACACGGTACATACGAAGTGTCGGTCACCAAGGTGTTATTGTTATACATTAAGAAATCGCTGTAGCGTGTCCACGTTGCCACTGTGTCAGGTGAGCTGGAGATGGCTACCGGCTACAGTAAGGGGAGACTTTCAAGAACCTATTGTTAGTTACAGACGGGTCACCTGACACTCTTGCTCTGACAATCCGGGTCCCCATTGTGTATCGGAGATCTCTCATGTGTCAGCATGCTTAAGCTGTGAGCCAAAAGGCTCTAATACTCAGTGTGTGGCAAGCCAGGACAGTAAGGCCCATTATTAAAATTGTTCTGTACCTTGAGCTTCAGCTTTGGCCGATGAGCAAGCTCGGGTGGTCTCGCATGTTCAGGAACCAGGTTTGCGAGTTCAATCTGGTGACACTAACATTTGCTACCAGCAAAACATTTTTTTAAATTAATCAAGGGGCTCAGTATATGTTTAAAATGTAGGATACTCCGTATTTCTCAGTTTCTTATTCGACAGCAAAGAGAATCAGTTTATTTACCTTGCTATGTTTGTATGAAGATGGTCAGAATGACGCTTCAACAGATGAATGCACAGCTTTCTTATTGCAAGATGTTCCAGTTGCAAGATATTCAGTATACTTTGATATTCTAATTAATTGTTGACTCCTGAGGCCAATTACTATGACAGTGCTGATTACTACGGTAGTACTGAAAAGAACACTCTAAAGATGGGAAAGAGAGCTTGAACGCAAATGGAGGGTGAATGGGGAAAGAAGTGATGGAACGTGTGGCCACAGTCATCTTGCTAATGAGTAGTAATCAAAGTTGGGTAGGTGGACAGTTGGAAACCGAAGAAGTGTTGTTTATAGAGATAGAAGAGCAACGGGGAGTGGCGAAGAAAGAAAAGCGATGATTTATGGAGAAAGCTTCAACTGCGTGTTTATTTATTACTAACACTTTATAAGTGTGTCTGTGAGTGGGACAGGTGTTGCATAGCCCATGTAGTAAGAGATTTAAATAGCGAGAAGAAGTGAACAAGTAAATTATATTCAGTAGACCTTTGTCCGCGAGTGTTGGTCGGTGAATTTATGTGCCATTTTTGTGTCTAGGCTTCGTCCAGTATAGGGAATGGAGAGGGGGGAGGGGGAGAACCAGGTAGTGTACAGTCATGAACAACGTGAGGAGTTTACACACTCCTTTACTCGCCTGAGGACGTTTTTTTGTTTGATCTCAGCACCTCACCTCCCCTTCACCCCTACACACAGAGCGAGCACACAACAATCAGTCCTCCGTCCTCTAGTCCATTTTCACCCACTTCCCCCAAAATCCCCTTTCCGCCTGGCCTTTGCTCTTCCTCCCCTAGCACAGGAGGGACACAGCAAGTTTAGCTTGGAGAGAGAGAAGAGTTGTAGTTGTAGCTTGTTCAGTGTTGTGGGCAGGCTAGTCTTGCTCATTGTAGGCGGCAGATTAGCTTCACACTGGGAAAGAGCAGGCTATTTTCTACTTTTATAGAAGGTTGCCTGAACTCGTGGTACTCAAAATATCACATTTAAGGTTGTTCGCACATTTTTGGACGTGTTGGTTGTGTTAATAGTGTAACAAAATGAGAAAGTAGCTTCAATGCGCCTTCTGTGTCAGTGTGCTAGAAAATCGATCAGTGAGACTGAAAGCACGAGGATAGTAGACGAAGTTGAAAAGTTGTGGACCTCTCGTATGGGTGGAAACTCGCTTCTTTTCAACAAATTAATTTCTACTTTCAGATTGAAATTGAAACCGCAGTGGAGTACTTAACTTGATCTCTTGTGTATGAAATCCATTCTAACTGAGAAGTCTTCTCACAGTCTCAGCATTTCAGATTGAGCTCGAAAGCAGGCGTTGGCGTGGAAAGTGTCAGGCTTGAAATCCTAGGGAGAAATCCCTAAGCCAAACAGTAAGGGAATTATGAGGCTGGAGCAGTGCCTTACGCGTACCACTGTATTTCTTATATCTTCAACACAAAGGAACAGTACAGCTGATTTCAACCAAGCCATGACTCAAATAAGCTGAGACCACCTTCCTGTATACACAAAACGGTGAATACTAAACCATACCTTTGTCGTGGACTACCATTGTTGGAGTAGAACCCCAACTCACAGTGACTATTGTTTCGTCAGTATTTACAGAAAGGTTCATCTGTTTGAACCAGTCCCTTGTACTATTTTCCGGAGTACTACAGCCATTTTGGAGTATTCAGCTTATACTACTGCCTTGTTTGGATCACTACCTGCACTACTGCCATCTTAGAGTATACTGTAACTGAGAATGGCATGTTGAGTGTTTGAACAAGACTGTTATGTGTTCTGTGGAGTACTCGAGAAGAGGAAGACAAAGGCTGTTTCTTTAAGTTTTTTTAGGACATTTCCTTGTTCCTACTACTGACAAAAATGGGTAAGTTTTGAAGCTAAAGCTGAAAGAAAATAATTAGTTTTGGTAGAAAATGTTCTGGTATTGTTACTGTCTGGATTATTGCATGTATATAATGCACTATCTTTCTTGTTGATGTACAAGATAGTTCTTTTCAATGTTATTATACTAATGTACAGATGAGAAATGTTGGGTTCATAATCATATGGAGTGTTGGCTGATTTTGTGAAATTCAGTACTTCTAGATAATTACTGCAGTTATTTTTTTCCATTTTACATCAACAGTGTGAATGCTGTATAATGGTTGTGTTAAAGAAAATTGATTCAACGTATATTTTGCTATACATGTATCAGGTATGAATCCTGAAACATGCTTCACTAAATCATAATTCTGTATCATGCATTTTGTACCATCCTTTTATTCTGTTGTCTAATCAGTCTGATATTAATGTCAATACTATTTTAACATTATTGATCTACTCCAATGTCTTCCTATTACTATGTTGGTTTCATCAGTGTTACATGGTGGCATCAGCACCTACATTTACATTTTTTCAGACATTTTTCTGGCAGATTTGTTTCCACTGAAAGGTGTCCATTTCATTGATATATATATTTATTAAATTACTACCAAAGAACCTCATGAAAATTGCATTAGTCATTGATCTGGTATCAAAGTCATGTACATTAATATTTCATGAAGACTTAAAAAAGAAACTACAACTAGCGCAAGAAAAGACTCATTATTTGTTAATTTATACCACAAATGAACATTTTAATTCAGGAAATTACAGTGGCCACAAAACAAAATGTATCAAACTTGGTATTTCGTGCAGACCTATTTCTGCTACAGCAGGGAAAGATCAATTCATTTATAAATACTGCCACTGTGCCGATTGAGGACATTTTTGTTGTACAAATTACAATGGTCACAAAACAAGCATTTTAAACAAATCAGTAGTATTATTTGGCAGGTATCCATTTTGTTACAGTAGAAAGGATCAGTTCATTGTTAATTACATATTAGGGCCTTTTTAGTAGACAAATTATATCCTTTCCTAACCCGTAACTCGTAGGTCGTTGGGGCGCCACAGATGATCGTTTAACCAGCGTACTCCATCTTTCTCTGCCCTCAGCAACCCTAAGTGTTAAGCCAGTCCATTCTCGAATGTTGTCCTCCCACCTCTTTTTCTGTCTCCCTCTTCTTCTGCATCCTTGCAGTTGCACCGTGCCATGCAGGATTGTCTTTGCAATGCCTGATGCTCTGGTGACGTGGCCGTACCATCTGAGTTTCCGTTTCCTCACCACTGTGAACATGTCATGTTGTGCAATGGTTTGTGTGATGATCTGTCGGACTTCGTCGTTGGTGATGTGCTTGGTATAGAAAATGCCCAGAAGTCTTTTGTAGCACCTCATCTCTATGCTTTGTATTCTTCATGGTAGGTCTGCTGTGAGGGTCGATGATTCGCAATCGTACTGGAAAGGGAGCGCCGCACCCTAACCTTGGAGTGTAGACTGATGGTCCTGTCTTTCCAAATGGGCTTCAACCTTGTCAAGGCAGCAGTTGTTTGTGCGATCCTGGAGAGGACTTCCTGTCGGGATCCATTGACTGATTCAATGGCATCTAAATATTTGAAGCTATGCACTGTTTTTAGGGATTGGCCTTGGACTTTGATGTCGGTGTTGATGTCATTGGTGTTGTTGGTCATCATTTTGGTCTTCTCTGCACTTATTTCCATTTCATAGGCGTCAAGCCTCGGTACCAGCTGTTCAAGTTCTTGTTCCTCTCCAGCCAATTTATCAATGTCAGCCGCAAAACGGAGGCTGGAGATTGATCTTCCCCTATGCTGACTGTGTCTTCGTGATCTGCAAAGGCATCTAACATAATGCGCTCTATGACAATGTTGAAGAGTGTTGGAGAGAGTAGGCATGCATCCTTTGACGCACGCCGATCGTTGTTTTGAACCAGTTCCCGATGGCCCTGTTGTGGAGCACTGCACTGGTAGTCTTGTCATATTTTTTGTAGGAATATGTGTATGCGTGCCTGAGTGTAAGAGAAAGAAAGAGAGAGAGAGAGAGAGAGAGAGAGAGAGAGAGAGAGAGAGAGAGAGAGAGAGAGAGAGAGAGAGAGAGAGAGAAAGATAGAGATGTTGTTAAATATAAAACATGAAATCTACCATTGTCCAACACCAAATAATATTCCGATTGTTGTATCTATTACATGTCAATTGGCGAAATAAATTCCTGTTATCCTGTTAGGCTTTTGATGACTTCAATAATGTTAGAGTTGATGTTGTACACTCTCATGGTTGCCCACAGAGCTGCATGCCAGACTCGGTCAAACGCTTTCTTGAAGTCAATAAACACATGATACAGATGTTGTTTGTGCTGTAGGTATTTCTCGCAGATTATTCTGAGGTTGAAAATCTGTTCAGGGGTATTTCGCCCTGCCCTGAATTCTGCTTGTTTTTTTTTTTTTAGCTATGAATGATTTGTTCAGCCTGGGGTTTAAACCTGTGGGATAAAATTTTCAGGAGGATCATGCTGGGATGTCTGATGAGGCTGATGGTGCGGTAATTTTCAAACTCCTGAAAGTTACCCTTTTCGGGAAGAGTGATGACAAGCGACTGGGTCCATGGTATAGGCCCTCCCCACTCTGCCAGATCCTTTTACAGATAATGATGAGGGCGTCAATCATCGATTCTCCTCCTGCTTGAAGCAATTCTGCGGGTATGTTATCCACTCCCGCTGACTTTCCCTTATTCAGCGATTTCACTCGGAGAATTGAGAGAATTTCTCCTTTTTCTGTGTTCTGGGGGACATGCTAGAACTGATGGGGCTCCGTTTGGTGTGTCCATCTATTAAAGACTTCTTGTTCTTCTGTAAGGCATTTTCCAGACTTGCTTTGGATCGTGAAGACCTTGGGCTGTTTAACACTTGTCAGCTGCTTCAAAGTCTGGTAGACCTTCTTCTTGCTGTTGTACTTGTTCAGACTGTTCTCAGTTCCTGACATTGATCTTCTATCCAGTTCTACTTAGCTGTGCGCATGCCTTTTCGGATGTCATTGTTGATTTTTCTTAGGTGTCAGCTCGCTGTGAGGTGTTCTTTTTCTTTTCATATCTCTTCGTTTGTCTCACGGGTCCAAAAGTTCAGGTGTGATCCACGGTTTCTTCTTTGGGCGGAATCTATCACAGCTGAGTTGAAGGTGGTGGCCATGGTGTATACCTACTTCACCAGCTCCCAAAATGAGCAGTGGTGCAAATTACAATGGTCACGAGACAGGAAATGAGGAAATATAGGTCAGTAGAACTGACGCTCTTTTGCAAGGCCTTTTCTAGGCAAACTTGTTACAACCGAAAAAAAGTGTCATCATTCATAATTACTGCAAGCAATGAATAACCTTTGTATTGTGTAAATTGCAATGGTCACGAACGTGGATACTCGTTGCGAGAATAAAAATCTGTTCCTCGCATGACAACTCAGAAACGCGTTACAGACTATGCTCCTTTAACATGAAACGTGTGAGACAAGCAGCATGACCTGGTACCTTGCTAATGGAGCTCTTTATTCCTGATCAATAACCACCCACTCTCGGCCCTCTTCTACTCTTCCGGCCGTCCACCCTAAAACATCATTCACCCACCTCGCTCTGTCTGTCATCCTTTTCTTTAGTCCACATACACAACATCCATTCACGTCAAATGCAGGTACCACCAGGTTCACACCGTCAATGATGAGGTTTGTTTAAATCGAATCTTATTTTATTTAGTGTAGTGTAAAGTTCTGTAAGTACCAGTATCGCCAAGCATATCTATTCTGATCCCATTTAACTATGTTTTATATTGAATACTACGTTTGGTATACTGTAATTAGTTTCCATGAGGTGTTCAGTATACAGTTCTGATGCTAAACTCGAAAGCATTGAGAACTAACCTAGGCTAACTAGTCACTTTTAAATACTCTGAAAATGTTTGACATGCACGACATTTAGAGTTTTAGTTACTGTTAGAGTGTTTTTGCAGAATGTTCACTTAAATTAAAAGAATACATTCTTGCTTTAGAGTATAAGAACTGCTTTTGACCTCCTCCCATTCTTTTAACTATGTACTGTTGTACACCATCATCTACAAACCTCACCTACCAGGTACAAAAGTGTACAACATCAGCTTTCGCCAGCAGACCAGAATATAGTCTGGCAATGCAGAGTATTCAGGCACTTCAAAGACATTAACATAATGTCTGTTGTTAGCAGTATGCAGTCCTAGACTCTGGCGGCAGCAGCAACAACAGCAGCCATACCTGGGCTTGTTGGCAGTTTTCACAGGCACATTGTTGATGTGATGTTCAATTATTTACTTTGAACTTCTGCCATTGTGGTCTGTAGAGGTATGGACAAGGCAGTGCCGACAGTGGCTACAGAGATGGGCAAAGTGTAGGCTCCCAAGGCCCCAACCTGAGATATTCTGTGCTTTCAACTTTTTAATAAAAATAACTTGACAAGCTTCAAAGTTAAACGTATTTCACTACCAGTCCATAGAATTTGAGGTTTAATTGATCGATTTAATTATATTAATAGTAGAAATTGGAAATATTGCAACTCAACAATATTCGTAGTCTTCCTTTGGTCTTCATGAGTTAACATTCTTCGCAGGTAAAATGGTAAACTCCTAAGCATTTTAATGCTTGTCCCTAACTAAGGTTATAACATTTCCTCTTCCCTGGATGCTGAAAGTGTACAGAAAAATCCATAATTTCTAAAATTCCTAGTTCCCGTGCCTTTATGTGGGCGAGGCTGGATAAATTGTCCTGCTGGGTGTGGAATTGTGATTGCTTTTCCGTTTTAGCTTATGATGTCTCATAGGCAGCTTGCATTTTTCTGTGTCACGGACCTGACTATTAATATTATTTAATTAAAAGTTATCATCAAGATAAGGATAGCAGTTTCTGGTGTCTATGTGAAGCCTCGAGTGTCTGTGTCAGGTGAACTAGTACTAACTAAATGGTAGCAGTAGTGATACTAAGGTAATAAGTGCTCAATCATTACTACTGCTAGTGAGTGCGTCCATTGGCAAGTCACATGAAAATGGAGAAAATACCAGAGACTATTGATCGTGTAAAAGCTTGTTGCTGATGCTGAATGAAGCAGTGGTGTTGGCAGTTTTAGGGATTGCATTTTGAAGAGATCTATCAGTTTTGTTTGTTTGTTTTTAAATTTTGAATAACTCCTGTTGTAGTAAAGGTAAAATAATAGAATTTACGTGAAGAAATAGCTCATCGTTGGCGTTGCCACAATGAACGTTAATTATTATGAAGTGACTTGATCAAGATAAACTAGAAGTACAGTATTCGGTCACTGACTTTGTCTCAAATATGAATCTGTATATTAAGGCAACATTCATTGGGCTGTACTAAGAAATTTCTTCTAAGTTACATTGTTAAAGGTGGTAGGTAGATTTGTGAAAGAGCATGTTATGTAGAGGATGTACTTTTCGTTCCTGCAATGGAGTATTTTTACATCGAGAGCTGTCTTGCTGTAGTTTGAATTTACAATGTCTTAAGGTAATTTGTATTTTGGGATAGCATGTTGTGGACATTTTGATGTCAAATTTTAATTATGTGTGCGGATGAATACTACACCTCTTTATTATCTCAAATAAGGAATTTACACAATCCTGTACGTAGGATTTTGTTTTATACATAGTACTGCCCATGGGGAAATTACGTTTTTGTCTTAATATTAAGCATTGCTCAATGTAGTACAATATGTTTTTTAATGTGAAGATGCGCACTTTCTGAAGTTGATAGCTTTCAGCTAATTATTGCTTATAGCGATTGAGAACAATCAGATTATACCACAATATTCGAGATAGTTTCTGCAAGTGCAATTGTGTCGGGTTGTCAGATGGCTAAGAGTTTACTGTTGTTGTTTTTTTCGGTGAGTGGGGGATGTGGGGCGATCGTGAGTTCGTGCGTATCCATGGACTTTACTTAACCTTAATATTTTCTAGCATCAACCCATGAATTTTCCTACTATACACAATTGATCGGTGGAAATTTCCAGAGCAAGAAGAGAGCAAACTCCTCATGAAAATGCCATGATGATGGCTATGGATCCACTTTGATTTCACCTGTGCTTGTTTGCTTTCTCTTCACGTATCATTTAGGAAGACAAATATCCCACAAGCCCAGATAATTCAGCTGCCATAGCAACAGTTTTTGCCAGTAATTTGATCAGTTTATTGGCAGCTGTGCAAAGTTTGTGCAGAATCATAGTTTGTGTAACTTCAGCGTTTTAATTTGTTTATTAACGGGTGTACGTTTTTGTTTTCTTTGGTAATGATACAGTGGAACCTCCGGTATACGACCGTCCAAAATCTGAGAAAAGACGGTCTTATAATAGAGGTGGTCTTATACCGGAAACAAGGGGGGGGGGGGGAGGGAGGTGTCAGGCTCGGAGGGGTATGTAGTCATAATTTTCACACTCACCAGCATGTATTCTCTGACAAAGGAAACTGTAAAATATGTTTCATTTTTAGCTTTGTCTTTTATTCACAACTTCAAAAATAACGGATTGTTTCTTCTTCTTGCCTCCACGAACCACTGCCAGACGCGTTCATCCAAGTCTGTCAGTGCAGAAGCTCTCAGTTTCGATGTTTTCCTTTCGCCACTTTCTCCACTCTCCCGTCGTAGTTTCACAGATTCCTTATCCTTTATGATGAGCTGAATTTGGGTCTTCCCAACGTCTAATCTTCTTGCAATAGACAAACAAACATCCCCCTTTTCACTTCTTTCAATCACCTTCATTCTCTTTGCCAAACTCAAAACTTTCCTCTTGCGCGACGCCATTTTGACAAGCCAGTGTAGGCGAGTAATGTCCCTTACTTGCGAACCGGAAATAGCAGACAACAGCAGGCGTACACTAACATGCGAGAAAATACGAAAGGTACAGACAATAAATTAACTGATAGCTCTTTTAAATTGCCTAAGACGGTCGTATAAAGGGCTTAAGACACGGTCGCTGGTCGTATAAACGAGGTTGTCGCATACCAGAGGTCATTTATTATTGGAAGTAAATCCGTCAGAAGATTTCAGGTCACATAACGGAGGGAGTCGTATACCAGAGAGACGGATACCGGAGGTTCCACTGTATTGAGTTCCGAGTTCTGGTCATGTCAAGCTTTATGCCTGATAGTGTATAACTCGTTCATTGTGATAGCAAGTTATCTCGTAGTGTGGGTACATCAAATCATCATCATATAGCATGGGAACGTTTCTGTGACAGGTCTGTGTATTAGAGGAAGTAAAGACAATTGTCGTTCGTTGGGTAGAATTTTATTTCACACATTTTCATTTTGTGAAATTGTTATGTCTTGTGTTTCTTCAGTGTAGTTTAAAATAAAATATTATTCTTTTTATTACTGTGTACAATTTAATGCAAACTTCACTTGAGATTTTTTTTAAATTCTATAGATAGTGATAGTAGTGGAGATGAATCGAAACATATTTGTGTTTAAAGTTCTATGAACGTAAGTCTTAGTCAAACAAGTGATTAACGTTTACTTTCATTTTTAAATTATAAATAAAATAAAATAAACAACACTCACAGTCTAGTCAGACACACAAGCAACACACGTTATAGCCTAAAACTAGTAGTGTTTAATAAGTAGTGCTAATAGTCACGTTAACTTTAAGACATGGGCTGTGGTGACCAAGAAACCGAAGCTGATACGGTTTGCGGTAGAATTTTTTAACATTAACATAACTTTACGGTCTGAATGACTAATGAGTGGGTAAAGGGTTGGTTAATCAATACTAATGATAAATGGTCCGATGTCATGGTGTGTAAGGCACAGCATAAAACTATCCATCTATGCCAACTTGACATTTTAAGTAACTTATTTGGTTAATTTCCTCACTGTAAAATAAGTACCGACCGTGTTATTACATTTTTAATCCATTTTGGAAGGTTGTCTGAACTAATAGTCATGTTCAGCGTTTACTTGGCTTAATAAAATAAGTGTTTTGAATTCATGACAAAATTTGCTACAACAAGTTATACATCCAAGCAATTGATTTAAAAAAATTAGTTAATAGCTTTACATCTGCCTATACATATCGTTACTGGACAAAAACTAGTTTAAAATGTGTTCTTATCTATAAATAACAAATACATTGAGTACAGTACAACACAACTTCATTATCTAATATAACCAGAAATGTTCCTTTAGCCCGTGTATGTGCATACATGTGCATGTACATTACAGTAGTAGTAGGAGGAGGAGGAAGAAGAAGAAGAAGAAGAAGAAGAAGAAGAAGAAGAAGAAGAAGAAGAAGAAATTATATAAGTTACAAATTTAAGGGGCTTCAAGACACTTCATTTGAAAAACTACACTTCAACACAAAGGTTATTATCGTTATAAGTTTACACTTTATGTGTTTTCTCGTTTGAAAACGATACTGAAAGAACCGTACAGATTACAATACTGTCACGTATTTTATTCACTTTCGTTCCGCTGTTAACTCTGTTCAAGCCTTTGACTTTGTGTCAATGTATACTAGTAATTTAACAACGCATTTTACAGGAAATATAAAAGGTTTTTGTAGACATGTGTGATATGTGTCAGATAACGGTAGGGGCTTGGTTGGTGAATTAAATATGAAAATGCGGAACAGTCATAAAGTTCTCTAAACTTTGCCTGGCAGTCGGGACGTCTGTGGTTTTCTAGTTTGAAGGTAACTTCTACTTGTGTCTAAGCATTATAGCGTTTTGCTGAACGTAGCACGTCTCTTCCTTCAAACAGTTATTGGTACATTGACAGTAACTATATATATAATTTTTTTTACATTATTAACCCCTTTTTTCTTCTCTTTTAAATATTTTTTTAAAGGAATTAATTTGTAAACATAGAATATCCGATAAAGCTCAAATTTTGTACGCTTAAAGTATTGCCTAAAGTATTCCCCCTATGTACACCACTACATTTATATCAGGTAAGCTGTTGTCTGAAGTATTTATTCTGGAATCTATTTGTGAATCGCACTACAAGCTACAAGTAGAGTCTGGAACCCACACAGATGTTTATTCTCCAAACTCACCCTGCGGCTAATGCTGGCATTGGGACAGGTGCAGTGTGCTATTATTATCATCAGTTAGTAGCACCTGGCCATTCTGTATTCTTGAATTCCACTGTTCTCTTCGATGAAAAATCTAGATTATGACAGCACATTGGAATCACCGGGCTGGCCCAGATCTCCAGAATTTAACCCACACCAAAGATGTGTATGGCATACCAATGTGCGGACTATATAATATGTTTTTCAAATCGTTACCTCTGAAATAATATATCATCGCCACTACATCCTTCATGCATACAATCTTCTTCTCCCCCCCCCTCTTCCCCCCAGAAAATATGAGGCAAGGACACAGTTCACCTGGATGCCTATCATTTTTGAAGTACGTCTGTGGGTTCTTGGATTGTGGTTACCAGAAAGGAACATGTCGTTGCTATGGTGATGAAAGATGAACACCAACTGATATTGTACTGTTTGTATCGTCCTGCACATCGCAGGCTATTGTATAACCTTAATGACTGTCACTAATCTGGTATCATCATCATTAAATCCTTCATGCATACCAATGTGCAGACTATATAATATGTTTTTCAAATCGTAACCTCTGATATTTATATATAATCGCCACCACATCCTTCATGCATACAATCTTCTTCTCCCCCCCCCTCCCCCCAGAAAATATGAGGCAAGGTCACAGTTCACCTGGATGCCTATCATTTATGAAGTATGTCTGATGTGGGTTCTTGGATTGTGGTTACCAGAAAGGAACATGTCGTTGCTATGGTGATGAAACCTATTGGACCTCTAATAGTAAGTCTAAGCCAGAATAAAGTGACTTTTGCTTGCTGAGGTAATTTAGTACTTATTATAAACTTACATTATAGTGGGATGACTACTCAGTGACTCCATCTTGTTTTCATTTGTGAAACAATTTAGTTTTTGTTTGTTTAAGCGGGAATTTGAATGACCACAACAGACTGTGACAAGAGAGATATTTTTCCCTTCAATATGAGTCAACGAGGATATTCTTCACATAGACGTAGACAGACCACTGCTCGGCGACGCCGTTTATCATTTCTAGACATGATAATGCTTGGCTGCCCTTTCAACAAAAATCAATTTGGCCTGATTCTGTTGTAGATAGTCTATTCTACCGTAGTGGATTCTTTCGTTGAGAGTTCGCGGGACCACTCTGGGTTTCATTGACCTTTGAGACCTTTGCTGGATATGATTCAGGCAATTGCCGTTGCAGTCTCTCGTGCCCTGTGTGCATAGTATTTGGGTTGCCGTGTTAGTCTGAAGCGATAATCCCGTGAATCTTATCATTGGCTGCCACAGTACGATTAGTGTGGGAGATCCCACAATCTGCAATAAATTAAATGTTATACTTCATGCTGCGACAGCAACAGTCCTATGACTGAAAGTGGTTGAAATGCTATTAAGGTAAATAGAATTAGGAGTCGAGAGTGTAGCATGTCAACCGTTATAAATTGCGATGTTGTATTAGTGTAGTTTATAACCTGTGCAATAGTTTTGCAAGACTTTCAATATACTAAAATTACCGCGTATTTAAAAAAATTTACGTGTGCAAATAGTTATTTTATAGTAATAAAAAAACCACAACTAAGTTTGATGTTAACAGAACTAAACGTGGTGCCACATTTCATGACATTCGTATTCTGTACCACACACGCACACACACACACATATAGATAGATAGATAGATAGATAGATAGATAGATAGATAGATAGATAGATAGATAGATAGATAGATAGATAGATAGATAGATTAGATAGATTAGATAGATAGATAGATAGATAGATAGATAGATAGATAGATAGATAGATAGATAGATAGATAGATAGATGAAGGTGGTTGGGGCACCACAGCATACTCCATCTTTCTCTGTCCTCAGCAACCCTCATGGCTTCGCTCAGTGTCAAGCCAGTGAGTCCATTCTCGAATGTGTGTCCTCCCACCTCTTTTTCTGTCTTCCTCTTCTGCCTCATTGCACCTTGCCTTGCGGGATGGTCTTTGCAAGGCCTGATGCTCTGGTGACGTGGCCATACCATCGGAGTTTCCGTTTCTTCACCACTGTGAGCATGTCATCGTGTTGTTTAATGGCTTGTGTGATGGTCTGTCGGACTTCGTCGTTGGTGATGTGCTGGGCATAGGAAATGCCCAGAAGTCTTCTGTAGCACCTCATCTCCCTGCTTTGTATTCTTCGTTGTAGGTCTGCTGGGGGGTCCATGTTTCGCAAGCGTTTAGGAAGGTGGACATGTATATTCAGTATTTTTATTGTTAGTCTAGTGGTAATGCGGGAAATTAGTGTGCAGTTGACACTAAATGGGTTAGCCAGCCTACTGCGAGAAGGGATCCAGACAATAGGTTTGATACTAGCACTACATTAGTCATGCTGCATAATCGTGGCACGTCATTAACCTTCTATACTTCATATGTTCTGTAGAGCTATGTTTCTGATAGAACTACTACGTACTTGACTATAGTTAAGCTGTCTGTACTAGTAGCAAACAGGACCATGGTTATTATTACTAACTTACGTTCATGAATATATATCCATATGAATAAACTTTAATGAGTTATATGTCAAATCCCATTTTTAGATTAAGGGCAAGGTTGTCCAATAGCCAGGGCTTAGTACTCTCCTTGTCTCAGTAATCTGACGTGTCAGTAGTGCTGGCAGATTTCATTAGATTTGTGCCTGAATTTGCTGGGCGGTGGGCAAGTGGCGAGCAGAATTCCATTAAGCGGCTTTTTCTTCCATGTGGTCAACCCACGGTGGTAAATCTTGTTGTTCCTCCATGTAGTGTACACTGAATCATACCACCAAAAACTTTTGTTAATGTGCCCCGTTGCTCAAACTTTTATTGTGACTGTCTGTGGTCAGAGTCGTAAACCTTCTTCAGTTAACTCTCGTATGCTCTCACTGTCTGATCAACGGAGATAATCTGAAAAATTTAACATTCATTGTTCTTGGGAACTGCTGAAGGCTTCGTTAGAAATGGTCTATCAGAGTTGTAAATTTTGGTAATGATTCCTCTACGTTTACACTTGAATAATACGGCTTTATAGATAGGTGAATCTCTAATACTTTCGCGCACTCTCTTATCTTCTCTGATTATTTGTAAAGTTTAATCCTGTTCATGCGTTTTATATTATCACCGAGGAATATATTTGAGATGAGGTGCACCTACTGATATTCTATAACAGCATATCTAATTTGCTTCTTTAAATTTATTCTCCAAGTTATGCTCAGAAAACATTACTCATTTTAATTATTATGGCCAAAGCCTTTAGGTAGTGTACAAAGTTATGTTTTCTGCGCACTCGTAGTTTTCTTATTTCCAAATACGTTGGTGAACACTCCAGACTATTTAGTGTAGACATTAATTTTAGATTTAGATTTTAGATTTTAAGATTATTTTTAGATTTAGATTTTTAGATTTTAGATTTTAATGCTTTATTGTCCCTTTTTATCGGGAAATTCTGCCTGTGGCGCGCCCAAACCCAACCTACCTAACATTAGTTGTGATTTTTGAAATTTAGAAATTCTTTAAATTTTTGAAATTTTTTGAAATTTTGCTGGGGGAGCAAACCGGAGTACCCGGAGAAAACCCTCGAGACGTTGCCCGAGTCGAAAGTAAATAATATTCGGAGAAACATAACGCCCCGATGCAGGATCGAACCCACACCTGTCAGGCGCCATTGGTTTCTGGCCTGTGGACAAGGCAAGTTAGTCCCGCCTTAGCCCACTTGGCCACAACGCACCTCATCTCATTATTTAGTCAGAATTGATGTTTTTCGAACTCAAGATAAATTTATATTTTAATCCCTTCTGCTTTTTTGTAACTCACAACTTATTTCCAGCGCCCTTTTTGTAATTTTCTCCGCTTCCCAAAACTACAGAAATCAACCGCCATGAGTCACACTGCAATATCAGTTCATCAAGTTAGTACTAGCTGGAGTGGTTTTCGTTCCCTTCTCCTGTGCGATCGGCCTTTTCACTCTCAACCTTAATCTGGTTTCATTAATTTCAGAATGCTCCTTGTAGAGAAGCCAAGGTCACGGTGACCACAGACCAATGAGATCACAACTGCAATTAATTTGGGGTTTAAAGCTTTTTAAGGGTCGCATATTTATTAATTTTGATTTAGAATTGCTTAATTCTTTTGTTATGGGCTGGGCGTGAGTGTGATCAGGTTTGATATCTTAACGAACACCTTCTGTGCAGGTTCCATTTCATTATTTAATATAATATTATTTGAGTCAAACGTCGTTAAGTGTTCTTGTCGTGGGCAACGTTTCCGCCGGTGAACTTTTGTCCGTCTGTTACTGTAGTGAAGAAGGGAGGTCAGAGGTCTTGGGGGTGATTCCCATGAACTATATTGTGGAGCGAGTGATTTCCATAAAAACCCTAACCACAACCCTGGACTATGCAAATAGGGAAGACCTGAAAGTGAATTTAAGGGACAACTGGTGTGCCAAGAGACCACGGAATATCTGAGACCGTTTGAATAGTCTTCACAAATAGGCGGATACCATTCTGAGAGTCTAATAATTTAACCAAACGCGATTCACTCTATTCTGAGTAGCTAGTCGCCTTGAATAATGTGGTACCATAGACATCTGTGACCATAACCCAGCTTTCTTTGTGGTCCTAGACCCTTAGTGTAGTTTTGGACGATTGCCCATTGAGTGTGGCCACTCATTTTCTGGCCTGACAGGTGGTCAGACGGCTTTCGAGTCCGTGCTGTTGTCCACTTGTGCAAAGGCCACGGTCAGCGGTGTTGACACTATTGACAACACCATTGACAGCTTGGTGGACCTTTTGGCCACAGCTGGCTAGCTAACACTGTAGTAGAAGTAGCACAAGAAGTAGAACTAACCCTGAAGGACTGGTAATTCTATTTTGGGTTTGTAGGCCTACTGATTATATAAATCAATGGTTTTTAAAGACCTGTATAATGCAGATAAATATTAATATTTAAAGTATTTATTGATCAACGGTGTTCTGTATACAGAAAATTCTGAAACTTCATTTAGTTAACCAAAAACTTAGTTTAAGATTCCCTTTATTGTGGACGATTAAAGTGCTTAAACATAAAAATATATTAATACATTATATTAATTTGTAATTTAAGGGAAGAATAACAGCTATATTTATAGTTGATATAATAACATGCGAGTTGTTCACTAAACAACTGGAAATGGTTGGATTTAAATTGATTGGACAGGATTGGAATGGATAAAAGTGAAACTTTGCTAGTGATCCTACAAAGTAACTTAAACGAATAATAGAATGCAAATTCCAGAATCTGTTCACTCAGTCCCTCAATACTTAATTTACACATCTACTAATTAAATTGTTGTTGACACCCTTGTCTGTTTCATATCTCTTCTCTAGAGCTGTGTTCTGTCTGCCCCGAGACAGAATCAATGCAGAACATTGTGGTAAATCATTACATGTCGAACACTCGTGATTTGCAATTCATGAATCTCCCAAGCTTACAGGGACGCGATCCTCTGTTGAATAATAAGATATATTCCAAGTAAGGAACCTATCGATTTTCGCAAAGCACTTGTCGATCTGTCGCGGTCTGACTGTTTTGTTTCTTATTTAGTGTAGAAATTGATTTTTGGCGAAATATTTGTATACAAGTTTTTGTGTGTTTTGTTGTTGTTGTAGAAAATTTATTTGTTTTGGCAAAGCACCTGCTTTGCTAAATTTTATGTCACGTTTTATTGAAGAAATTGATTTTACACTTGTTAGTGTCGAGTTGTTTACAAGTCTATCTGACTGAAACTAGTGACATAACTCAATGTGCTTTTGACTAGAGATTGAGATTAGTTGTACTGAATATTTTCCAGGTGTTCTTGTCTTATATGTTGGATGGAACAACAACGGAACTTTTATCAGGAAACTATGCATAGTCAGGCTATTGTTTTCCTTCCTACAGAGGAAAATCCCACAAAAGAGCATGTCTTCAATATCACAATGCAGGTGGTGCTCATCTCTCTCTCTCTCTCTCTCTCTCTCTCTCTCTCTCTCTCTCTCTCTCTCTCTCTCGGGTGCATACCTTGGCTTGCAAAATATTTCTCAACGTACCCTACATAGGAGTACCCAACAAGTTTATTTATGGAGAGACCGGATGCTTCCCACTGTATGTTAACAGTGGTGTAAGGTGCATAAAATATTGGCTAAAGCTTCTAAAATTAAATTCAGAGAGGCTACCCAAGCAAGCATACCAGATGCTAATTAATTTAGATGATAGGGGAAAATCATGCTGGGTAACTAACAAAGTTAAAAACACCTTATTTTCTCTTGGTTTCGCTAATGCTTGGGCACAACAGATCGTTGGGTGCGAAAATACTTTTGTTAGCCTAGTGAAACAGAGAATGAAAGATACCTTTATACAAGAATGGGATAGCTCTGTTTCGTCAAAAGAAGCTTATAAGAATTATAGAATGTTTAAAGAAGTTTATCAGACTGAAGATTATCTTGATTTTATGCATATAAACTGTTTTAGAGATTGTTTAATTAAGCTCCGGCTTGGTGTTCTACCTTTGAAGGCCTCATTCTTTAGAATAATGTTTAACGAAACAGAAGGAAATGAATTGTGTACATACTGCAATGTTGTGGAAAGCGAAGATCATTTTATTTCTTATTGTTCTCTGTATGATGACTTAAGAGCAAAGTATCTGACGTTTTTTGTCCAATCTTATCAACATGTTTTGCAGAGAGGATCAAAATTTTGTATGTGGCGATTAAGCTTTTTCGTTTTTCATGCACTAAAGTTACGAACCGAATTTTACGAGAGGATGACATAATAGGATACACCATTATAATGATGACAGAATTATATGTCCATTGAACTTTTAACCTACCACGTGACCAACCATTTCTTCTATGGGCTGATGGCCCGAAGAAGTTTGAGTTTGTAATGTGTAATTAATATTATGCTTTTTGGAAAAGTAAACGGACGATGTCCAAACGTCAAACGTCTCTCTCTCTCTCTCTCTCTCTCTCTCCCTCTCTCTCTCTCCCTCCCTCTCTCTCTTTCCACATTCTCACAGACATCCTGACTATTAAAATATGCTGACTTGCTACTTCTGAGTTCAAATCCATTGGATACCGAAATAAACCAGTAAATCTGATCTGAGCCTCGTACGTTATTCACGTATTTTTTACCCCTCGATCAATGTGGAGCGCGTCTGTGACAGCGTAATACCTAACCAGCCATGTGTTCGTCGCAAAATGATCATTGGGTGTCTGTCTCAATCTTTCCATTATTATCAGGACAAATTGGAATTGGAAGGAGAATGGGAGGGGGGGGGGGATAAAAAGTTGTTTACGACGCGAGTAGCCAGTCTGAGAGAAAATCTTATTGACTTCATGGAGAAAATGAGAGAAATGAATTTATTGGTAGGTATTTTTGTAATGGAAATTATATGGAAGCATTGTCGAAGGTCGACGATATTTCAAAGTGTATCTCGTAATTGAAATTATTTTGCGAAAAAAAACCTTCAACCGTTATCTCATTATCCCAAATTTGCAAAAGAAAACAACGTTGTCTTACGTTGTGAAAGGAAAAGCACTTCAGAGAATGAAAGATACTTTCGGAATACAAGCACTGTCAGGGATATCATTTCAAAATACATCGTAAACGGAAAGTTCCACAAAAGAAATACTCTACCTCACAAGCTCTTGACGTTATTTGGTGGATTGATTCGTTTTCTGTGCATTGACAGCAGCGTTGTCATGGAAACAACAGTTGATCGTTTTTGCAGATCCAGGGCCAAGCTCATTGTCGATGGGATGACGTTTGTGTCGGAAACTTGTTTTTGTCGCAGTACTTTTTTGTTTGTTTTTGTACTTGGCGACTTGACATACTGGGAATTATTTATGTGCGTGTGACAGGCTTAATGTTGAGCTTTGGTGATTTGTTATATGTCTGTTTTGGAGTTGGGACCCCTGTTGTGGTCGCTTGATTGAAATAAAGGGTTTGAAACTTATCTGAAATTGATAAAAATGTGGTAATGTAAAAAAAACGAACCAAAAACACCCCAGTTTAATCATTGTCATTTAATTTACACTACACAGTTAAAAATGAACAGTTTAGCACGGTCTGTCATATCACACAATTGATGAGTTGTTGAAGTCCGAAAGTTGTGGGCGGAGATGCAAATAGAAAGAAATTGTGAAAGTGGTATTTAATTTGTAAAAGTTATTTGTAAAAAATTGCAAGGGCTAAAATACTATATTATTTTGTTATTGAATAATGATTGAATACTTGACAGGATGTTGAGAATCACCGTCACTGCCATTACAGGAACGATCGATATCTACTGCAAAGTTATGGTAAAGACAATCATAGTTATTATTTATTAATCTGACAATGACAAAATTCCTCTTCCATGGTATCAGACGGGATGATTCAGAGATGTCATTATGGGTGTTCCCGCTAATCCCCTGATCATACCTTTCCTCACTTCTGGTGTCACGAATCTTGTTTTATGCCATTGACTTTTGTGACTTGCCTATAACTGCTAATGGGGTTTAGCAGGAGACTGTTACATGTTACTTGTTATTGCTGTGACGTGTGTTAAATTAGCGTTCTCTGCTTAATAATAAGAATTATGAGTATATTATAACACTTGCATTGCTGTTTTACTTAATATTATTCTGAATACATACATAATATGATGTTATCAAGTTGCGATGGGATTATTGTGTTTATCGTCATCCGTGCATGCGTGTGTATATCTGAATTTTATTTACAACTCTGGCATTGCAGCTATATGTTCCCATTTAGTTTTTTGTTGTTTTTTATCATGATAATGTGTGGAGTTGTGTTTTCAGGATTTTGCCCGTTATACAGTCTTGTGCTTTCCTCTTGCAGGTCTTGCAAGATACCCACACCTACCTCTAGTATTTCTAACTCGTATTTTTTAATAATCAGTTAACTAGAGCATCTGTTAATAAAAAGTATAAATACAAATCTTTACTGTTATAATTTTGCAAATGCAACCACAAAACTTAAGGTGTCGTTTTCTACCTTTGTTACAGCGTCACCAGACGGTAGTCCAACGTTAACAGTTCGTGATGTGATCATCATCGCCTGTGTCTGCGCTCTCATCATTATCATTCTTCTTATCATCCTTGTCTGTTTTATCTGTCGTCGTAGACGAGCACAAGGTGAGTACAATTATTGTTGTAGTGTTCATTGAGGAACAGCTATCCGTTCGTAGAGGAACAGATATCCTAGATCCTATCCGGATAGGATAGCTGTTCCTCCACGATCAATAGGCGAATATTTAGTATAATAAATTATTAGCAGAATAAATTATTTCCTGCTGTATCTGATGACCCCGATAACGATCTTTGGTGTTAAGTACACAATCTACTATCAACCATTCTACTATGCTCCCATTATACTATTTTAGTAATTCATTGTAACAGATGTTTCTGAATGCTAATGCAAAAACGTTTTTGCATGAGATCTAAAGGTCACTATACAATATTGTATTCATAAAATGATTCAGTTCATTTTGGAGGAAAAAGAAGTAAAATGTCTTTGGTGCATGTTTATAAAACAGAAAAGCTTAGTTTAATTGTAATTGTGTGAGGAACAGCTACCTGCTGCCAATACCACTGTTCTCGTATAGATTTGATAAATTATAAATTAATCTGTTTCAAGCATGATATATTCAGTGTTATTACGCTTGTAATCCATTCTGATTCGCATATATTCAATTAAAAGTTTATCCAGAAGTCCTTTTAGAATTTGTGTTTAAATATTTTTAACTTATAATGTAAGTGTTAAAAGTTAGATAAATGCATGTTCACTAGGAGTAGGATACTCAGTTCATTTATTTTAGTGACGTTTGTTACAAGTCAAGTAAAAAGATCTGTATTACCTCATTGGAGGATTAATACTGCACATTGCACATTACATTGTAAATCATCGTCACACAAAACCAACTCATCTTAGCAAAATCAGCATGCATGAAACCTTCCGCATTTTTCAAGTTTTTGTTTTGCACTATGATGAATCACTCTAACCTGTCTCCCAAGTTTTTAAAGCTGTTTTTCTTCTTCTTTGACCTCTGTGTATTTTCAAAAGGTTTTCCATCTAAACTTCGGTCATTGTTTGATGTTTTTATACTGGTTGTCTACCATGATAAATTCCGCGAACAGATCTGCCAATATTTTAACTTCTAAGGGTTCTGATTATAAGAAGATTGCGACCACTGTGGTATCTTCTGGAACGAAAAAGTAGACATTCTAGCCAAGAACGGAGCACAGAAAATTAAATGCATCTTTCAGCATCCTGAACTTGAGCTCTCTGCTCATGAAATGATATCTTTAATTGAAAATTACATGCGTTCAGCTTTAAGTTGTGGAGCTCCAGACTTTATTTGTTCAAGACACATAAGTAGGATTATTCACAAATTGAGGGTGAATTCGTGGAATACCAAGTTTTCTAAGAATATTTTGTGTGTTTGCTCGCAAAGATTATCTGTGGAACACATTGTACGACAGTGTCCTGTGTTGCTTAATACATATAAGGAAAAGCAAATAGTGATTGACAACGACAAACCATTAGATTCTATATTACATCATCATGTAATAGTTGACATTGCTACTACTATTAGTGAATCTCTGATCAACAAATTGTTATAGAATTTTATTTATTTATTTTATTGTTTATGGACCTTTGTGTTTGTTTGTCTGTGCGAGAGGAAGTGTTTTGGTCTAATATCACTCAGCAAGTGAAGAGACGTTAAATAAAAGAATTGAATTAAATTGAATTGAATTGATTGCGACCTCGAGTTGATTTTATCAATGTTTTCGAACTTTTAATATTTACTGCGACTAGTTTGTTGAAGTTTTTGCACTATGATGAATGACACGAAAACGTCTCGCAACGCTATTAATCATTTTCTTTTTTAGATTTCAAGAAAGCTTTCGACCTAGTTATTAGGTATTTGTTTTGCTTAAAGAATCATTTCCCCTTATTTTCCTACCTTTGGTCATTAATACATGTCCCAGCGTGCCTGCCAGTCTGTGAAAAGTAAAAGTTCCCCAGAGTGGAACCTTGCGCCAAATTAATTGTATCGGTCTGGCACCTGTCAGTGCTTTTTTCTTTTCTATCTTTCTACAACATTCGAGAATGGACTGGCTTGACACTAAGCGAAATAATATCCTATGAGGACTGCTGAGGACGGAGAAAGATGGAGTAGGCAGATTAAACGGTCATCCGTGGTGCCCCAACGACCTTCGAGCGAGGGGATAGGATACACAAAAGATAATAATTTCATATCTATATATCTATAGATCAGAGTAAGGAACAAACTGGAAAGTCTCTGAAGGGAAATCGAGATGCAGAGCTTCTTTAGCCGCTTTGTCTCTATATGTCTATATATATATATATATATATATATATATATATATATATATATATATATATATATATATATATATATATATATATATATATATATATATATATATATATATATATATATATATATATATATATATATATATATATATATATAACTGAGGCGTATAAAATTATCACTGAATTATTATTTAAAATTAAAAACTGATCCTATGAATCCCGCTTATGACTCTGTTCTCAACCCAGATTTTGTGCAGAAGTTTGGGGCCACACCGAACGCAATTCCTCCGTTTGGCATCAGAATGCATTTCATTTGAATAAAGCAGGCATCGATGATGCTTCCATCAACGATGATGAGCTTCGAACTGAAGCTCCTCCATGGAAATTACGTAACCCAAACATTAACTGGCATATGTCCGCTTTCCTCAAAAACAATACATCTGAGACTGTCTATAACCAACTTTATTTAGAACAGCGTGCTTTGTACCCAGGATATTAAAAACTTTTTACAGGCGGGTCTAAGAAAGGAGACTCATTTGCTGCTGCGTTGGTCTCTGGGAGACGCCTAGACCAGCCTTTGCAACAGGTCTACCTGATTTTTGTTCTGTTTATACAGCTGAGCTCAAGGCAATCCATCTAGCTCTGAAGCAGGTTTATGAATCCAAAAGAACCTGATTTGTAATATCATGTCTGATTCATTATCAGCACTTCAGGCTCTTTTGCACCCTTTTCTGGCAGAGACCTATGACCTCCACACACAACTTGCTTCCGAGGATAAAAAGATAGTTTTTATGTGAGTACCTGGCCACATGGGCATCCGCGGCAATATTGCAGTGGACAAAGCGGCTTAAGAAGCTCTGCATCTCGATTTCCCTTCAGAGATTTTTCAGTTTGTTCCTTACTCTGATCAAGGAGTATGACTGGATCTTTTTGTAAACGGCTGTGGCAGACTGACTGGTCTAACCATATCAATAACCAAATTATTTCAAATTCTTCCCGATTTGTCAGCTTCTTTGCCTAACCACTCGCAAAGAAGAAACAGTTTTATCTCGCCTTCATATTGGGCATACTTATGTCACCCACAGTTTCCTTTTAAAAGGAGAAGAATCACCCTAGTGCTTTGCATGTGATAAATCCTTTTCCATTCACCATTTCATGTCTGAATGTGCTTATCTGCTTGATGAAAGAGAAACATATTTTGGTTCAATACCTTTCAAAAAGATTTTTAAAGTGTGCAATGGTCAACACCTGTTTCAATTTTTACATGATGTTGGCTTGTTTTATCGCATATAAATCATGTCGTCTTGTTTTGTGTTGTTGGTTGGATTTCATTTCTGTATGAGGTCTGTTTGGGTCAGCTTGGGAATATTGGACGCTTTCTGCCAAATGGTCATTAGGGCTTCCTGTGATTTTATTATTTAGCCATGTAGGCATTTTATTTGTATGTGTTTTGTTGATGTTTTACATGTATAAAGAGTTTATAGTCTATTTTGTTTTTGTAAATGGGGGGTTCGATAAATTAGAGTATAGCCTAAGCGTCCTCTGCGTGGGATGCCTTTATTGTAAAGTGATGGCTGGTAGAGTGCCTTCAGTGTTTCTATTAGGGTTGTTTCAGCAAATCTTTTATGCGGATCAGGGGTGAGTCCTCTTTCAACCAAATTGTGGTCCTGATTTTGTGGTCCTGATTCGGCTCTTTGCAGTCCGCTGGACTCTGTAAGGAATGAATTACTAATTAACTAAATATAATTTCCATTTATGCAAATATTAAGAAACGATATATAACGCGAGAAAAGCATAATCGGTATTTACTTTCATACGGTATTTTCTGGCTACAAGAACCCGAAGAAGACTGGCTTATTTTGACTGTGATTTATCTTGTTATTCATTCTCAAAACTAGTCAGCTATTAGAAAAATGGGGCTTTAAGTATTCCATTGTCTTTGCAGCTAGCTCAAGAAAACGGAGCAGTTTTGTACTTTGTGCTGTCTGTTGTATTTATGTGTTTGTATTCACACAGTGATTCGTTGTTATTGGCCTATGTACTGGGTTATTTTGTACCAGTACAGTATGTTTATGTTCTTCTCCGTACTCTATGCTGTTAGCAAAGACATTATTACGTAGTATTTTTAACTTACTAGCTGAGATGAGCTGAGCGAAAAGGCGTGTTTTGTTGTGCTTGTGCTGTCTTCTTACTGTCGGCTGTACACGCTCACCGTTTTATTGTAAACGCCTTAAGGCTTTTTAAGGGACTTCGCTGGTTTTCCATTTTTTACAGTGTTTGTTTTGCATAGAGCTGTAATATTTGCTAAACTTCCTTATTATTCAGACATCTAATGCATCGACAATTCAGAATATTATTTAGCAATTTATGGTTACAAAATTCACATGCACGGACACACACGCACACCCACCTTCCCTCTATCTCTCCCCTCCCTTCACCCTCCCTCCCCCCAAACCAGCGCGCGAATGCAAGCAGCTGTTGTCTGTTCTTTTTACACTCTTACAACTACTTGTCGTACTACCACGGGAGGGGGATCACTTCAGATACTGGCAAACTGTTTTCTGGTTTATGTTAACATTGTCTTCTTAGTGTTATTATTATTTGACCGAGAAAAAAAAAGTCACTTCAGGCAGCCTGTTCAGTTATTTCTGACGTGTTTTTTTCTCCCTGTTCTATAATACTCGCATGCTTCTTTGTTGGTATTCTTCTGCTTCACTGTTAGCCTATTGTTAAGCGACTGGCAAGTAGGACACCCACCCTTGTTTCCCAGCTTAGAGATTTTGTACTAGTGCCAAAGTGCACCCCTGTGTATCCTACGTCTGTCTTTTCCTCTCGCTTCTAGTCTACCTCTCAGCTCAGGCAGTTAAAGGGGAAAGGTAGCAATTATTTGTGACCTCAGTGTATGAAAGAGAGAGAGATAGGAAGAAGGGATGGGGGGTAGGAGGAGGGGAGTTGCATAAGTGTTTGTATAAAGAGGTGTGTAAGGGTGATGGTGAGTTTGGCAAGAAAAAGAACATTTAATTTTGTTTTAGTGTCATTCACATTGTCTCGTTATACTTTTTTTTTTTAAATTTAAAAACCGGCTTGTGTCTCTCTTTTCAATCGATTCCCTTTTCCCACTATCCATCTATTGTAATGCAATTTTTACTGGTGTTTATGTGGGTTGGTAATTTGTTCATTCTGTATTCCTTCGGATGAGAGTATAAACCGAGATCTAGTTTGTGCACGCGCGCAGTCCATCACACAGCCCGAGTCTCCAGTCTTAGATGGGCGAGTGCCAGCTACGTAAACACGCCCAGCATGCACTAGGTCCCTTCTCCCCATTCCCGGTCGCCCAGGGTCGTTCTCAGTGTTCTGGAACGTCAGATGAGGCGCCGCGTAAGGCAGAAAGTGGGCGCCTCGGGCGGTTTGAGTTAGATCCTGTATCGTCCAGCGCCTTGAGCGGCTCTTGAGCTGGAAAAGCGCTATATAAGAACACTAACTATAAATAACACAATATTAAATGCAGGACTCTTGGCTCCTGTCTATATAGCTTTGTGTATTACTTCTTGGCAGCTTTGGCAGACATAGATCATTATGAGTGCTTTGACAGACGTAATTGCCAGTGTTTTTGTGTATTGTGGTATATGTTTGGTTGAATGCTTTGACAGACGTAATTGCCAGTGTTTTTGTGCATTGTGGTATGTGTTTGGTTGAATGCTTTGACAGACGTAATTGCCAGTGTTTTTGTGTATTGTGGTATATGTTTGGTTGAATGCTTTGACAGACGTAATTGCCAGTGTTTTTGTGCATTGTGGTATGTGTTTGGTTGAATGCTTTGACAGACGTAATTGCCAGTGTTTTTGTGTATTGTGGTATGTGTTTGGCTGAATGCTTTGACAGACGTAATTGCCAGTGTTTTTGTGTATTGTGGTATATATATGTTTGGTTGAATGCTTTGACAGACATAATTGCCAGTGTTTTTGTGTATTGTGGTATATGTGTGGTTGAATGCTTTGACAGACGTAATTGCCAGTGTTTTTGTGCATTGTGGTATATGTTCGGTTGAATGCTTTGACAGACGTAATTGCCAGTGTTTTTGTGCATTGTGGTATGTGTTGGTTGAAAAAGTGCCGTAATTGGGTAGACACAGATGAAGGTGAAATGACATTGGACAAAACGAAAATAGTCTTTAGAGGTAACAAGAAATGTTTTGTTCTTTCAGCGCTTCTTCTTCTTCTTCTTCCTCCTTCTTCTCCTCCTCCTTCTCACTAATTGTTTCTGAATTTCTTCTTTCTCAGATTGTTGCTTGGTGCACAGCAATTATTATCATGCATTGAGAATCTTGAAACTTTATTTATCTGAAATCTCTTGTGTTATGTTTGGCATCCTTTATGTGTTATATGGAATTAAAGACAATGTGTTATCGTATGGATGTCAGTCTACGTTGCAATGCAGGTTTACAACAATACTATAACAGTAACAACTTCATGAAATACGGTTTTAGTTTTCCTATGTTTTAAATCTACTGTTATTTCTGTTTCAGCGAAGGAATACGAAAACGCTGGAATGTAAGTATTGATTTCATTTCAAAACAATCATGCTGGTTTTTTCCTTACCAGATCAACTGTGTCTAGGGCAGTTTTCAGTATTGAAAATTAAAGCAAGTATTTCTTAAGTGATCCACGTAATAATAAGCCGGTGGTAAAAAAAATGTCTGATGTCGGGTGATTTACTCTTTTGAGGCGATCAATAACAGTTGACAATTAACTTGTTAAATAGTTTCTGAAACAGACTTGGCACATAAATTTGATGAAAATAGCTCTCAACATGGAGCATTTCAAGTCATTGTCTTTGTTGTTGCAGCATATAATTATTATGTTTAATCAAACAACAGACGCTCGTTTGAACTTGAAACATGCCTGCGCTTTGAATTGATGCCATTATGAAAAAGCGCTATATAAATACCATTATTAATGTTATTATTATTATTATTATTATTATTACTATTATTATTATTATTATTATTATTATTATTATTATTATTATTATTATTATTATGCTCACTGTTAAACTGTTAACTTAATTTCAACATGAATGAGACTATAAAATAATGGTATTATTATAATTTTTCCACCTCAGCCCTCCTCCTTCCACATCCAACGGGGGTGTTCCAGGGAAGAAACTTCAGCAGGGTCAAGGCCAAGGGTACGATAATGCAGGTATGGTGTTGAATGACCCTCCGCCCTATGGCAGCGTTAATGTGCCTATGTCGTCTCTTCGGGCGCCTGAGTCGTCCTCGCATGCTAACAGCACTAACTTGCATAGTAGTAAGTGTGGTGTAATCTGTTGCACTTTATAGTTTGTTTTTTTTTTTTTTAATTATTTATTAGCTGATTAGTTTTGATTTTGTTTGTTTGTTTGCGTTGTAGTTGTAGTTTAGATTTCCATTTATTTATTTAATGTATTAATCGTTGTTATACTGAATTGTTTTCACAATGTGCAGTTTATGTTTTAGTAGTAGTTTATATTTCTATTTATTTATTTTATTTATTTATTTAATCGTTCTAATATAGTTTATTTTCTTTTGCATGAGTTCACTGCATGTATTATTTTTAACATTATTGAATATTGAACCTAATTTTAGTTGCTCATTTTTGTTGGGATTTATTAGTTTTTTTGTTTTTTTTAAATGTTAGTTTATTTTATACGTGTTGGCGCATTGTTAAGCTAAGCTATTGAATGAATCTCTCTCTCTCTCTCTCTCTCTCTCTCTCTCTCTCTCTCTCTCTCTCTCACTCACTCACTCACTCTCTCTTCCTCTCCCCCTTCTTCTTTTCTTCTTCTTCTTCTTCTTCTGCTTTCTGTCTTTTTGTCTTTCTTTCTCTGTATCTCTCTGTCTTTCTCTGTCTTTCTCTCTTCGTTCTCTTTCTCTCTCCCTCTCTCTCCCCCTCTTCTTCTTCTTCTTCTTCTGCTTTCTGTCTTTCTTTCTCTGTCTCTCTCTGTCTTTCTCTCTTCGTTCTCTCTCTCTCTCTCTCTCTCTCTCTCTCTCTCTCTCTCTCTCTCTCTTAAAATATATAGAGAGAATTAACTATCTGGTACGAGCATGATTTGTTTTTGTGTAACTGTCAAATGCATGCTCTGTGTAATGTTACAACTAGAAATGCATGTATTTTCCATTTGGAGTGCTTCCATTTTATTCGTTAAATATTACTGTTTCATTGTCCTTTTAATACTACTTTATTATTAATACTATACATGGATGTGTTTGACTTTCTTCATTGGATTGCATAATTACACGTTGTTTAATGTATACTAACATTATGCTTTTGGCGTTGAAAGCTGACTTCATGTGCACATCATTGCATTGGAAATTGTGTGTGTGTGATTGATACGTGGTTACTTTCCATGCTCGCTGATGTGATGCTGGAGCTTGCTGATGATGCCTTGTTGCTATTGCTTTACCCAGCTGTGTGTATCACCCTGTTGCATTATCGTCAACTATACCTCAGCTTCTTTCTTTGCTGCCTGTTAATGAACTTCCTCCTAGCTGGCATATTACGTCATCTTTGATATTTTCCACATATGCTCTGCACTGTCTTACCAAACCTTCTTCTCCTTTCTGCTTCACATTGCTTTTTGTTCCTATGTCATTTCCTGCGCGTCCCTGTTTCATTGTTCTTGCTTAAAATTAAAAATACGCCACAGTTTTCTTTCTCTCATCCCTATGATGTTCAGTTTTCTGTTCTTAAGATGCACAGACGCCCCTGTTTTCGTTCCTCTTGAAGCATTCGCAACAGCCGCTAAAAATAACATCACATGGCCGCATCCGGTTAAGGAACGCATCACAGGGCCATTCAAATATCTCTTCAGTTTAATCAAACGCCCTCGCTTCTTGCTTGTTGTATTGCACCTTAATCAAGCTATGGCCACAAAACAAACCAACACTTCTGTAAATGCTGATGGCATGCTGAATAGTTTGTTTTCTTTTGTCTGCGTAGCATTTGGTTTATTTTTGTGAAATGGTAAAAGAATATCTTCCCCACTTCATACATTTAGAACGTGGATTCTATTTCAATTCAACCAAACCAATGCCACTTGTTTAGCGCACAACTTCAAGTCTCAGAGACATTTTTTGGGGTGCAGACTTTCATTCGCCTTTGCATACACTGAATATTGGAGATAAATTTTAGAGGTAAGGATTATTTATACTCGGTACACTTTTGCCAAAGTGTTCTGCAGCCAGTGTTGCAATCAAACTAATGTAAAGATCATCACTACCATTGTTGTTGAAGCTGCTTAAATTCCATACAAACTTTCAACCACAGGGCATCGCAACCCAGAACTAGTCAAACATAGGCCTGCCTCAGCCTGTTTTAAGTACACAGTGTTCTAATTATTGTATCTAAGTAATCTTAAACTCAGTACAACAAATTGTCATAGTCCTTTTGAATGTGTTTGACAGTAATAGATTAGTTCCTTTAGGAAATGAACAGCTGTATTCGGTCACAGACATTTCGTGCCACATAATTCCTTTAAAGAAAATATAACTCCCACGTTACCACCGGCACCAGGTTCCTAACTTCCGTAGCATCCTGCCCTCGTTTTCCCGTATGTTTATTCCTTCCTTCATTCCCTTGTTAAAAACGGCTGGGTTTGGAGCTGTCGTTGCAAGGAATACGAGAAAGAAGACGCTTGACAAAATTAACAGTTGGCTTTTAAAATTTGTAAATTGTCGTTGAAGATGGAAGGGTTTGGAGAATACTTTTATTCATGTAGTCGCAGGATTTCACGAAACGGGGAAGGGAGAGGGGGAGGCCCACATAACACATTTCAGCGTCACAGAACCTTATCAAGTTCACAGTGAGAGCTGCCCCTGCAATAATAAATAAGATCATCCACGCGGTAGTACTATAAATTAAACTTGACAATGTTCCACCTGAAATGCATGGCCGTGTGTTCTTAGGTGCTTTCATGATATTTACATGCAGTTCTAAGAAAAAGCGGAAAGCGTACTTTACTACGGTGCTAGCGCCTGTGGCAAAGTGGGAGTGATTTATTGTGTGTTAAAACCTGATGAAGATAGCATCAGCTTCCCTTTGGTTTTAGTTTTCCACAGCACTAACGTTTCAAGAAAGGAGAGGTGGCAGCTATAATTGCTTCTTGCGGGTTCTTTTTTCTTTACCCTGCTTCCACGTTTCTGGCACAAGCTTAGAATTGTATATGAGGCCGAAACACACGTCAACACATTTTTTTAATAATGGGATTATTAAATTAAGAGAGGGAGCCTGTATACTTGGTGAAATAGTAATTGTATTTATAATTTTAACTTGAGTTATATACAATGATTTAACAAAATCTTCAAGGTTTCACATTTTAGAGTTCACAGATGAATTTGCGTTGTTTTGTATTTAGACATAGAAGTTAAAAGCGTACAACACATTTCCAGTTGTGATATTTTAGAGGCATGAAGAAAATACAACTGCGCATTTTACGGAAGATGCATTACACTGAGTGTGGATACAGCAGGCTTAGAATACGGATTCGTATATAATGCTAGCTTTGTTTTCGGTGTTGGAATTCCCACCACAATGGCAAAGTAATTTTGTAAACACCATCTTGATCAAGAGTCATTTGAATGCCGCACCACCATTCACGTATCTCGACACACTCATACATTTTAAGTGAAATATAATAATATCTTAACATCTATCTGCTTGATTCCATTGCTTTGCATGCTAATTTCACAACCAACCAATCACAAGATCATTTTGTGCATCGTTGACTGCATGCGACCTGATAATTAATTAAGTTGATTACTTTTCAAGCGGAAGCTAAGCAGCGTTACTGTTTATGCTGTAGACGAGTTCCTTTTTTGATAAAATTGGCTGAAATCAGTTACATGATAGTAGTTTTCACTGTTAAGATATTCATTAAATGTATTAAAATATTAAATCAGATTGGATATTTCAGTTCTGAACTATATAGGAGATAATATAATTGAAAGTGTAAGAATTACGGAACTGTTAGCTTTCAGTGAAAGGAATATGTTAAGATTTTTGAACAGATCGTAAACCAGTCTTATGTTGAATAGCAAGTGTTAAAGTGTACCGTAAAGCACCTGCACTGTTTTATAGAGCAAGAATATGAGACTATTGGCTAGGGTCCATGATTTGTAATCATTAACAACAGCGCAACCTCGATGCTTTGCTGGCTTTGATTAAGGAAATCACTACAGACTGAAAGAGCAGCAACGGCAGAAGGCACCTCGTACATTTATCCCAAATATTATGTATATATATTGCATCTGGGACCTTGCCAAAAGCCTCCATGCCCCGTGCTCCCCTGCAGAAACCTCATACCTTGCAGTTCAGTTCAGTTCAGTGGGTAGATTACCGTCCCCAGACACAGTAGCGTATAGGGGACTTCATACCTTGCACGATTTACCTTATGGTAATTACGACGACCAAATTTGTACTAACTCTCCCCATAAGAGAAAAGTAAGTTAATAATGAATTATTATTAATATTTTATTTTATAAAACGCAAATTTAGGCTGATAGTTTGCTCTAAGGGCTCACACGCATTCATCACACACACTGGCATGCGCAAGTTTAACAAGAAAATAAATATTTTTGTTTAAGAAGACATTACAAATATAAACATACAGAAAAATATAGTATAGGTAAATATAGATAGTTATAAAAGAGAAGGCAAAAAACAAAAAAAACAGACTGGCAAAAAGACAAAAAACAGACTGGCATGTTTGCATGATATGAATTGAGCAAGAAGCTTTTGAGATGATTTGCTTTTAATTTTTTGCAAGATGAAATGGCTTCAATATTTAGCAGAGCGCTTTATTTCAGTTCATTCTTACAAGAAACTATTCAAAAAATTCCGTCATGATTTTAGCATGGCTTTATTTGCAAAAGAATAGAAGAATATTAATTTTAATCGGTGCTGTTTTGATTTGAGAATGCATTATGGCATGCCTGTTGACAGTTTCCTAAAATCTAATGTGCATTTTGCAATGAAATGCAATCGCAAGCATTACGTAAACAAAACCGATTTTGAAACCTACAATGATAATTTACGTTTGTAAATATTCCGTCAAATGCAAATTTCTGATCATTTATAATTAATTGAACTGTAATGTAAATGCAATTCCTGTTTTATTCGAAACGTATTAATACATACATTAACTAGATGATTTTCCTAACATTATAACTTGCAGTCATATATATGTAAAAGTAATTTATTTAAAAAGTTAAGAAATTCAGTATCGTTGTTTACTCTAAAATTGCAGTCGCATTGCTATCAAATAACACAATCTTAAAGAAGTGTTGTTAACAAATGACAGCATTTAAGATTTTGCAATTTCAGCGACGCCAATTTAAATTGAAGACTTTCAACCATTTTGCTATTAAAGTGTCATTGAAGAGGTGCTGACGGGTTTAATGTTATTTAGGTGGTGGCAGATATCCAACTTTTGCCTCCAGTAGTGAGCACCCCCCCCTACTTATTGGGACTCGAATCCCCAAGACTACGACAGTCGCAACAACCTGTCCTTTGACTCGCAGATCGACAGACAGATGTACGAACTGGAGCTCAACAGGAGAAACGATTTTGCTCTGTGTATGTTAAAACAACATTCCTTTATATTCCACATGCCTTTAAATAGCTATCCATAAGTTTTCATTTTTCGTATGTTGTTTTTAATCTATTAATTATTTTTATTATTTGTTTATTTATGTTAACATTTTTTTTACATATTATTATCATTATTATTATTATTAATTTCAAGTATTTATTATTTAATTGGTCCGTAATATTGTATAAACCAGTATAATTCAGATCTTCCAGGGAAAGATAGAAAGTTAAGGTTATTTTATTTAGGCAGCTTTAAGGGATACGTTCACAGAATTCATCCTTCATTATTAACCAGCCTCACAGATACAGATGTCTCAGTGTTTGCCAGCACCCTCAAAAAACTTGACTTTTTCCTATCTGCTCATTCATCATACTTATTAGGTAGTGCAAAACAAGGAAAAGGACTTCCAAACAACGAAGAACTTGAGCCCACTTACAGTGTTTTCAGAGTCCACGATTCAGTCCCCTACAGGCTATAGTTCAGCCTTTGAATAACGTAAACTCAGGGAGTGTTTCTCCTACACATGTGCTGGTAGTGGTGTGCATATTGACAGTGCATTTTGGTGCACTCCTTGTTGGTCTCTTTCATTTCCTTCTCTTTATTTTGGCCTTCTTTCATCTCTAGTTGATTAGATCTTCTATAGTTCAATGTTTCTTTTCAGTGTTTCATTTTTTTTTAATAATCAAGAACTTCTAGTTTTTTGTCTCTCATTTGTTCACATTTATGATGTATCGAACTTTTAATCAAAACCTTTCCAGTCTTTCTCTCTTTTTGTGTTCGTGGTTCTGCTTTGATTTTGGTGTGGGACTGGCACTCTTTTTTTTTAAACGTTCTTCTTCGGTTGCCTTAATATACACTAGTGGCTGTATAATTATGTTATAATTTCCTATCATTATCTTAATCTTTTTCATAACTATGATTATGCTGAGTTCAATTTTGGTTTGGCTTGAATGTGAGTGTGTGTATGTGTTTGGATGCATAATAATGAACCTGATTTGTCACCAAAGTTCCATACTAGTCTTAGAATATCACCATTAAGGCATAACACACCGTGGTTAGAGCTTCTCAATTTACTTCTGGTTCTAGTGCTAGATAGTAAATATTGCTTTTTTTGTTTTTAGTTAATAATATTGGTGTGGGGATATTAATGTGTCACATTTAAACCTGTACGCTCATTAATTATGTACCAATGCTTGCCATCATTCATTACAATAGTTATATACTCGTAACTATTGATTTTCTTCTACTCATTGATGAATTGATGACTTGATAAAGTGAATACATCAGACCATGTTCTTTTAAGAAAATCATTAATCATAAATTAAATAAAGACACAATCACCCGCCACCACCTTTTTTGTTATTTTAAAAATGCCATTTACATTATCAGTAAAGGAAATACAGTTTAAAACTCATTTGCACTGTGAGTCATTTTTAAACATGGTCTGATGCCTTCCTATGCAAATAGAGGTATTAAGCTTTAGAACATCTATAACTTAATCTGTAGATATACAAAAACGTGTATACGAATTGATTGTTGTGGAACAACTTTAAATTGTTTTTCTGTATTACAGATGGTAGAGCCGATGGCTACAGAGGACAACAAGGTATACTTTTTTTTTACTTTAGTGTTGTTGTTATTGTTGTTTTACATTGATTCAGTGTATGTGTGTTACATGAAGAAAGAGATTATATTTTTAATACATCAGTTTTAAAGAAGACTCTTAAAGAGGTGTCATGTGAAAGTTTGTTTGGGTGTTTAAGAGTAACAGGCTTGTTTTTTAAGATTTGAATCATTTTATAATAGTTTAAGATAACGTCTCTCTGGTCCTGATTTGGCTCGGAAGAGTCCGCTGGACCTAAAGCAATAATCTTGTATTGTATTGTATTGTTACATTTAGAATTAAATATTAAGTTTGATGCTTCCAGTCTGGGTGTTACGTGTATAATTAAGTATTCAGTTTCATGTTTCAAAATTAGTGTGTCAACTGTAATATTCTTGATATTTATTCTCAACCAAAATGTTACAGAGTAAACCTTTGAGAGCTTCAGGAATCGGAATTGCAATGGCTATTGCTCTTTATTGTTTTAATTCTGCTACTGCGTGTTGAATTCAAATTCCTACTGTAAAATATGATCCGGTAGCCATCTTTTCTTAGATGGGTTTGTGCATTATTGAATTTATTTTGTTGACTGTTTTGTCAATATGATGGTATTTGTGTCAATGAAAATGTTGTTCCAGTGGAAGTGTGTGAACTCCTTTTATGTAGAATTTATCAAGAATGAACTGTTAATGACTTCAAGTCGTCTTCTGAGGCAACAGTTTAAAGAGTTCTCATTCTTTCTCTCTGTATTTTCCAGAAACCATCAACATGCAGACACGACCCATGAGCCCATCCAAGGACAAATATATTGACCTTGAGGATCGTAAAGATCCCAGCTTGCAGAGCCAAGAGAGCGGCTACTCTACCGGTGACCCCAACAAACCTAAAAAGGTTATCTATGAAGTTGTTGTCTGATGCTGTTTGGTGCTCTTCCTTAATTATCTTCGTCGTCGTCATGGTGATTATTTTCTGTGTGCGTCGCTATGGTGATTTTCTGTTTCCATCCATGTTGTGGTGGTCGTGATTCAGTGTTTCCACGTGCTGCAGAGTTACTGTTGACGTTTTCTGTTTCATTTTGGGACAGCAGTTCATTACTTTTTGTGTTTCATTGGCTGTCACGTGACATCAAGCTTGCGTTTGAGTTTATGATTTGTGGAAAATATAGTGACATTTCTGTTGAAACGTTTCCGTTCAAGTTTGCGATCAAAAACTGCTTTTTCTCTAGATTCAAACAGTTTGCAGTTGTAGTTTGGACATAGCTGCAGAGATTGTTGCAGTCTAGTTTGATTCTAGACGTTTTTGTTGACTTGTGTGTTAGACTTTGTCAGTTACGTGATCAAATGTATGTGAATCGGAACAGTATTGAAAGCAAAACTCAGGTTTGAGCACATGGACAAAGAAATGCACGTTGTTTTAATCTTCTAGGTGTTGTACTTATGTGCTTTTGTGATCGTAATTCTGTGGATACATTTGTTCATGATCAGACTGCTTTATGTGTTGGAAGTATATTCACAGTGTTGTGTCATTAGTACAACAACACCAGCTATATTCATTTCCACGCCAGCAGGCTACAGTTTACTGCAGAAAAATTTGACTCAACATTTATGCCAAAATATTGATTACTGGACATCCCTGGAAGCTTGACTTGCATAACAGTTAACGGAGAAATGACTGGCATAAAACTGAAGCTGCAGGAGAGAGAGAGAGAGAGAGAAGGGGGAAGACAGTGGAAAGTTGATTCAAGTTTGGGTGAACAATAACAATATAAAACGAAAATGCTAATTCCTAATAAAGTGCCCAGTAGTGATGAAGTGCATGGACAAAGTAAATATGCACTTAAGTGGCAATTGCCTCTGAAGCAAATAGGCAATACAGTTGTAATTATGCTCATTGAACTTGAACTATGTCACTCTCACACAAAAAGTATTGCGCTTCGTAAACGTTTTAAATATTAAAATTGTACAGTAATTAAATGATACTTTGTTGATATGCCTGAGTGGTCATATTGCTTTTTTTTTTAAAAACTTAACACAAGCACTTGAGGCAGCATATGCAGTAAACCACCGTCGCAATGTGTGTGCATTGTCAATAGTAGTAAATGTAAAAATTTAATGTAGAGGAAGCTGTAGTGTGTGAGTTGTGTCTGTCTCAGAATTCATTTTTGATACTACCGATAAAAAACTGACCATCTGAAACCATCTGTGGTAAGCTTAAAATTAAATATGCCTTTTAGTGACGTGTCCATCTTAAGAGTTGTCGCAGGATTAAAATTTAGGTCATGATTTAAATTGAGGGGAAAAAATAAAGGATTGTGTATACAGCATACATTTTTTCGTCACTAAGATTGTGCTTAGAATTTGGAATACAAAGAGTAAGATTGTGCTTAGAATTTGGAATACAAAGAGTTTGAGAGAAAAAAAAAACAACACATTAAAATAAAATATAATTGAACAACAGTTTTAATAAATACAGCTTTTTGAAAACATCTATTAGTAAATTATTAGTGTAATCCTGACATAATCTAGTTGGGATCAGTATTAATTATTCTGTGATTATGAAGTACTGTAAATGACAATAACATCCTTTTTAAAAAGGTTTACCTCCATCCTATCTGAACAGTTTTCATCAGCGCTCTCCTGCATTATCAGTTCATTCCTGAGCTGAACTCAAGCTTGTTATATTGAATGCGGTCCTACATAATGGAACTTCTGTGAAGTGTTTGTGTGTGTCAAGTTTGACAGACGTTAATCACAGGAGCAATGTTGTAAACAAGAAGTACGCAAAATTGTATTTACAATCCATATGTTTGTTTGCCTATGTGTGTATTTTCTCTTTCTATATTCCCACCTATTCCCTAAAGTCACAGAGAATGCTTAAACAGTGATTTGTACATACAGTGGCATATTATGTTAATGTTTATTATATGTGCTAAAATAGTAACAGAAAATGGTTAGTGATGGTTGATGTGTTGAAAGTAAAACCAACCACGCAATTAATATTTTCTATGTTTCATTTGCCATATTTCTGTTTTATAATGTGTTGAATAACTGCGTACTATTTATTTACATATAATTTGAATAATTTCAATAATAGTTACTGCTGCTGTAGTTTGCTAATTGTTAGATTGCACACGGCATAGTGTTTGTTTGTTTTCGTTTTTTGTCTTGGCTACTGCTGTCTATGTCAAAAATAGATTACTGTCAGTGATCTGATCATTTTATTTTGTATTTTGACTTTTTTTTAGCACATTGTAATAGCAAACTTCAGACCTTTTATTTAGGATTAGAAGGAAATTATTTTTTTTCTATGATAATAGACAAAATTGTAAAAGGAACATTTCGATGCCTGTTGTCATTGGGAGATGAAGAAGCTGAAGATGTAAACCAAGGGAGGCAATTTATCCTTGCTTCATGTACTTTGAGATAGAAAAGAGTTTTCTATAAGACAAAATTAAACAAATAAAACATATAAATAATAATAATAATAATAATAATAATAATAATAATAATAATAACAATAATAACAATAATAATAACAATAATAATAATAATAGTAATAATAATAATAATAATAATAATAATAATAATAATAATAATAATAATAATAATAATAAAAACTGGAACATTGAAATGAGTGAGTTGTTGATTGCATTATGTAGACAAATCTATTCTCTTTTTGCTGGATAGTTTTCTGGTTTACCTGTTTGATATCATGCTATTTATGATCTAATTATATTATATTTAATTTGCTATCCTAAAACAACTCCATCCAAGTGCTGACACTTTTTTTTGCCATTTGACATATCAAACTGAAAATCAAAATTTTAATTAAACCTTGCAAAAATATGTGCCTTTTGTAAACGATGGAACAGGAATAATTCATGTTATTTCTCTGTAACATTTGTATTTTACAAAGTTTCTTGATGACACATTTTCAACCTAGTTACAATCTAGATTATTTGAAATAATTTTTTGCTTGTCTCAACACTTTGTATTATTATTTTGACATAGCAAGAAATTTCATTTAAAATTCAATTTACTTCAATCTTGAGTGCATGGAAATTTAAAAAAAGGCCTCTTAGTCCTCATTTTGGTGTTGTGATTTTTATAAAGTGGTTGTAACTTTATCCATTTTAAATTTTTAATTAAAATTTTTTTTGTTCCGTTGGTAGCTCTCTAGCTTTTTTATTTTACAAACTTAAATAGGTTTGTGTTTATTCATTCCATCACCTTGAATTCAACATGGATTCATTTTTCCTTAGACATGTAATCCAAATAGAAGTTATCACATGTACATTAGATGAGTTACAACCTAGGCTTTGTCACCTAACTACTAAACATGTTAATTAGAAATTATAACGATGTTAAAAAAAGATGTGCCATAATGAGGCCTTTATCGTCTAAATGCATGACTTTTTTATATTTACATTTTTATTCTCCTTTATGAATGACAACCAATAATTCAATAATTTAGTGGTTTATTATTTTGTAGTTTCTTTCAGAGTCTCTCACTTCTTGAAAGTTGATTAGTTAAGTCTGATACTTAATTAACATGTACCTACAAGATCAGTGCTAAACACTGTTTAATCAATTTTTTGGTAATGTCATTTTAGAATTTATATATTTATAATGTTATGTTAGTTTATTACAAATTGTAATGTCCCATAACATCTAATCTTGGTTCGTAGGCCATAGCATAACTTCATTTTAATAAAGAGAATGTTGCATATGTCATCATCAGTAACAGCATCATTTAGTATAGTTGTATCATTTCATTTATGACTATGAAATGTGTGTGATTATGTCATTTAAATCAAAATGAGATTGTACAGCATATATTTTGTCAAAGTGTTTCTTTTGCAAAATGTATTTAATACAAATAATGACAAAATAAGCAATAATTTGAATAACATTTTCAAATGTGATTGCTACATTTTATGTTTTGATTTGTGTGAGTTAACGCCTATTGTTCAGTTTAACACATGCCTGATGTTGCATGTACTGTACAGTTGTATGAAATGTATACAATCACAGCTGTTGAAATTAATAATAACTATACAATCACATGGGAATACTAAACTAAATATAAAAGTATGCAAGCCTGAGCAAGTGTAAAATGTTAGTGATTCGAATGGAGAAGTTGTGAACACATGTCTTATAATTAGCAACTGCTGTAAACAATATATTTTCTTAAAAATTGAATGGCATTTTAGAATACGGTGTACTGAGTCTGAGACGTTTTCTGAATTGAGTTGTCTTTTTTTTTTTTTTTTTTTTTTAAAGAGTTGCTTGTTAGGGAAATCAGTTTTTTTTTTGGCTTAGTTTGTTTTTAGTGCATGAATTTCAGTGACGAAAATGATATTGTTGCTGCTTTTATTCATGTTTGTGACAAGCTATTTTTTTTTCAAAGACTGTTCTATACTTTAATAGACATTATTTTTAATTCCATTGATGGCTTAATTCCATTAATATTGATTTTGTTTTAGTAAGTTTCCAAAGTAGCTTCTTTTTTTTATAAGTTTTTTTGAACTCAAGGCTACTCATCTTTGTTTTACATTTGAAAGATACAGACCTGCATACCTACAGCAATGTTTTATTTGTTATGTTAATTGCGTGTTCAATGTTAATTTTTTCCTATTGTTGAACTGCAGATCTATGCTTCCTGCATGATTGTTAAAAGAAATGTTCATACGGATGCTTTTGTACTGTAATATTTGCTAAGCACAGTGAGTGTTTGAATACATGTGAGAGAGCCTGCAGGAAAAGATGTTGGTGAAGGATAAGAATTGGTGGAATTGAAACTGAAAATTTTGAATGGGTATGTAAACATGTACGGTATTGAGAGGGGGAGCTAGAGAGAAACTGAAATTAAACGGTATACAGAAATGTAATGAATACCAAGGAATGAACAACTGGAACTACGGTAAGCGAGAGATGTTGATGAGTGTGTTATGATGATTGCGAATTCTGAGTAGAACGATGTCATGAAAAAGTATGTTCTATGCAGATGTGCGGTTGTGTACATGAAAAAGACGACCTTGCTGTAGAATGCAGCAACAATTCATTGCTTGTTATAAAACAGCAAATATATTAACTTTTGTGCAATTGATGGATCAATAGGAAGTGAGGTTTGTCAACGTTTGAAAGTGTAGATTGTGGGCGTGTGTGTGTGTGTGTAAAATGATTATAATATTCTACGCGCATTGTGTAAGTAGAAAGAGTGGGAAGAAATGTGTAAAATGGATGAGAAGTATTGTTGGCTAATTTGCATGTTATTACTTTGTGCATGAGCATGCTTGTCTATGACAGTAGATACTTATCATGTTGCAGCAGAGTTGCTGAACTGTACAATGTATGGAACGCCATTAAAATCAAAATATCTGAAAATGAGGGTTGTTCTTTTTTTTAATTTTAATGTTGTTTTTTTCCCACATATTAATTATTTATTCAGTTTGTATCTGATTTTCTTGGCTCATTTATACACTCAATCAGTTATGCGCCTCTCTCTCTCTCTCTCTCTCTCTCTCTCTCTCTCTCTCTCTCTCTCTCTCTCTCTCTCTCTCTCTCTCTCTCGCTCTCTGTCCCCCTTGGGGGTGCCGGGGGTTTCTGTATAAATAGTATCCCCACTTTCTGGAGATTTAATGCTTTAAATTCCCACTGTCGCTGTCTTTCTCATTTGTTCTTTCTCATTCCTACTCTATTCTATCAATCTACTATACTATCTTCTTCTTCGCTAGACCAGTCACCTATCTTTTTTCTTTAAAACTCTTCTGGGACAAAACTCTTCATTTGTGTGTGAGGTCTGTTGTATCAGCTTGGAAATATTGGATGCTTTTTGCCAAATGGTCACTAGGGCTTCCTATGATATTATTATTTAGCAATGTAGGCATTTTAAATGTATGTGTTTTGTTGATATTTTATAATGATGTTTGTATTCTATTTTGTTTTTGTAAACGGGGGTTCGATAAATTAGAGTACAGCCTCAGCGTCCCCTGCATGAGATGCCTTTATTTTACAGTGACCGGCCGGTGGAGTGTCTTTAGTGTTACCACTGGTATTTTTTCAACAGATCTTTTATGCGGATCAGGGGATGAGTACGCTTTCAGCGAATTTGTGGTCTTGATTTTGTGGTCCTAATTTGGCTCTTTGCAGTCCGCTGGAATCTGTAAGCAATGAATAACTAGCTCACTCTCTCTCTCTTCCTCCCTCTCTGTAATACTTTATTTTGTAATATTCCCGTACTATTTTATGTTTTACTTCTATTATATCAACCTTTCAGAACACTTTTTGTAAGTACTTGCTTTGATATAATTCTTTTAATTTAGGGCATAAAACATGTCAAAGCATTCTTGCATGAATGCGTTAAAATTCACTTGCCATATTGCAACATCTTCAATGACTTGTTAGTTGAAAATCAAAGGTAATAAAAAAGCACCTTGCAGAATTTATTTGAACCGCGAGCCAGTTAAGACCTTTTTATTTTATTTTATGAAACTCTCCTTTTAAAGTATAAACGTCAGTCTTATACAACTAGCCCTTTAAAGTATAAACATCATTCTTAAAAAACTCGCCTTTAAAATGTATAAAAATCAAAGATTATACAAGATCTCTATATGCAATATTGGTTGTTATATAATTTCAGGTCACCTTTTCAGTGAAATATTAAAAGTAAAAACGCATTCGGTCTGGCATTTATAAATATATTCCATTTTGCCTAGCTGTCGAGAATAAGGTAAAAAAAAATTCAAATTATATGAAATAGTCTATGAAATAAACAGATAAGTGGAGTTGCTTCACTCAAATAATTACCCCAGTTGAGGTGCCGGGGTTTTCTGTATAAATAATATCCCCACTTTGTCGAAATGTAGTGCTTTAAATTACCGCTGTTTCTGTCAATTCTCATTTGTTCTTTCGCGTTCCTAATATGTTTTTCAATCTACCATCTTCTTCGCTAGACCAGTCATCTACCTGTTTACTTGACAACCCTCCCAAAACTCCCCATTTGTAAATGAGTTCTGTTAGTCAGCTCGGGAATATTGGACGCTTTTGTAAATGGTCACTAGGGCTTTTTGTGGTATTATTATGGAACAAAGTAGGCATTTTAAATGTATATTTTTTTGTTGATATTTTATATTGATGTTTATTTTTTTTCCGATAAATTAGAGTGCAGCCTCAGTGTCTCTTGAATGTGATGTCTTTATTGTAAAGTGACCGGCTGGTGGATTGCTTTCAGTATTAGCCTACCATTAGGGTTGTTTCAGCAATAGCGAGTTGCTTTGCAGCGAGTGGTTTACTCGCGTTGTTTCGTATGCAAGTCCTCACAAAGCAACATTGGAAAAAATAGGACGGTCAGCGCCTGCAAATTAAGAGACCCTAGGCAAAAATCGAAAGGAGAGTAAGTCCACAATGTTGTCGGCCATTATGAACTCGCAGAAAAGTGTCTATTTTTTCCAATCGCAGAGTCACGTGACGAATTGTTTTTTTTTTGTTTTTGTTTGTTTGTTTGTTTGTTTTTTTGTTGTTTTTTGTGGGTTTTTTTCGCCTTGTGCAACGAAACTCATCGCCTATTTTCGCGTTTACCTGCGTGTAAGCTTACTTGCGAGTACTCGCATCAAAGCAACTCGCTACAGATCTTTAATACGGATCAAGGGTGAGCACTCTTTCAACCAAGTTGTGGTCCTGATTCGGCTCTTTGCAGTCCGCTGGACCCTATATAAAATGACTAACTAATTAACTCAAATAATTATGCGGTAGGTCTTCGTCATCAATGTAACTGCTTTAAAATGCTAGGTTGCTTTACTAGTTAGACTTTCCTAAGTATCATTAAAATCATTGTTCACTTCAATGTTGATCTCTACAGGTAAAATCCACAGTGCTTTACTTCTGACAAGTGCCGAGGAGGCTACTGGAAGCTAATTGCTGGCCAAGGAGAACAGAAACTATTAACTTTTTCACTCAGGGACTGATACCACACGTTGCTAAGACGACTGTTTCCACGGAGACGACTTTCATCTTTGCCAAGGAAACGACCTTTGCCAAGACTACCCAGAATTCCACGACTTTCTTTGCATGACAACTCGCATCGCCATGGAGGCAAGTGACCGACAAAAGGTGCACAACATAGTTTCGTAATTCATGTCGTATTCTTGTTTCATTTGAAATGCTTGTGTTCCAGTCATTTTGTTTGTTTGAAATAACTTAAAATTTTATTTCTTTTCAGGAATTTTGTTCGTTTGCCTTTCACATTAGTCAATTTTGTATTGTTATATCATATTTACATGTCAGATGTATGGATAGAATACAAAAAGTAGAAATCCTTAATTGCTGCATAATCTTCCTATATATGGATTTAACTTGACAACCTCACCGTTTCATCACTTTGCTTATCATTTAGATCTACATAATTTATTAATTAATGCAGCGCACGTAGTATTTGCGATTTATTTAAACCAATTAACCTTTATTTTTACATTAATTAATGTTTGTTTTCTTATGTTTATTTGATTGCACTAATTTTATTAGATTTTCCGTTTTACTTATTTTTAAACAGATTTATTTAAAGTTTTTCAATCATCGTTGTGTAACATCGGTTTATGTTCCACGCAATTAGACCAAACAAAGTCTATCTATCTCAGTTGTATTGTTAATTCTCCTCCTCTTGCAAATAATACATAGTGGAATTACTGATTTATAAACTAATTTTAAAACATTTTAACGTTAGCAAGGTAAAGGCATGGATAGACCTACCATTAATTGTTCGAGTCGACGATATGGAGCAAGTACAAAATCCCTTGCAAGTTTATTATACTCTTTGAGTACCAGATAGCAGTTCCATAGTAATCAAATGTAAAAGCCTCACCGATTCTCATTTAGCTTGGGCATCTAAAATGCATAGTTCTTACGCTTTTTGGCTGTAATCATAGGACTGGTCAGTGTTCCCGATTACGCACAGTAGTGCGTCAATTATGCACAAAATATGACAAATGACGCAGGAAAATTTGCATGTGTGCGTCCTAAGGACGCACACATTTTTTTCGAATCGCTGAAGTCAAAAATACGACCAACGAGTGGCGAACTAATTCACGGCATAATCAGAATCAGAACCCAACTGAGACTGCCATTGCAGACGATTAAAGATTGTGTCGGGAGTTGTCGTCCTTAAAAATCGCATGTGCGCGCATTGTAAACTTCCTCCAAGCAATACATTTACTGAACAGAAAAAATCTTCGTTAATCCATTCTTTGATAGAACTATCATACACGATCATTTCACTTCTGACTTGGTTGACTGGGCCCAAAACCCGTTCATCCACCGATTTGGGGACTCTCAAAATTTGCACAAGGACTCTTAAAATTTTATACCTGGGAGTCCCAAGGACTCTCATTTTTTTGTGTGTGGAGGGAACACTGCTGGTCTTTTAGGTCTAATACTAGAAGTATAACCCTACGATAAACGTTGAAATAACTATATTCAGCAAATTTGATGGACTTGCATACCGACTTCAAACATACTGACTATTTTGAAAACCATTTAGGACCACGCAACTACATTTGTGTAATTAAGTGCCAAAAGGTCTAATTATGCTTCTTTGGTTTACAGCTAACGAAACCCAACCCGTTAAATATGCGCTAGTTTCTCTATCCATCATTGTCCCGTTATCCTAGTATCATTTTTCTAATCCCATAATTATTCCACAGGATTGCCCATTCTTTAGTTAACCCACTATAAGCTGGCTAATCCATTTCCATGAATATGGTTCTTCTTCTTATTTCACCTTAGCAGAAGTCCTAATCAACCCATTAGAATCCCACTTTAGAACTTATCCCTGAATTACCGTAAGTCAGGAGAACCTCCCCATTAACAAAATCTGTCCTTAACCCAACAAAAATGCCCCAACCACTAGAACTTTATAACCAACTAACCTTAACAAAATGGTGTTTGTTTCTGTTTGCGTTGTTTCCAGACTACCTCGATCAAATATGGATTCGGATGGAGACCACCTCGACCTCTCTTCCATCACCGCAGCCTCAGCCGAATGCGTCGCAAACAGAAGAAACAGCAAGAGGCATCCCAAGATCACCAGCGATTTTCTCATAGTCCGCCTGGTAATATGCCTTTATTTTGTCATCACTTGTAGTTTAAGTAATAGTGTTTAATTTTATTGGGTTTATCGTTGCTCTCTCTCTCCATCACTTCTTTTCTCCACTTCCATCCCGTCAATCCCACCCCGGACTTTTATTTTTACTGGCGTTTTTATTATTTTGAATTTTTCCTTATCGCGCACTGAGCATTCGACAATTGATGGAGACATGATACTAATGGACATCATCATCATCATCATAATCATCATTATCATTGTCATGGTCGTCATCATCATCATCAACATCAACATCAACATCATCCTCGGTGCTTCATTGTTTTCATAGTCTAAGTCATCATCATTATTACCCTCAGCGGAAACAGCGTCATGACTACTAATAGCATCATCATTACCGTTGCCGTAGGCTTAATAGTTCTCGTGATTATATCATCAGCATGTTTGTCCTCGTCAACATAGTAGTAAATCTTGCTGATGTGAATGTCATCCTCGTCGATGACGGTTTGTTCGATTTCTCTTTTATCATATCCACAATCTTCTTCGTCGCCATAATCATCATCATCATCAGCAGCAGCAGCAGCAGCAGTAGTAGCAGCAGCAGGAACATTGCATTATCAATTATTAATTAATTAATTAATTTTATTTATCCATAGTTTGTAATTAATTGTTACCTGTTGCGTATTCCATTAATTTATTCACAAGACATTTGTTGTTCTTTGTCAATTTATGTAACTATTTTTGCAGGGGACATAATAAATATATTGAATTTTATGTACACAGTGTAGGCTTACGTAAGCTCCCTTTGTTTACTGTCCTGCAAAGCATTGTTTGTCATGATGTGTTCTTCTTTGAATAAAAACATTATGTTTAAAGTCATTATCATCATCATCATCATTACTATCATCATTTTTATCATCCATCATCATTTTGCCAGCTGGTCCATAAACTCTGTCCTTTTATCGGTTGGTTGGTTGGTCAGTATGTGATTGTTGATTATATCATTATTTGTTAGCTGGTCGATCGGTCGGTTAGTGGTTCTCACCAAGAGAGACAAAGATGATAATTAAAAGAATGATTGGGATTTTTTTAATAAACCAATCCTTGCTACATTAACGTGCATGGAGCATGAACAATGTGGGGATTTTCTTACTGTGACTTTTCTCCTAACAGGACACACATGCGGACTGCCTTGCTGTTCAGAAGACCTACAGATATTGGGTCGTCTCAACGCTCCTTCCGCCCGGTACAGTTGTATGCCAGTCGGCCAAGCTGGACAAGCCGACTTAGAAAGCAACTTCACCTTCCGCAGAAACAAGCTTATCATTGGCAGGCCCACCCTCACCAACAAATTCTTCTCCCTTCAGACTTCCAGGGGCGGCAAAGTGCGAGGGGGCTTGCCGATGTTTCAGGACGACTTTGGCATAGAAGAAGCTTGCGAGGAATTGGGACACAGTCCCCAAGAAGCGCATAAGAACCTCCGGCGCTATCGCGCCAGTATGGAGACTGACACGGACGCGGATGGAGATTCTCAGAATTACTCTGACGTAGGGAACTACGCTACGATTCGCCATCCCGTTCGACACCTTCAGCAGTGGGAGTGCTTCCGCAACAGGGAGATTATGCTTCCTGACCAACCAGGCACGCCTCGAAGGATGGTCTTTCTTGACTATGGGCCCGATGAGAGTCACGACGAAGATGGAGAAAAAAGAGGAGAAGAAGAAGAAGAGGAGACGATCGAGGTTTATTCTTCCGGATTCAAACCCTTGTCGCCATCTACTACCACAACCCCAGAAAGAGCTGTCCCATCGTCTTCATCGTCTTCTGCCAAAAGGAGGTCTAAACTGTATGGCTTTTCCTCATCGGTGCCTTCATCAACAACAACAGTTACCACCAATTCCCTTGCCACCACTACAACATCCTCATTGTCTTTAACAAAAGCCAAGGTTTCTTACTCTGGAGCAGTGAGACCCATCCAAGCACCGGTTATACAAGGACCGCTGAAATCCGCGTTAAAGAAGCCCAAACCTGAAACCAAACCCGAAGAAAGAAAATGCTCTGCTTGTTTCAGGAAGATGCAATTAAAAACGGAAGGTCAAGGTCAAGGACAATCATTAATACAAGGTCAAACACTGCAAGATTTCGAGCCTCAAAGCCTTCCACTGCATGATCTCACATCGGAAGGTCATACTCTTCAAAGCCTTGTATCTCAAGGTTACAGTTTACAAGGAGAAAAATTATCTCAAAGTCATGCAGCTCAAGTTCAAGGTCGTTCCAGCTACCTTCCCGACGTGCCATTACTTGACAAGACGCTGAGCGTGGACGGAACAGTAAGCTTAGACGGTAACTTTAGCATCGACGAAGGGCTGACGCCGCAAACTGACGAAGACCTCTACACTGGACACGTTTACGACGTGGTCAGTGACATCAGGTCGCGTCACAGTAATGACACCAGCAGTGTTACAACATCCAAAATGACCCCCAAGCCTCCCCCTGTCCCCCCGACTCGCCGCAACAGCAAACCGCAGCCAGAGATGGGACGTAAGGCGATCACGCCTGAGATGAAGCGTCGCTTACTTCCTGATCCCCACCATCAACATCATGACATCAGTGAAGAAAGGTAGGGGTTTTGTGGTGATGGGGGTAGGATTTGGAGGAAGAATTTGGGTTGAATATATAGTTTGGTGTATTAGGTGTGTGCGGGTCTGTATGCTAGCTTACGTTGTGGGGTAGTTTGGGCGTATGTTGTGAACGCGAAAAGGTATGTGTGTGTGGTGGTATTCAATATGGATTGGTAAGTTTGTGCCATTAAATGCAGTCAGCGGGTGGTTTGTGTGTGTGTGCGGGTGTGTGTGTGTGTGTGTGTGTGTGTGTGTGTGTGTGTGTGTGTGTGTCATAATGATGTGGATTTTTTTGATGATCCTCTTCCTCCTCATCATCGTGAATGCCAGCATTATACAGTCATCATAATTACCTTTCTTGGATAATTCTTTCTCCTTCGCTTTCTCTTCTTGTACTTTCTTCACATTTCCTACGTCTTCATTAAATATTTTTACCGTTAGCAAAACCTCCACATAACCTTGCCATCCTCGTCGTCGTCGCAGCGTCATCGTCATCATCATCAGCAGCAGCATTATCCTTTACATGTGATCATTATTTTTATCACCATCACCATCAAAATCTGTATCATCGTTAGTATCATCATTCCACTGCCTCCACCACCGTTACCACCACCTCCAACGTCGTTGTCGTCGTTACCGTGGTCATCAGCCTTTTCATAATCGTCTTCCTCATTAACCTTATCATAATGTCATCATCATCATCATCATCATCATTACCATCATCATAAGATCCCCCCATCGCCGTCACCACCACCATTGTCCGATCCATAGAGTAGACCTATTCCTAATGTACTATTTTTCGTTAAAATTTCTGTGCAGGTACTCAACGTTTCCAATCCGCAGCAAGCATCATTTAGAGGTCGTGCCTTTGACTATCGAAGACATCGCAGAATACATCTACAACACCACCAGATACAGAGCAGCAGCAGCAGCAGCATCCGGACATGGCATCGACGACAATGACATTAGCCTACTAAGAAACCGTCTCAATGCTGTTGTGAGTGCTAGCAGGGATGCTACTAGCAATAATGATATTCACACCAGTAGAAGTGTGACAGGAATGTTGAGGAGTGTTGAAGGTGATTCTTCACCTAATGGAAGTGATTGTGGTGGTGGCGGAAGAAGGAACAAGCAAAGACTCCGCAACCTAGACTCTACTGATAAGACGCATGGTGGTATTAGTGGTTCTAGAGACAAACACGAAAAGGACGATAGCTGTGGTAGTCGAATAAGGCTCCAAACAGGCAATGTTGACATGCTGGGTGAAAGCGAAGCTGAAAACTCCAGTTTTCTGACACTGGACAGCTCTGAAAGTGGTCACTCCGACCCCTTGACTACAGACCAGCTGATACTGCAGAGAAACCCTGCGGATGTGTTTAACTTGTTCACGCTGGAAGAAGCGAGGAAGAAGTTGCTAGAAAAGGCGCGTGAAGGGGATCCTCACGCTTACCAACATCTGCACAATCCAGCTTTTCGTTCCGAAGCTTGGACCCTCGCTAGCGCGGGGTCTGTCAGTAGCATCGACAGTGCCAGGCTCAGCCACCTCAGCTGCGGCAGCTGTCAGTGCACCTGCTTGGGCGGTGCCGCCATCACGAGCGCCGATGACGTCAGAAAGAACAACGTCACAGAGGGGATTGACGATGGCGCGAAGCCAGGCGGTTTCCTCGCTGACAACCCCATCACTCTGATCTTGTGAAGAAGCAAGCAACATGCAACGCATCGGTGTTTGTTATCACTTAGGCTTAAATTTTCAAAAATTATATTAAAAACTGTTTTGCTAGGAGCAGATATAAAATGTTTTGTTTGCTTGGTGTTCTTATTACACCCCAACAAACTTTTTTAACGACGTCACTCACTACAAACTGACGCCTTTAAGGCAAGGGATGACGCTATTTAGCGTCACTGATCCGAGCATCGAACATAGCAACCAGCTCCTACAAAAGCATCAATATCACAACGCTATGTGTCCGGGGACTTTAATATATACAACTTAACGGAGTGTGCAGTTTAGATCTATATGTGACGGTTACGTTACGTTTTACGTTAAATAGATTTAAGTCCCCAGACACAAGGCATAGAGGGGACTGGGTTATGTGATGGGTAATTTCACTGTACTTTTATAGAGTATGTCCTCTGCATAGAGTTGGGCGCGATACAAATGAACGTTGAATTGAATTGGAGTTAAATAGTCTTTAACAGTCAAACTCGGGATAGTTTGTCGTGTCTGAAGACAAACTATTATTTCGTCGTTGTGTTTTATTATTTATCATTTTAAACAACAGCACTATATTATTATTCATCACTTTAAATAACAGCACTATATATTATATCACTGCCATAAAATAATGTGCAGTACCCATTGTTTATTGAACTTATATTCTTTATACACCAGTTAAAATACAGATACGCTGCATTCAAAATGAAGATTTTTCTTACATTGTCAGTTGAAGTCGATATTACTAGCTTATTTTATTCAAATATTGTATTTTTGTGAATGATACATTGCCATTTGTAATGCTATTCAGTGGTGAAGTAAAGCTAGCTCGTTTAATTCAAATAATGTTTTCTTGTAAACGATATATAGCCAGTTGTTCCCAATGAAGATTATTTCGTTTTTAAGTCTGCTTATTTTTATTATTAGTTACGTAACTTACTCAACAGTTCATGGGAGATATGAAAATTGTAAAATTAAATATGTACACCTATTCGATATGATTATTATGTTCTCAAAAGCAAAATCACTTAGAATTACTTCTGTACTCCAAAGACAAACCAAAATAATTCGGGAGGGAGAGTGGGGGGGTTGGGGGGGGGACGGTTGGAAGTTACTTCTACACTCAAAACACAAACAAAAATTATTCCTGAGGGTGGTTGTGGGTTACTTTACGCTTTTACCACTATGTGTTCCTGTGTACAATGTTAAACTAAATAACACTCTATTATGCTCCGGTGTCAGTAAATATCTATTGAGAAATATGGCGATTGATCTGCAAAAAGACTTCAAAAACATTGTGTTGAGATTGAACTGTGTGCTTTTGTTTTTGTACTCCGCACTACAATACTCAATGCAAGTGGTGTAGAAAAACAATAACAACTGATTTCCTACTGTCTGTGAGTTCTTGACCGCCACAGTACTTTCCACAATACATGTATTATGTTCTTGTTCTGTATGGCGGTGTGCTATGACTGCCCTGCTTTCAATGAAAACGTGATTTGAATTTTTACCCGCTTGGTTGACAAATGTGAAATCCATAATCCAAAGCACAAAAAAAAGTGACGCGAAATCTGACGTATAATACAATTACGACGACAAGTCTGGATTCTGGGTAGATCTTGGCAATACTCTATTATTATCATCATATTTGGGGATGGCTGATGTTCAGAAACCATGATCTGTGATGTTAGATCTATAATGGAATTGGCAGTTGACTGAATTCTGATTCGAGGATGTCATGATGAAATCGGTGGATTCTGGAAAAGTCTTGGCAGTAATCTGTAATCTCTTGGTGTTGTTCACAAACAGTGATCTCTGTTCTTCTTCGTGTTGTATTAGGTCATTGTGTGTATTTTCTTCAATACTGTTTTTTATTGGCAACATTGCACAGGCTCTAGTGTTGGTCCTGCGGAGGTTGTTTGGCCCTTGGGGACCATACTTCGTGTCAACTGTCCCGATAGCTCTTTTTTGGCCAAGAGAGTAGGGACGTACCCGGGACAACTCATTGAATCCACTATGATCCAATTCTAGCCAAGTTTCTTGGACAGCAGTTGCCTCCTTTCGCTGTTCTAGTTGTCATAATCCGAGTACGACGGACTAACATACATACACTCTTTCTGGATCCAAGCTTAAATCTGTTTCTGAATTGCTATAGTGTTTTTATTTCGGGGACCTTAGATCTAATTATTCGTATGGATCTTTTCAACTATATAGTACACTGTTTATTCCATATAATTATTTTTGAAATATTATAGTCCTCTGCTTCTTTGGACCGAAAAATCGAAATACTCTTTATGTGGCCTTTGGGATCTCTTGGAGCTTTTCTTGCAAATGCTTCTCTGTACCTATGACTAGGCTTCTTTGATTGGAACTGCAATAATTGACTTTAAATTTGTCTACATATTTAACAAGCTTAGCTGAGACTAGACGATGCTTTCTCCAACTCCCAATCCATATCTCAAGGCCTACGCACTGCAGATTGCAGGTTTGGTTGAAACATCGCATTCGCTTCCTACCTTGATAAGAAGAGGAAACTTTAACCGGCCTGCCGCACCGGGCACCTCTTTACGTGACCCGGCTTCGATCGTAGGATTCCGCTGAGACTTGGGAGGAGAACAAGGCCTGGTTTAGGCTCAGACACGCTGTATGGTCATTTGTGTGTACATTTGAGAAGTGTGAATAACCCTGTGTCACATGTTACAACAAGTACAATTGCCTAAATGTGAACCAGCTTGATTTGGTTTGACTGTCATACGTAACTTATTTTGAACAAGTACAATTATTTGACTTGTAATGCGAAAAAGTACAATTATTTGGTTTGTATGTGAACGAGTATACTTGACTTGTATGCGAATAAGTATATTTGACATATATACGAACAAGCATATTTGACTTGTATGCAAATAAGTATATTTGACTTATATAGGAACAAGTATACTTCACTTGTATGTGAACAAGTATACTTAGCTAAATTTCAGGCTGGGGAACTCTCCTCGGATCCGCGATTTTCCGAGAAAAGGTACCGTCACTCCCGAGAAAATTAAATAGAGGTCCCAGAAAAAAAATCGCTCCGAGAAAAAAAAATCACAAAACGCAATCTCTCCAAGTCCAAATCTCGATCCATGTCCGTGTCCAGCTTTTTTTTTTCTCTTCACTAAAAGTGCCGCCCGCGCCCGTTATTGTTACATCGAATTCACTGCCCAATAAGACTTACTAGCATCACTTGACTACAGCGGGCGAAGGCGATGTTGAACGTTTGGCGGTTCACGTGAAGTTCAGTCCTTTGTCACTGTCCTCCATTGTTAGTTTATAATCACTATATATCATGTCGTGTGTTTCACGTATTATTAAACGCGGAGATCCTTTTGAAGAAGGGGAAATCAATAGGAAATGGAAAAAAAAGTATCTAAATATAATGATATCATTAATTTTATAAAGAGCAAAAAAAAAAAAAATGACAATAACTGATTAACTTTATTCTTTCTCTTTGTAGCTCTCTCTCTCTCTCTCTCTCTCTCTCTCTCTCTCTCATATCGTATTCTAAATGAGAACAAGTTATTATTATTATTATTATTATTATGTCTTAATATCTTTCTATTTTTATATTATTATTCCTTTAGCCTTTTCTATCATTAAATAAAAATAACTTTAAAAAAAGGAAGTAATGTTTAAAATTAAAAAAGAAAATATTTATATTTATAAAGACTTCAATTACGGAGGTTAATTGTTGCCAAGGAAAAAAAAATTAGTTTGGTCTGGTTAGACTTGTGCTACTGTAAATAGGTAAAACAATTCAGAAGGCTTATTACAGGCATTGAGAAATGGCCACCAGCTAAGAAAATGAAACGAAGTTCTCTATTCAGTTTTTTCAAGCCATTTCTTTAGCCATATAGTGATTTACTTCTTTGCGTATATGTGATTATTAGTCGTACTGCTACTACTACTTATACTACTACTAATGATAATGTCCTTATGAACACATGATGAATATTATGAAAAACATCCCCCGGATTGGTCAACGTGTGATCATATTATTTTCCCCTTTACCAACAACTGGCCCGCTGGTGTCAGTATAAATCGGTCCAGTAGTCACCTATATGCGAAAGTGTCGTGTGACTATAATCTACAAACAACGTTCAGCTTCTGGGGGGATTCGAGCCCCAGATCATCCCACCGGGGCTTCTCCCCTGGACCTGACCCCGGCCGGATTTAAGAGATTTTTGGTTTGGACTGTTCCCCAGCCTGTTGCTTGTATGTGAACAAGTATACTTGGCTTGTATGTGAACAAGTATATTTGGCTTGTATATATATGAACAAGTATACTTGGCTTGTATGTGAACAAGTATATTTGGCTTGTATGTGAAGAAGTATACTTGTATGTGAACAAGTTATTTGATTTTTACATGGAT
>CM072520.1:15464840-15492340 GCA_036898135.1 Oncomelania hupensis
TATCTAAAATATATTTACATTCATTGTCAAAACTTTCTCCATTCTTATGCACACCAAACTTTAAAAATTATATGGATAAATCTATCATTTAAAAATAATTTACTTAAGACTTTATTCTGTTCTAGTGTACAGTGTAATTTTGGAATCCCCATTGACACTAAACCCTGGATTCCCATTCATCGAGATGAGTGGGAATTCCAATGTACACTACCATTTTTCTAGTTCTGACTGGAATTCCATATCACCCTATGACGTATGGGAATTCCCATTAATTCTAGTACGATTCCGAATCGCACTGGATTCCCATTCCTCCCGAATTAATTTTTAACCTGAATATATTATACACGCCATTTCTACTTTACGTTTATTTATGTGATCGAAGGTCCAGAATAATGGCTGGATTTTTAACCAGTAATAATTTGATTTGAACCAGTTACAACTTGATTGTAAACAGTAGTAATTTGGTTTTAAATAATAACAATTTAATGTATGGTTTCCATTTTGTTGTTATTTCCACACAATAAACACAATAAATTTTTATTATGTGTTTTCGTTACCGTTTATAATATTTCGTGGCTTTCTTGCAGATATTTCCGATTTACTAATGTGCAGTTATAACACAATGAGACTATTGCGTTAATAAAAGAAAGCAGATAATGATGATTATGTTCTTAATGCGTTTGTTTTTCGATGGACTGATGTTTGTTGGTGGTGATTATAATCATCATCATCATCATCATCATCATCATCATCATCATCATCATCATCATCATCATCATCATCATCATCATCATCACCATCATCACCATCATCATATTCTTCTTCTTCTCCTCTTCTTCTTTTCTTATTATTCTTCCTTATACAGACTTTCATCTTTCATAAATCAATTAATGTCAAAGTATTTAACAAAATTAACCTATCAACGCCAAAAAGAATGTTGACTGCGCTTGGAAACTTTCATCTTTGATAAATCAATGAATGTCAAAGTACGTATTTAGCAATATTATCCTTTCAACACCAAAAAGAGTGTTGACTGCGCTTGAAAAGGTACCTCACTCCTTAAATGCGCGACCCCTTCCTCCCAGCAGCACCTTTTCCCTCTCCGTCTGAACTTCGCCTCAGTTTATGGCATTATTCAGTGTCATGATAGCGATAGTTATTACTAAGACATTAATTTTAAATATTTTTTCTTAAAATAGGTGCAGAATCTTGTCGTCATAAAATAACCCGTACATGTGGATTTTTGGATTATGCTCGTCTATTCGAAAGAATATTTTTTTCTGTCAGTTTATCGACGACCAGTGTTGGCGTTAAATGTTTAGCCAAAAGTGGGAGATCATTAATGAAGAGAAAGTTGTCCTCTTCCTCTTCTTCTTCTTCAAATTTACTCATATTTGCCCTGACAGAATGTTAACCCTTTCAGTTAATATGATTAATACGGGTTTGTTAGTTTGGTAACGATTCTGTTGGCATTATGAAGTTCGGTTTGTGAGTTTGGTAACAAGAGATGCTTCTCATTATTCGTTCTATTTAGTTCCCATTCAGGCAGCGGCTTCGCAGAGGAAGTAATCCAGGTACGTGTCATCCATGTCAGCGAATGTAGTGAAGTGAGTGAAGTTAGTACGCTTGGAGGCAAAGACACCAGCGCCTAATACGTTCTCAGTGTTGTACAACTTGTCCGGCTGACCAGACATATAATACTGGTTCACGGCGCTCAGGTTTTGCAGGTTCGATTCCCAGCGGTAGTCGGTGCTGCTGGCAGTCCACAGGGTGTTCCATTCTGCAAACGGTCTGGACGCCCCCACCAGAAAAAAGTGATTGAGGTACGCTGAAACATGTTGACATAGCTATATAATACACAATGAAACAGATAATTCAGACTGTAAGTATAAAATACAATGTTGGTCTATGTAGCCAAGTCTATAAAACACAAATACACACGCACACACAAAAACCCACAAGACAGAAAAACATTAAAATATACTTCCGGACATACACATATAACCGAAAAATAATCATTTTCAAAAGTGTTAATGTTCTTAGCAGTGTTTGAAAAACCTATCCTATCCTATCCTATCCTATCCTATCCTATCCTATCCTATCCTATCCCGTAACTCGAAGGTCGTTGGGGCACCCCAGATGATCGTTTAACCAGCATACTCCATCTTTCTCTGTTCTCAGCAACAGTCCATTCTCGATTGTTGTCCTCCCACCTCTTTTTCTGTATCCATTTTCTTCTGCCTCCTTGCACCGTGCCTTGCAGGATGGTTTTTGCAAGGCGTGATGCTCTGGTGACGTGGCTATATCATCGGAGCTTCCGTTTCTTCACCATTCTGAGCATGTCATCATGTTGTCCAATGGCTTGTGTGATTGTCGGACTTCGTTGTTGGTGATGTGCTGGGTATAGGAAATGCCTAGTTGGTGATGTGCTGGATATAGGAAATGCCTAGAAGTCTTCTGTAGCACCTCATCTCCATGCTTTGTATTCTTCGTTGTAGATCTGCTGTGAGGGTCCATGTTTCGCAAGTGTATAGGAAGATGGAGATGACAAGAGAGCGCAGCAGCCTTACCTTGGAATGTAAACTGATGGTCCTATCTTTCCAAATGGGTTTCAACCTTGACAGGGCAGTAATTGTTTGAGCGATCCTGGAGAGGACTTCCTGTCTGGACCCATCGTCTGATATAATGGCTCCTAAATATTTGAAGGTATGCACTGTTGAAGCTATACACTGTTGGAAAAACTATTGGGAGTGGGCTTTATCATAACAAGCAAGAAGACAACGTTTTAATGATAGGCCATATTGAACTATCGGCAAGCAACAAAATGATCAAAATCGGTTCAGCCCACACTTATATACAGCGGAAAACGCGTTTAGAAAAGGGTGAAGCGCAATGACCTTGACCTTTTAGAAAGTACAAATACGAATGATCTGATCTCACATGCTTAGCAATAAAGTATCCAAGTCTGGAAATATAATGATGAATTTTGGTTCAGTTATTCTTGACATGAGGCAAAAAGTGTGTTTTGAACAAAACATTTCATTACATAGATGTCGAAAAAGGCTTTTGATAAGCCCTTACAGACTTGTGGCAGGTCCTGAAAAGTCCAGTTTTGAGAAAGACCCAATACAGAGGACGAAAGCTCAATGCAGCACGCGTCCGCCAACAATGGCTGACATCCTACAAAATGAGATCGACTTCTGTTTTCCTGTAACAATGACAGTGTCTTCTCTCCAGTGCTTTTCTGATATCTTACTGGAGAAATTAATCACGCGACAAACCTTCCACCGGTATCACACTACCATCTCAGTTAAAGGCAGAATAATCATCAACCTGCAATGTTTTCAATACACGATCCACCGGGCGGTATCAGGTGCAAACTGAAAGGGACCCATTTTGACCAAGCCACCGCGACACATCCTTTATTACATTCACAATGAGTGTTGTCCCATGAAAAAAAACTTGCAACAACAAAAGTTCTTTCTAAAGTTCAGTTTGTTGTTGTTGTTGTTTTAATCAATATATTACGTGGTCTTTGTGTTTATTAATAGCAACCGCTAGCCACCCCTATAGAGCTAAATATAGCATCTTCCAAAGCCAGTAACAGAAGCCATAATAAAGTTTCACAAACGCGCGCGCCCATACACACACACACACACACACACCCACACACACACACACACACACATACTTGCGCAGACACCGTTATTTGGACTTTCCTCTATCGCCACATACGTTCTGTGGACAATGGGTCGTGCTACGACCCCGTTTTTAAGTACTTTAAAGTGTTCTAACCCTAACCCTAACCCTAACCCTAACACTAGCCCTAACCCTAGCCCTAACCCTAACCCTTACCCTAACCCTCACGGATCATTAAATGGACGTCCCAACAAGGAGGTCTGTCCAAAGAACGTATGCAAACTTGCACTAGTTTGTCCCAATAACGCCGTGTAAACATCCTCACACCCACACACACACCTACACACACACACACACACACACACACACACACACACAGAGTGTACATCCAGCTGCACAACCCCTCATGCATGTCACGTTCGTAACTAAATAATATAGGCCTATTGTATGGTGTAGTTGTAACATTATATAAAGGAGAGACACATCCGAGAAATAGAGTTAGCGATTTTAGCAGTCTAAGGGGAATCGGACTCACGCTGTGTCCCTGCCAGGAGACAAATTTCAGAAAAACAAGGACAAAATAAAGCTGTGAAAAGTGAAATTACACACTGGATTACTTGGGATACTATTACTGGATGTACAAGTACCAGGAGGGATAAGAATACTGAAATTTCCACGAAAGAGAGGATATGCCATTGTTTGTTTTCTAACTAAGGAAGTTATTCTACATTGATGGCTCTTACCGGTGACCGTGATATTTTTATGGCTTGCGCGACTTCTAAGCAGGTCATGAGGAAAGGTAATGTTAGGGTGATGGTGGTACGGAGGGAAGATTGTTTTGTAAACAAATAGGCCTGAAAGACGCTGCCGCTCGCCTCATTCATCCAACAGAAAAAAAAATCTGACCACATCACTCCACTTCTTCTCTCACGCCACTGGCTTTCCATCCCGCAAAGAAGTTTTGGCAAAATTTGTCTTTTCTGCTACAAGTGTCTCCATGGCTCCGCTCCTTCATACCTTGCCGATAATGTCCAACGCTACACTCCCTCTCGCAACTTGCGCTCTTCATCGGACACACTCCTTCTCAGAATACCCCGCCACTAACTGTCCTCTGTTGGTTCTAGATCTTTTTCTGTTAATGGACCAAATGCCTGAAATTCATTACTACTTTCTCTCCGCAGCATACCGATTATGAACACTACAAAGCAAACCTCAAAGCTCATTTCTTCTATAAAGTCTTCTCCTGATCTCTTCTGTCTGCAAACTGCTTCTTCCATATTGCCCCATCCTCTTTGTGCGTGCGTGCGTGTGTGTGTGTGTGTGTGTGCGTAGGTGTGTGTGTGTGGGTGTGTGTGTGTGTAGGGGTGTGTGTGTGTGTGTGTGTGTGTGTGTGTGCCTGTTTGTGTGTGCATGTTTTGGGAATCACTTTGTTTGATTTCGCCTGCCAGTATGTATATATGTATTATACTAATGTTTAATGAATGTGTGATGGGGCTCTTTGAACTGTTCCACTAGGAAAAGCGCCTTATAAATATCCTTATTATTATTAATTATTATTATTCAGAAATGGGTTTAGTGTCCTTGGAATCAGCCAAAACTGACCTGATGGAATATTACATTATTATTTTGCGTACAGAACCAAAGCGTATAATCAGACCATTTCTTTCTTTCTTTATTTTTTATATAAGCTGGGTAGAAACAAATACTTATGAACGCAACACAATGTGTATCTACATTTCTTTATTATTTCTCTAGTTTGAAGGTTTCATTAATTTATCTTTCTTTGTTATATACTTTTCTCAATTGTAAGAGCTGGCGTGCACTTTGCACCAGAACATCTTTTTTCAATGCCGGTAGTCTTCTTTTTTCTTGGTAGTCTATAGGTCTGCAGATCTAATTTGAAAAGTAGGCCAACATTTTCGATTGTGAAGCTTTGAGTTTAAAGCGGATCAGATCTAAGCTCAACTGAACACTGGGAAAAAAAAATAAATAAAGGCATTGGTGATGTCTACAGTGTTTTATGTAAGTTGACGTCATAAAAATAAAATACCTGTCGAGAGGACAGAACAACGTTTATGTAGGACTACATTACATTACATCATTATTGCTTTAGGTCCAGCGGACTCTTCCGAGCCAAATCAGGACCGGACAACCCCTGATCCGCATAAAAGATCTGCTGAAACAACCCTAGTGGTAAAACTAAAAGCTCTCCGCCAGCCAGTCACTTTACAATAAAGACATCCCACGCAGGGGATGCTGAGGCTGTACTCTAATTTATCGAACCCCCGTTTACAAAAATAATATAAATGTAAAGCCGACAAATAAAAAAAATGCCTTCATTTGAAAATCAAGCGAAAAGTTAAACGAGTGGAGTTTTAACTTTTATCGCGCAAATGATGCCAGTTTGGAGTACCTACAGAAACAATGACAATAATAATAATTAGAAGAATAAGAAGAATACAGTAAGTCATCGGGTTACGCCGGTCTCGACTTACGTTGTTTCGTGGTTACGACGCTCCTCCCCATAAAAATATAATAAATAATATTACGCGTCGTTCTGTCTTACGCGGTTTAGCGTAGTAAGCGACGTAAACAAACGAGAGCTAGTTTCTGGCGAGAGGCGGAAGAATACGCTTTGTTGTGGTTATACGGCGGGGAAGACGTCGTCGCTTCCTACGCTGGCGTCGCCTCATACGCTCAGTCACTGTACATACGCCATTTTGGTTGTTTACGCCGTGTTTTATCGTTTTTGCCCTTGGTTATGGCTCCCAAACGTAAGTCATACTCTTCTGATGGTAGTGCATCAAAGAAAAGTGTTCCGACTTACGTTCCTACTTACGATGAAATCGGGTTACGACGCGTCCAACGAACAGATCAACGTCGTAACTCGAGGACCCCCTGTATAAATAACTATTATGATTATGTACCGCCCATTTACAGGGGTGGGAAGAATGCCTTCAGTTTCTTTCTTAGTGCCCGCTCCATCGGCAGATTTAAGAGAGGCATTGCCTTCAGCTTCCTGCCTGAAGCCATTAAAAAAAAAAAATTAAACCCAGCTTGTACACTTTGCACTGGTAAACAGGAGTGCAAGCAACGCCAAGGGACGTAACCATAAGGTACGTCTTTCGACCGCTAACATCCAAACGCTTGTCAAGTCAAAAAACACCAAAAAAAATAAATAAATAAATAAAAATATATATATACGATTTTTACAATTAATTTTTTAATTTTTAAATTTAAATTTTATTTATTACTTATTTATTTTTTTCTTATCTTTTTCTTTATTTTTTTTTTTTCCTTTCGGAACCACTGGAACCCTTTCACCCTCTCCCCTTCTCCCACCTTTCCTCTAGATCCGGCCCTGCATACCGTGAACAACTGTCCAACGTTAACATTACGTAAGCAAACTGCTTAGTAGATAGTCTTCTTTTCCCAAGGTAGATGATTTCTAGCGCTAGCATATTGTCGAAAGGCATTGTTCACATTAGGCCTAATATATACATTGCACAGCCTGCTTGTCACATGTAAAATGACAATGTATTATATTATGTAAAGTTTGGGAAATAAATTATGTGATATAATAAACCCGTGTTTGTCTGTTTGATAACTGTAGAGTATGGCCTAGCATGTTTTCTTCCGGATGTTAAGTTTTATCCGTGAAGGTCGTGCAAAATGCAAGTTTTGAAGAAAGTGAGCGATAGATTTCGAAAGCGCAGTAAGAATTATGACAGAGTCCAAATTATGGTTTTAATACAATGTTAGAAGTGTACCACCGTTGTTGGAATTGATGTAATGTTTTAACAAATTTTAGAAGCGTATTACAGTTGCTGGAAATGCTTAGCTCTGATCTAAAGAAGTCTGTGTTAGTGTTGATAATAAGAGGTTATACAAACGAAAACGTCATTAGCGCCAAATTATCCAAACCTTAAGGAAGCGGAAGATAAATGAATTGTTGAGATAGATGGTTAAAAGGGGTAGTGGAAATGTCAGAAATTGTTTTGGGTTTTGTGAAATTAAAACAAGAAACGGGAAATAAGAAGTAAAACAAGAAATATGTTTGTTGATTATGGGAGTGGGTTATAAAGGGAATTTGTGAAGCATGAATATAAATAGAGACATTGATAGGTTTGGTTATTCAGCAATACAGAGTTATTGTATAATATATTTGTAAATTTTAAGATGTGGAGGTGATTACAAGTATAGATGCACTATTAGTAATTTAGAAATAATGGTTTAGAGGTAAGGTGAATGTTTATAAGTGATAAGGTATGTAGTAAGGAGATGTCTTGGTCTGGGAAAGTAAATTTTTATTAAAGTTAGAGGAAAGACGTGGAGTGTGGTTAATGTAGTTTTGTTTCACCTTTAACATCGCGTAGCGGTTAGGTGGCGAGTGAAACTCCACAGAATGGTGTAAGGATGGTAAGAGATAGTAGAGAGATCCTGAAGTCACAGTCCGAGGCGGGCGTGGACGGGAAACCCGCTGGGGGATTCCTTGATTTATGACGTAATCGCCGACGGGCCACCACCGCTGAAAAAGTGATCCTGTGAGTACAGTCGTGCGGAAACTCGGCGTGGGTTACAGTTGCTTTCCTTGACAAATGCAAGATAATGGGACTATTTTTAACTTCCCTCGAGTTTTGTGTTGCACGAGTTTTCAAAGATGTCGAAGGTTAGTTTGATATTTGTTTGCAGTTTTTGCAAGTATCATCAAAATTGTCTTGCCAGTAGATGTGTGTGTTTATGAGATACATACAAGTGTAGAAGGAGAAAAAAAGGTGGAGGATGAGGAGGATGAAAGAATTAAAAGAAGGAGGAGAACGAGGGGGATAAAAGGAAAAAAAGCAAAGAATACAGAAAGAAAAAGAAGAAAATGAAAGAAGACGAAGTACATGTAAAGAAAGAAGAAGGAAGAACGAAATAAATAAATTAATTAATAAATAATAATAATAATAATAATAATAATAATAATAATAATAATAATAATAATAATAATAGTGACAATAATAAAAAATAATAACAATAACAATAATAATAATAACAACAACAACAACAACAACAACAATAATAATAATAATAATAATAATAATAATAATAATAATAATAATAATAATAATAATAATAGCAGAGGAAGAAGAAGAAGAAGAAGAAGAAGAAGAAGAAGAAGAAGAAGAAGAAGAAGAAAGGCTTTAGAGGAAACAGACAAAAAGGAAGGAAGAAAAAAAGATGGACAGAACTAAACGGAGACAGGGAGAAAAATTTATTCCATTATATCTTGACCACTGTAGGCCAAACATGATGTCTATAGCAGCTGCTTCAAGTTCCATTGTTCTGGGAAAAGAACAAAAAAAAAAATAAATTAAATCACATACATGTACAAGGTATACGTATTGTAAAATTCTCTACTGCATGACTATTTGCTGGATAGGGAATATACATGTTGGCGATTAAAAACCTATACATGGAATTAGAAAACAAACATTGGGGCAAAAAATCAAATTAATTACACAAATGACTAAATGTACTTTTTAAAGGTATTGTATTTGTTTATATTATGCTTCTTGACTATTTGCAGGACAAGGAACATACATAACAATTAACATACATGTGTGTTGGCAAAACTGCTTGGGTTGGGGCTAAAATGAACATAGGCCTACTAGTAAATTATGTGAACAATTGAAATTATCATTGTTGTTATGACTATGTCTATAGAAAATGCAGGTCACATTGAAAAGTTCAAGAAACAGATATAGTGTGTGAATGCCCTAACAGTACTTGTACACACATACATACATACTAAACACAATGTATACATTAAATTGTATACATGGAATTAAAAACACAGATCTAAAACAATGTTACTATTAGTAATACACATGGTACACACAGGAAAGTATAGTCATTACTTTGTTGGCCTGTTGAGTCTATCTGAAACTAAGTCTGTGCAGCAAAATAAAACAGAGGCCTACTAGTAAATTATGTGAATAATTCAAATTATCAACTTTGCTATGGACTATAGTCTATAGAAAACACAGATCACATTGAAAGTTCAAGAAACATAAATACTAAAATAGTGTGTGAATGCTCTAAAAGTACTTGTACACACATACTAAACACTATGTATGCAACACAGGAGAGTAATTATTTTGTTGGCCTGTTGAGTCTATCTGAAACTAAGTCTGTATAGTACGCCTTTGAACGCAATTTACTAAGTAATTTGACAAAAAGCAATGGATGAAGAGTAAGATGTAGAATGAGAATGTGCAGGGTACCAGCAATATGTAAATACACCTTGGAAAGAAAGGAAAAAAACCCAACCTACGTAGCTGCTATGTGGGTAGCCATGATTAAATCATCGGCAGACACGTCGAAACAGTAGGTGCGAACTTTATATTGCTACGTCTATAAAATGTGATTTCCGTGGCAGCAAATTAGTCATAGACATTTCGGTTATGTTAAACTTGCTTCCAATACTATCCAAACACAAGGTTACCAAGCTAAAATGGAAAAAAAATAGTCACGAAGATCCACATCCAGCGAGCGTGAAAACGCTAGTTTCTACGTCCGAATGGCAGCGTCTGAGTCGCAGGCGTGGAGAGTGTCGTGTGCAAAATGCTAAAAATAGATGGGAATTCCTTATTGGACCGTCCACGCCCGTCTCGGACTGTAGCTTCAGGATCTCTCTAGTGAGACGGTTTGGGAAAATGTCTGGAAATTAATATTAATAAGAGAAAGAACGCATGTCCATATAGGTGTTGTTATAAATATTCATAATTGCACAGTTGACCAATCGTTATTAAGATGGGAGGCGAAATGTTGAGGCTGAATACCTATTTTGATATATAAGATGATGCACGAGTGAAGGGAGCTAGCCACCGCTCTCTGTCTCAGCTCTCAGTTTCTTTGTTCTCTGCCTCCACATTAAGTGATGGAATTATACTAGAAAGGTAGGATGAAGATTTTGTATTTTTGATGTTTTGATGTGTGTTGTGCAATAAATAAACAGTTAGAAAAACAAAATGAAAGAGTTGTGGTTTAGCAAATTAAATCTCTCGAAAAACTGTCTCTCAAGTTGTCTGTGTAAAACGTTGTCTCCATAGAATGCTATAGTTGATCCCCGGACGTGAAGGCGATGAGCTGACCGCGTCATACTTGGTGGACCCTGCGGGGTAGAGGAAAAAGGTAGAAAAAAAGAGTAGAGGAAGAAAAGAAAAGAAGAGTAGAAGAAATACCTGTAGAACACATTTACTACAATGGAGGATCTTAGTTCGGAAGTTTTGTGGGAAATGTACGTAGAAGAGGAAGGACTTTTAACTGAAATAGAAAACATTCTTATTAACAGAATGTTTGACCCAACAGAGAGTCCAGCGCATCCGGATGATGCACGTGCAGGAGATCTGTATGACTATTTTAGAAATTGTGATAATTTCTATGAAATGATTACTTCAGCAAGGGTGTCAACTTGCATAGACTATTTAGAGAAGCTTCACAAAGCTTGTGTCAGGGGTGTGAGGCAGAGTTGCGTTTAGGTAAAACCCGTGTTGTCTGAAGTAGAAATGTCGGATTCCGAGATAGAAACGGGCAGTGAGGTAGGAGATGCTGATGCAAATAATAGGGTGGAGAGCGGAGGCACTGGCGAAGTGAAACAAAATGAACGGGATGCTCGTCACCTTCAGGCGAAACATAAACAAACGGTAGACCTGGAGAAAGACAGGGATGAAATCGGAGTCAAAGACAAAGCTGACACATCACACAGGCCAGTGACAGTCTGCATTAAATAATGTACCGGTAACTTTTTAACTTCTGGTGTGTGTGTGTGGGTGTGTGTGTGGGTGTGCGTGTGAGCGTGTGTGTGTGTGTAGGTGGGTGTTTTGTGTTAGGGGTTAGAAAGTAGGATGCATGACTTTTATTATTTCATAAGCTACATTCATGTTGTGTACAACTGCTTTTCTGTTCTTTGGGGTGTATTGTTTTAATCCATGAAGTCTTTTGTGTTTTATTGCTTTTGTGCCGTTGTGTTGAAGTGTACGCCGCACACACATTTCCTTGTGTTTTCATGGGGACAATAAAGATTCTGATTCTGATTCTGACAGTGACAGTCATTCTGAATCGTCAGATACTGACAAACTATATGAACAGATTTTCACATCAAAAAGACACATCAAGGTCGGCGGAGACGACGTCCCCACACACGAACAATGTGTATCTACTGAAATGAAATAAGAGACAGACATAAGTCGGTGCGACTTTGACATGGTTTCCTTTAATGGTGTTTTATTACAAATAATGTGTATAAAAAAAATGAATGTTTTTTTTTGTTATTTCAGTTGAAATGTGATGTGACATTGTAAGTAACTGTATATGACCAATACAGTTGAGAAGTATTTTTTTGTTGAATGCATTATTCGAATTGTTCTACATATGCATGCGGATGTAATAACTTGACTTTTTTCTTTGCAGTATGAAAACGCGAGGATCCCAAATAAGTGAAAATGATACAAACACACTTCTGACGGGGAGAAGTCGTTTGTTGTATGCGACTTATGAATGTGTATTAATTCCTTTGAATTAACCATTTTTCTGTTTTTCAATTTCAGACATGTTTGGAGCCATGTCTACATAACAGTTTGCGAGGTTTACTTATTTGTGCTGTGGGATTGCACTCACAAATGAATTTGTGTTCTTGTTTAATTATGTTAATGATCAGTGGCGATGTTTTGATGGTTTCAAAACGATTTGTTTTGTGTTTCATGGCAGTACCATGTTGTACGATGTGATGTGATGCCGCGCGATACGGAACGGTGCATTTGATGGTTGTTGCTGAAGCTACGACGGGATTTGTTTTAAAATTTGTTAAATACATTTCATATAGGCATGTGAACATGATGTGTTGTACGGTGTGCCTCCTGGGTTTATTGCGTTTGTTGCATATTTTGTGACAGATAAGTTGTCTTCATTCTGTGCATGACAGTAAAGAAAGGGGAACAGCGACAGTGTTTGTGTTCACCATTGCACGTGTTGAGTGCATATATAATGATGGAATGACGTCTATTATATTTTGTTTCTTCTTACAGGAAAGTATAGAGGGAGCAAAGGTTAAACGGTAAGGCAGTAACGTGCTGCAGAAATAAATAAATAGTATTAAGATTGGAATAAGTGTAATTGTGGATTAATAAGTTAGTTGTTATTATGCGCAATGCGTACGCCTTCGGGTGTGAAAACTTGTGCGCTATATGGGTTGACCTTTATTCTCTCAGAACCTTGACCTGGCCAGTCTTGTTTCAAGAGAGATGTAATAGTTCTTTTTTTTTCTACTTGTGGAGGGTGCACACTCCATTGGTAGTTGGTAGAATAAATATAGTTTAAAATGTATATGTATACGTAATATTATTGTTTGAATTTTTACAGGAAGACATGGCGCTCATAACAATAGTAATCTTCGCCACCACCCTCATCCTCTTTGGGCCTACTAAAGGAGCAGCGCAGGAGTCGAGGTTGAACTATGGAGTTCATTTTCACGCTGTGACCAAGATTGTTACGGGTACACAATCCTGGCAACACACCTTCCAACTCAAATTTCCACGATGGACGTTCGCACCACTGACGTTGCTACAATGTGACGAAAACAGGCAAGATCATTGTTTTCTTCAATCCAGAGATATTTTTAACACCATTGCGCTTGCTTACAATAATCAGAGCTCTATCCTTCAGGAAAAGATGAGAGAAACAATGCGAACTGCCAAGAAAATTCTGAGTACCTCTTTTGTCATTACGGAACAACCACAAAAACGAACAAAAAGACATGGCATGTTTTTTCCTTCAGAAGTTGAGTTTCCAGTGCAGCAGTCAGAGTTCAAATTACAATCAAGATCTAAACGAGGGCTTTTCGATTTTGTAGGCGATTTGGCATCAGGACTGTTTGGCGTCGCTACACATGGAGAGGTACAGACTTTAAAGACACATATTAACCAACTATATCAGTATCAGAAGAATATAAGTGAAGGAATGGATGCAGAACTACAACTAATGCACAGTTTTGTCAACAAGACCAGCGAAAATTTCCACAATGTTTATCAGTCTATTCAACAAAATCATCGGATGATGGAAGACATGAATACAATGTTTCGGAAGAACATTTTGGAGTTACGGCAGCTGGAACACGAAGTTGTGGTTTTACTGGTGCGACTAATCAATAAGTTCCATTATGCTGTGCGTTTGGAACGTCAATTAGAATCCTTTTTGCAAGGAATACACGAGTTGGTCCAACGACGCCTGTCGCCGACTCTGGTGCCTGAAAGTACTCTTAGACAAGCACTCATTTCAATTCAACGCAAGCTCAGATATAATTACCCTGACTTCAAAATTGTAAATCGACACCCAGCATTTTACTACTTGGCGCAACCAGTTTTGTTTTCATCACATCCTGATTCCATTTGGATAACGATTAATGTACCTGTTTCTTCACGAAATGCTTTGTTTCAGGTTTACCAAGTCATCACCCAACCAGTTCCGTTGAATCATTCTACAACGCATGCCACACAACTAACAGGAATGCCAGATTATGTAGCAATAACTGACGATAAATCCACGTACCTGGAAATGACGAATACTGACTTTTCGTTATGCAACGGAGATTCTATCAAGTTTTGTCCCATAACACAAGGTCTCCAGGTAGTTGAAAACCCTACCTGTGCAATAGCATTATTGGTAGAAGACAAGCCTGATCAATATTGTCAATTTCGGGTGAAAGAGCATGCTGTTAAACCTCACTTGTTAGAAGTAGAACCAGGAGTGGCGTTGTTGTCTAACATTTCTGAAGTAATACTAACGTGTCGTCATGAAGTTGTTAAGAAACCAGGCTGCATGTACTGCTTAATTCAGATTCCATGTGAATGCTCCTTAGTGGCAGATGATTTCCGATTATCAGCACGTTTGTCGGCATGTACTGCTTTATCAGATATTGATGAATTTATAAAATATCCAGTGAATGTCGCCTTGTTGCAACAATTTTTTAATGCATCAGAAATCAAACACATTATGACGTCCACAACGTTTACTCAACCGGTCGAGTATACTGTTCCCCATTTACAAATAGACGAACACGAATTTCAAAACGACTTAGAACGTGGTTCTAAGTTGGATGCGGATTTGCAAACCGTGGCACAGAAAATGAAAAGCAACGAGCGAGTATTTCGACAATTATCGTCATACTCTTTTAAGGATCAATGGGAGGAAGAGATTAACATCACGCAGTGGCCTACACTGCTCGGTCTTTTGGCATTTGGCATGACTATTGTATTGTCTGTTGTAATGGTATTTACATATCGTCGTTTACGTGTTTTGTGGATGATTGTTGCCATGCTTAGTACTGGGCCACAGGTACAGGCACAGAAAGCTGCAACTGTTCCTCAAGGTCCTACAAACCCCCCACTTATTTTCTCGCAGTCAGGATCGAATGGGAATCACCAAACCACTAAACCTGAATGCGAACAACCCCTTGCTGATCATGTTTTGCTGACTATTGAGCTTTTTAGTTTGTGTCTTTTGTTGATGGTTCTTATTCGATCAGCGGGATTAATGCTAAAGACAGCCATTTATCGCACCGACGCTGTCCTTGAACTCAGTGATGGACACACCTTTGTTGATGTCTATTTATTGACACTTCCCAACTGCCCTAGTCATTATTTCCCATCATGCGAACGTGGCTGAGATATCTAAACTTAGTTACGAATGTCTGGTCTTCTAATGACTTACAGATAGTGTGGTCCTCATTTCATATTACAAACAGAGATACTAAAGAACGTCTACAGTTTCCAACCACTGTCCGATTGACTTACTGGCAATCTTGGCGAATTAAGAAGATCATTAAGAATGGTGACTACGTCGTGAATTTAAAATTGATTCACGGAGGCAGAGCAATATATCTGGCCAGAGTGTCTAAAGACCACTTTGATAATGTAGTCGGCATGTACACATGTCATCGTAATGATTACCCAACAGTTTTGGGAGGAGAGCACATGGACAATCGCAGGGTAGCAACACGATCAGTGAGGCAACCCTCAAACCCAGATCATATGAGGCAACCATCGAACCCGGATTCTTTGCATTCGGTGGATTAATATGTAGTACTTTTACAGTACACTGCTAACTGGGTGCAATGAGAATTTATTTTTTTACACACTATACAGCCTTTATAGTGTGTAAGTGGAACATTACAACGTTATAGCACTGATGTGTATGCTTCATGTTAGATTATTATACCCATGTGTATATTTCTTTGAAAATGGTATAAAGTCACATTGCGTGAACTTTAACAATGGTTGTTTTCATAAATAATTGATTTTTTGTCTTTTCTGTAACTTTTATCTATTTATGTATATATTATTGTAATAACGATTTGTTTTTTTATGAAATGTTCTTTATTGTAAGCAGTAATTTTTGACCATGTACTTATATTTCAGCCAATACTGGGAGCTGAACATTTGTATTTCTGGTTAACTTTGTTATTGTTCATTCACTGATCCAACATACTTAATAAAAGTTTGTCAGTTTCAGATCAATTTCGCTGTCTGGTGACATGAGCCTGAGAGTACTGAAAATGGCAAGTGACGATTGGAAAAAAAGCCGGACCTCGGGGCGGCGCCACCTCAGCAACAAGAGGGGCACCCACATCAGTATTCCCTGAATGGCCTTGGCTACTGACGTCACTGATGAGTTGCTGTAAGCACGTTTGATTGTGATCTTGTGGTGAGCTGGGATCTTAATGAGACGTTTAATTCCTGAGACCCACAGCCCCACATAAACTATATAAAAAAAGAAACAAAAAGAAACATTCAAAGACATTGGGAGCCCAACACGAATGACAAAGTGCGGTCTTCCAAAATCTTCATTCAATGGAACACAATCGGCGAAAAAAAAAAACAAAAAAAAACAGCAACGAAAAGGAAAAAAAAGGACATAACCAGACTCTCTTACTCAATATGTCATTAGACAGTGAACAAAAACACTCAATTTGAAGAGTTACAAATTTCAGTGCTTTTATTTAATATATCAGTGAATGTACTTTTTCAGAGTTAAATGTTTTATAATTGTTGTATAAATAACTGCTGATTATTTCACGGAAATATTGTTAATTGTAGCGTTTCCGTGTTTTTAATTATTTGACGATAAATTTAATTCATGATACACTATCACTTTAATAATTGATAATTTTATTGTTGTTGTTATGATGTATTGTGTTAAATGCAAACACTTTGTTATTTTGACTTGTTAGTTTTTTTAGGTATTTCAATGTGAATTTGCAAAACTCTGTTTTCTTTTTTTTCCTTATGTATGTTGTTTGTGTTGACGTAGACGTGTCAATATGTTGTTAGTTTTATTTAATAAGTTAATGTTGTAAGTTGTTTTGACAAATATGTTTTTAACCTTTATTTTAATTAAGATTATTTTTGGTGGTAGAATGTGTTTGATTTGTTGTTATTAGAAGTGCTACTTTGGATACTGATGAATCTTGTGTATTAATTATTTTTGTAAAATTAATTTTTAATTGATAGTGATTAGAACTATAAGTAGTATTATATATGTTAAATTATTGTATTTTGTAATGTATTAAGAGACTATAAAGAGTTTTTTATAAGCCTTCTTGAATTTATTTTTGTATATAGCAATTATTTACATTTTGCCTATATGTGCCCTTCAAAATTTTTAATAACAGTAGTTGGTAGTTTTTTTTATCGATCATGGTTGCTCTCCTTGTCGTTTATGCTGTTTGGGGTTGATATTTCTCCTTATTGTTAGTAGTCCTGATTGTGATGTCGTTTTTGCTATAGTTTAGATATTTCAATTTTCTGTATTCACAAGCAAGTTTATTTTTCTTTTTTTTATCATCTACCCAGCTTCTATCTCGCGCCGCGTGCAGCAGACAGTCTGTCGCTCACACAGCGGGTTCACAAGCCGCGTGTCGCGCGATCATTTTCTTTCCTGCTAGTGTTTTGCGTTCTTAATTATGTTTCTTGTGCTAACCATGTGCATACAACTGCACATAGTACTTTTGTTTTCTTTTCCGTATCTTATTTTGTATACTTATTATTATTATGGCTTTTAACAAGTTCTATTGCGTGTTTGTTTATGTTTTATACGATGAATATCTTATTTGTTTTGTACTTTAAAAAAAAAAGTGTAGTGGTTCCTAATGCTCTTTGCCTCTTATGTTTTCGAATGCCTATTTGCAATTATTTTTATAGTTGTTCAGTACTTGTATTTGGCAGTGAATGTTTTATTCTTGCTAAATAATGTACCTATACATGAACAAAAAGGTTATCTCCCTTTAAGAACTTCAACATTGCTCATTCGAGCATCCAAATACATGTATATACAATTGCCTTATGTTTTGTCTATGCCTTTAGTTTAGTTGATCTGTTTTCCCTGCGTGTTTTTTTGTTTGCCGGTTTAATTACTTGTTATTTGGTTTCTTTGATCTTTTAATACCATTCTGAATATTTTTTTTCGAAATCCATTTATATTGCTCCTTTATACATAAATCACTGTTGTAAACTTAATATTGACGTTTGGATAACTGAATAATCAAGCTAACTTCAGATTTTAGTTACTTTTATACTTGACAAGTACATTGTTGTTTTACAGTTTGTTTGTTTGTTGTTTGTTTTATTTAATGTTTATTTATCGAAGTGATTTTAGACTAGAAACTTACATTGTTAGACGTTGTTTGAAATCTTTAAGAATTATTGCCGACATTGGTTTTTTTATGCACATGTTGTAACTCATGTATTTCTTTTGTTGTAGCTGGTTTATTATTAATTATTTTCGATTTAAGTCTCCTCTCTGAAAATCCTTAACGGGAAGAGAGGGGACTATAAACTGATTAAATAAAAAAAATAATAATAAATTATTTTTTTTTTAAATAATCTAGTCACCTACTTGATAAAAAAATTATTTTATCACGCAATGCAGTTGTGCAGTGTCTATAATTTGATGGTTGATTGTTTTTTCTCATGAGTATAGTGACTTATCTATTGTTTGCTTGTCACATGTACTGATGTAGTATTTTGTGTTGACATTTATTTTATGTTTATTTTATTGCTTATTTTTTTGCTAATTTTTTTTATGACTCGATTAAATTTTATTTTTGTTGTTGTTAAACAAAACACTTTATATGGGTTGTCTGTGGTTTTATACTGACCTTAATTAATGACTTTCTGTGTTACGATTTGTTTGGGTTTTTTTGGTTTGCAATTTGTTCCCCACTTTGTAGACGTTATATTTGTTTAAAATCATATTTTAACGCTGTCGACATTGGCTGTGTTTGTAAAGGTTTGATATGTAATTGTTATTTTATTATAATCCGTTTTTAAAAAAAAACAACAACCTTTAAGTGTTTTTTAAAACGTGTATATGTTTTTTGTGTTGATATTGCATGCAAAGTGTATCCATTTTTTTAAATTCTTGAACGGTATTATCAATATCGGTTTACACACAATAAACTATGATATCTGAGACATCTTTGAAACGTAGAGCGTTTTAATAGCTCCGTGACGTTTGTATATTTTTTTGCTGTGGATGTCTTCTCACGTTGAGTGACTTTTGAAGTCCTCCGTGCTATATTTGATCGATTCCCAGGGTCCCATGTCGTTTACGCGTTGAGTTGCTTTCGCAAAAACTCCGTGATATTTTTTTTTGCATAACCGCTAATGGTTATATACATTGGGTCACCGGTCGAGTCTCTTTTTTTTTTTTGATTTGTTGGTCCATGCATGTATTGGTCGTTGTGTAGAATATTATTCATTTTATACTTGGTGTTGTCACGCTATTTTATTGTCATGTATCGGTGTTTTTTTAGCATAGTCTATTACATTGTCTTCACCTACCTTGTTATGATTTTTTTGTGCGTTTTTTTTTCAGTGTCCTTCAATTGTATAATTGTAATTTTTTATGTTTTCGGAGAGAGGACTCTCCTTTTCCGGACCAGGGGCATATATGACAGAGTCCAAATTATGGTTTTAATACAATGTTAGAAGTGTACCACAGTTGTTGGAATTGATGTAATGTTTTAACAAATTTTAGAAGCGTATTACAGTTGCTGGAAATGCTTAGCTCTGATCTAAAGAAGTATGTGTTAGTGTTGATAATAAGAGGTTATACAAACGAAAACGTCATTAGCGCCAAATTATCCAAACCTTAAGGAAGCGGAAGATAAATGAATTGTTGAGATAGATGGATAAAAGGGGTAGTGGAAATGTCAGAAATTGTTTTGGGTTTTGTGAAATTAAAACAAGAAACGGGAAATAAGAAGTAAAACAAGAAATATGTTTGTTGATTATGGGAGTGGGTTATAAAGGGAATTTGTGAAGCATGAATATAAATAGAGACATTGATAGGTTTGGTTATTCAGCAATACAGAGTTATTGTATAATATATTTGTAAATTTTAAGATGTGGAGGTGATTACAAGTATAGATGCACTATTAGTAATTTAGAAATAATGGTTTAGAGGTAAGGTGAATGTTTATAAGTGATAAGGTATGTAGTAAGGAGATGTCTTGGTCTGGGAAAGTAAATTTTTATTAAAGTTAGAGGAAAGACGTGGAGTGTGGTTAATGTAGTTTTGTTTCACCTTTAACATCGCGTAGCGGTTAGGTGGCGAGTGAAACTCCACAGAATGGTGTAAGGATGGTAAGAGATAGTGAGACGGTTTGGGAAAATGTCTGGAAATTAATATTAATAAGAGAAAGAACGCATGTCCATATAGGTGTTGTTATAAATATTCATAATTGCACAGTTGACCAATCGTTATTAAGATGGGAGGCGAAATGTTGAGGCTGAATACCTATTTTGATATATAAGATGATGCACGAGTGAAGGGAGCTAGCCACCGCTCTCTGTCTCAGCTCTCAGTTTCTTTGTTCTCTGCCTCCACATTAAGTGATGGAATTATACTAGAAAGGTAGGATGAAGATTTTGTATTTTGATGTTTTGATGTGTGTTGTGCAATAAATAAACAGTTAGAAAAACAAAATGAAAGAGTTGTGGTTTAGCAAATTAAATCTCTCGAAAAACTGTCTCTCAAGTTGTCTGTGTAAAACGTTGTCTCCATAGAATGCTATAGTTGATCCCCGGACGTGAAGGCGATGAGCTGACCGCGTCATAGAATCGTCACTTCTTTTCCGTCTACTAGAGTAGAAACACGTTGTAACACGTTTGTGGTTTCTCGCTAGCTTAGCGAATATGTTTTTGTGAAAACTGTCGTTTGTTGTATTCGTTATTTATGCACAAATAACGGAGCGCTGTTAAAATTATAATTATATGCTATTTCTGTGGCAGAGATAGGTTTGGTTTACAGCGTGTGCAGTTTTCAGTTGACTAAGCAAAGTGTTATGTAAAACTTTTGGACATTATTGCAGTGTCAGGTCAGGAACAGAGTGACAGTTGTGTCAGGACAGAACAGAACAATTTAGAATAAAAGCAGGTCTAGTCTTGTGGAATTATAGTAGGCCTGGACTATCTGTGACACATGCATCATTGGATACACTTTTATATAACAACATAATCTTTTGAGGTGAGAATTTATTATTTTCTTTTATCATTATTGATGCAGACAGTCGTTTGTTTACCCCGATGTTCTTTGCAGGATGACAGCAGTGCTGGGCGCAGGGTCGTTTATTACCCATAATAAACGAAGCACTGTATTTTTCTGATGGTGTAAACTTTGCCTATTAGGTAAGGTTGTGGGAGTAGGGATACTGTATGGTCTTTCAGCATGTTGCAGATTTTTTCTCTTCTCTCGGATCCCGTGCCTGGGGAGTTTTCCCGGATCCATAGCCAGGGGAAGAGAGGACCATACCACCAACCAACCAGCCGACCACACAACCTCACCACCATCCTTTCAGCCATACAACCACCTACCAGTCCACTGCCGCCGCCAACACCGTTGCAGTCCACCACCACCAGCAGCACCAGCATCATCACCGACAGGGGCTACCACCGCACTTCCTAGCTCAGCTAAGTAACACTGCTGAAGCCTACGGTAGTTCCGATACCCCACCAGATGATGTGAACTATAAATCTGATTAAACTCCAAAGGATTTGGGGATACCAAACAAGACTTTAACTTAAAGAATATTTTAAAGAATATTTCGGGTTTTTTGTACAGATTATTTGAAACATTTTCGGCAGATTTTGTAAATCGTGGTCCAGTAGTGTAAATAATAACAAAAGGGAAATTTTACACTGTTGTTTCGAGTTTTCTTTACTTTTCAACTCTACCTTTTATCTAAACTTAACTTGTTCTTGGAACGAGACGTAGGAGGGTCACTACACAAAAACTCTCCACGTGACACTGCTACTTACAAGAGTTGCCAAAGAGGATGGCCATGATGTTCTGAAGTTTCCAAGGGGTGTCCAGAGTGATGAGTCGACCTCCCTCGTTCGCACATTCGCTTCTGGCCACACTGTTGTTCACCTTGACGGTTTGGATTTTGTAGCAGACGCCACAGTTAGGCTCCACCGTATAGCCAAAAGCTGTAGGGCAGTGCGGGGCTGTAGTGTGCGTTGTTGATGGCGTAGTTGTTGTTGGAGCAGTTGTTGGCGTAGTCGTTGTTGGCGTAGTCGTCGTTGGCGTAGTCGTCGTTGGAGTAGTTGTTGTTAGAATAGTCGTTGTTGGAGTAGTTGTTGTTGGAGTAGTTGTTGTTGGAGTAGCTGTGGTTGGCGTAGTCGTTGTTGGCGTAGTCGTTGTTGGAGTAGTTGTTGTTGGAGTTGTTGTTGTTGGAGTTGTTATTGTTGGAATAGTCGTAGGCGTGTTTATTGTCGAAGTAGTCGTTGTTGCTGGTGATGGTGGTTCAGTAGTAGCTTGGCCTTGCTCTGGACACAAAACAAGGGAACGATATAGATCTAAAATCGAATGCATGAAGGCGTGTGTCAAAAGCTTTGTTAAAGTTGTTAGCTATAAATAACAAAGCTTTTTAAAATATTTACACTTTTACACAAGATACTATGATCATAGAAGACTGTTTTAACTCTTAAGCTGGCTGTCACGACAAAAGTCGCGCTATGCAATTCATTTGGTTCTATTGATTGCAGTTATTTTCCCTTTTTTACCATGTCTGAAATAAATGGCTTACATTTCATCACCACACTCGACGAAGACGAACTAAACATGGATTGTAACTGTTTAAAGACGCTTATGCAATGTTTTCAAGTAATTGAACAAATATCATAGCTGAAGAACAAGCAGGATTAAGGGCATGGCGAAGAGATTTACAACCTCAGAATAATCTGCGAGAAATACCTACAGCAGCAACAACATATATAGCATGTGTTTGTAGACTTCAAGAAAGCGTGCGACCGAGTCTGGCATGAAGCTCTGTGGGCAATCATGAGAGTGAACAACATCAGCCCTAAAATGATTGAAGTCATCAAAAGCCTGTATGACAAGGCTACCAATAATGTCCTCCACAGCAGCGCCATCGGGAACTGGTGGTTCAGAACAACAATCGGTGTGCGTCAAGGATACCTACTCTCTTCAAAACTCTTCAACATCTTCCTAGAGCGCATCATGTAGGGTGCCCTTGCAGAGCACGAAGGCACAGTTGACATAGGGGGTAGATCAATCTCCAACCTCCGTTTTGCGAATGACATTGATGGATTAGCTGGAGAGGAACAAGAACTTGAACAGCAGGTACAGAGGCTTGACACCACCTATAGAATGGAAATAAGTGCAGAGAAGACCAAAATGATGACCAAAACCGAAAATGGCATCAAAATGGACATCAAAGACCAAGGCCAATCCCTCCAGACAGTGCATAGCTTCAAGTATTTAGGAGCCATTGTATCAGACAATGGGTCCAGACAGGAAGTCCTCTCCAGGATCGCACAAACAACCTCGGCCTTGACAAGGTTGAAGCCCATTTAGGAAGACAGGACCATCAGTCAACTTTCCAAAGTAAGGATGCTGCGCTCTTTTGTCAACTCCATCTTCCTATATGCTTGCGAAACATGGACCCTCACAGCAGACCTACAAGGCAGAATACAAAGCAGGGAGATGAGGTGCTACAGAAGACTTCTGGGCATTTCTTATACCCAGCACATCACCAACAACGAAGTCCGACAATCACACAAGCCATTGGGCAACACGACGACTTGCTCACAGTGGTGAAGAACATTACATTACATTACATGATTATTGCTTTAGATCCAGCGGACTCTTCCGACCCAAATCAGGACCGGGCAACCCCTAATCCGCACAAAAGATCTGCTGAAACAACCCTAGTGGTCAAACTAAAAGCTCTCCACCAGCCAGTCACTTTACAATAAAGACATCCCACGCAGGGGACGCTGAGGCTGTACTCTAATTTATCGAACCCCCGATTACAAAAACAAAATAGAATACAAACATCATTACAAATTATCAACAGAACACATACATATAAAATGCCTACATTGCTAAATAATAACATCATAGGAAGCCCTAGTGACCTCCTGGCAGAAAGCGTCCAATATTCCCAAGCTGATCCAACAGACCTCATACACAAATAAGAAGTCTTGTCCCGGAAGAGTTTTCAAGAAAAAAGGTAGATGACTGGTCAGCGAAGAAGAAGATAGTATAGCAGATTGATAGAACAGAGCAGGAATGAGAAAGAGCAAATGAGAAAGACAGCGACAGTGGGAATTTAAAGCACTAAATTTCCAGAAAGTGGGGATACTATTTAAACTGAAACCCCCGGCACCCCAACGGGGGTAGTGGTGAAGAAACGGAAACTCTGATAATCTGGCCACGTCACCAGAGCATCAGGCCTTGCAAAGACCATCCTGCAAGGCACGGTGCAAGGAGGCAGAAGAAGAGGGGAACATAAAAAGAGGTGAGACGACAACATTCGATAATGAATTGGTTTGACACTGAGCGAAGCCACGAGGGTTGCTGATGATAGAGAAAGATGGAGTATGCTGGTTAAACGATCATCTGTGGTGTCCCAACGACCTTCGAGTTACGGGATAGGATAGGATAGGAACCGAGAACCATATCGTTCCTTAATGAAGGTTAGGTACTCATATCAGGGTAAGGATTAATCCACATTATTAAGCTAAAGCTTTCCGGTGGGCTTATAAGCAGGTTAAAAACGTCTTTGGGCTCCTAATAACGTCACGGGGTTAATCGCTAGCGTTGGGATGATCTCAATCTCATATAATATTGGTAATCGTAGTCTAAATGTGTGGCAATCCGTGTAACTACAAGAACAACCCATTTAAAGAAGAGACTAAATAGATCTAGATCACCTCCCTTACCTTTGCCATCACGCAGGTAATAGTTAAATCCAGGAGCGGCGACAGTGCCAACGGGGGACCGGAAGCTGAGCGAATGCATACGACACTCGCCGGAAGCGAGATTGTAGAACAAACTGCTGCATTGTGGGCTTTCGGAGCACCAGACGGCGCATCGGGTCTTGCTTTGTGTAGATCTAACTTCCGTTGTGCCGACGTCAGCAATGGCTGACAGATTCACCAGTTTGTCATTAAACCGCCAATCTTTCTTCCAAAAGAAGTATTGAGACTCGCTGACACACACACAAAACAACACAAAATAATTGTTATTAAAGTTTGCATGTAAATATGTGTGGATTCTGTAGCACAAAATTTAGAATCACTTAGATACACTAAAATTAGTTGTATTTTTAACTTTAATTCAAAACAATAAAAGTCAACAGACAAAGCGACAGTTAAACTCTAAAATATGACGATGATAATAATAATAATAATAATAATAATAATAATAATAATAATAATAATAATAATAATAATAATAATAATATTAAACAAATTTCAGACACATGTAATAATTTTAAAAAATGACTAGCTTAAATCACTTAAAACAATACACATTAACAGACAATGCGCAATTAAAATCTGAAAATACAATAAAATTTAATGAAATTTAAAAATAAATTAAAATAATAAATTAAACTAAAAGAAAATAACATTAAAATAGTATAAAATTAAATAATATAATAAAATACACATAACAAAATACACTAAAGCACAATAAAAACAAAAAATACAACAATAAAAGAAAACAAAACCATTACATTAAAGCAATAAAATAAATTAATTTTATTAATACATTGAAAATAAAATAAAAATAAATACAAATATAATAAACCAACATTAAATTTAATTTTGCTTGTCAATTAATTATCTCACCTATGCACAAAGGTAACCGCAAAGATACTCAGAAATGTAAACCACTTGGATATACAGTATCGTATAGTTTCCATGATCCTCAGCTATCTGAAACATGTAAGAAAGAAAAATTAAGTTTTCATATGAAGGCCTCAACGACAGAACGATCAAAGTCACAAATTTGATTTTTTTGAGTTATTGCCCTTTCCTTGTAGCCATGGGTTCATACTTTGTCTACCTGAAGTGACTAATGGAAAAACGATCTGAGTCCTGAGTTATGGGACTTTAAAATAACCACACTTTGACAGAACGATCAGAGTCCTATGTTTACACCGACAAAACGATCAAGCTAGCTGTCAGCTGAGTTATTTGCTATCACATGACATGTGTGTTTTTATTATTTTCCTCCCGCGCCCCCCTCCCCTACTTGTATTCTTTGGTTTGGGTGGTACGTGCAATAAAGATGACACTCATGTAATAAATTTGATTGTTAAGCAATATTTTTAGTGTCTTTCGATTCTGTTGTGTTAGGTGTAAGTAGAAATCAATTAAGAAAACCTGTTATGACAATGAGTCTCTAGGACCTAAAATGTGGAATATTTTGGCTTGTATTGGAGCTATGCAACAGCAAAACGATCAAAGTCCGAACAGCGGTTCCCCTCTTAGAGTAGCAATATCAAATATATAAATCAGTATTTTCACATAAAATTTAGAATTGCTATATTGAGAAATAAATGTTTTCTTAAATAAAATGATTTTTGGGGTGATTTTAATTCATTGTACTACATAATGGTGTTTTAAATCTTAAAAATCGATTTTCTCAAAACAGGAAATGTGTGACTCTGATCGTTCTTCCGTTGAGGCCTTCATATGGATTCCTGTAAAACTCCACACATTCCAGTTGTTTGTTATTCATTAGCTACAGTTTCCATCTTCCTTCAAACTCAAACATCGCTGAATGGATTGCTTTTGTAAAATACAGATTTTTGTTTTCTCCCTCAAACTTAAAAGACTCCACTTGTTAGTATGCCATTAAGCGTAGTTGTTTTTTCCTTCATACCTTCTACCCACATCCTTCAGTCGAAAGTGTATGTTTATACAAAATTATTATTTGATCTTTTAAAATAATTTGTAGGAAGATTGCTCTGAAATACAGTGCTATAAAGGTCGCTAGTTTCCAGCTTCTTGTTTGAAGAGCCAGCCATACCAAATGGTCTGGTAAATATGTATGATGAGGGCTTTTTAGCCCAATTTTATTGTCCTTAACTTTTTTAAATATAGGACGTAAAGCCTCGTTTTTGCTTGCTTGCTTCTTGTTTGATGACGTAAAGTTCTAGTCCAAAAAGGTGAAGGAAATTCACATACTGATCGTAAATACATCTTTTAATTTTCATTCCAGTCTGTCCTTCTTCTGACAACGATTATTGAGTGATCCTGCCACATATCGGAGTCAGTATTTTATCTGCCTGTTGTTCTCACCTTAAAAACAAAAGAAAACAAACCCAAAGAAAATACTGTCATATCACACTCAGCCCTTTTGACACTTCGTCATCTGTGGAAAAAGTTCCAAATTCCCAGTGTTTGTATTCACCCGTTAAATAGTATGTCTTAGTTTGTATTTTATTTTGTTTTGTTGTTGTTGTTGTTATTATTATTATTATTATTATTATTATTATTATT